>OX104125.1:21951148-22551148 GCA_944474755.1 Limnoperna fortunei
GATAACGACGCCATTTGCATTTTACGCAATACAGGTTACACATCTAATATTTTTGTATCTGTTTTAATTTTTATTCGTCCTATAGAATTAATATAATATTACTAAAAATAATTTAAGTAAAAATTAATATCATAACGTTTACATATGGAAGTTTGTAATAGAATTATGTTCGAATAGTACGAAAATACCGCATATGACACTACAACAAAATGGCGACTGCCATTGACAAAAAATCAGGACGAAAAAAAATGATCGAGTCTGTATTATGTATAATCCGCACCATTCCTTTCTAACTAAAATTTAAAGAAAAAAACTGCGGACAATACGACCCTTATTACGGTACTAAATATTTGGTTCTTCACTGATGGCCACAATAACAGAATTGACCACTATATTTCATAAATAATTATAAAATTGTTGCAAATGACAATAAGGAAGGGGATGTATCAAAGTGCAGCTGAAACTTTATGTCATCAACAGAACCATGTAACAGTAATTATGGTATTGAGGACCTATGTGCTAGCATATGAACAGGCTGCTATGGCAACCTTCCAAAAAATTAGGCAAATGGATTAAAATTTTTTGCATCAGCACAATCAGTTGTTATACCTCTAGAGGTCTGAATGATTCTTCTTTCTTCTTCTTGAGGTATACAGTATACCATCAGCACTGATGATTACATGAAAGTAGCAAAGAAAACTGACCGAACAACAAGAGCCAAAAGCCAAGGGACAGTTTCAAATTCAGATATAGACAAACACAACACAAAAACCAAAAACACAACTTCACTCATTTCTTATGGACAAATAACATACCTTGATGTGATCCATTTTTATTAACAGTAAAAAGATGCTACCTCGACAACAATTTATTTGGCTACTCGTGTGTATTGCCCTAAAATTTATTGGGGCGAATTTCAAGTTGACCAGTACAGAGATGCTTCAAACCCCTACTGGTCACGGAGTAGTTCTCGCCAGCAAGTAACTCTCGCCACCCGATCTTTCAACAGTTTGTGTGAAAAATTGGCATTTTAGAAGTGACCAGCGTAATTTGTTTCAGATGGAAGACGGTGAAATCTATTAAATGAAGCCTTTTCCATTGATTAACATGGAAAAATAACGACACAGTCACACAAATGGCGAGAATTGCTTCTGTCTTTTTTATGGCGAGAACTACTCTCTGACCAGTATTCAAGTTCATTTTCATACATTTTTTTCTTAAATTATATTCAGACATCTTATATACTATAAATATATTCTACAAGTGCAAGAAAATTTACATACCACATTGAACGTTCTCCATCCCAAACAACATATTTAAAATCTTATCATAATTTAATAATGTATAATATTTATTGGAGAATTTCATTCGAGATTCCTTTGTCCTCGAGATGGTTAAATAACTAGTGTATCGATTTTTCGAATGTGACACACAGACATAATTAAAATTTAGATTTTTTGTTTACTGTCGTTTTACTGATAATGTAAATCTATTTACAAAATATGTTTTATGAATGAATGTTGTGTATCAGATTATGACAACAGAAACAAGATACTGACTGTCGGTATCAACCATGCGTTTTTTCTTCTACATGACATGTTACGTTTCTGCACTCACCTGATGAAGACGCAAAGAAATGAATGAAGAACAAATAAAACGCAATTATGTTATTTACAGTCACGAAATACTGTATATACTAAACTTTTTTAACACTAAAATGAAGTAAATAAAAACCTTATTATATTTTCAGTCTACCATAAGTAGCCTCATCACAAACACGTACTTTATCAGTACGCTACGAACTAAAATTAGGAAAGACCGATTGCTTGATATTTATAAGAAATCAATAGAATATATTTCGAAACAAACAAGAAAAACATCTAACACGTAAAGATTTGCTTCGTTTTATAAATATAATAATTATATTTATCTTTGTGTAGTAAATTCATACGCACTTGAAACCTTGCCAAGGTGTGTGACGTCATCCTTACCTAGTAATTTTGGTAGATCTATCGTATGTAATTAAAAAAACGATCTACAAAAATCTCTAATGTATATAAAGGGGGTTCATGGACAAACACTGAAAACAAGAATTTAAATCTTTGCACATTGTAACGATGGAAAACTTAACAAGAACAGACATACACTTAGATCATGTACACAGAAAAGGTGGTGGTGGGGGGGGGGGGGGGGGGGGGGGTAAGATCTTTTCTGTTAATGTAATTTGGGGATTTTTTCAAACGTGTTAACTGTTTAAAAAAAACAATGTTAACTGTTTTTCAAATATAAGATGTCATCTGTTTTCTTAAAAATTGACATTGTTAACTGTTATAATTAATATAAAAACCTTGTTTGCTGTTAATAGTATTGCCCTTAAATGATATTCTGCGGTTATCAGTTTGATCGATTTTTGAACTAACTGTTTTCTGTAGATTGCTGTTATATTATTTTAAATTTACTTTATCTATTTTGGGAAAAATTAAAAAATGTTAATAGACCCCCTCCCCCCTTTTTACACATGCTCGGCTCGGAGCAGATGATTTCACATTACTTTGACCCATTACAGTAAGTAACACTATCGAGGCCTGAGAAATTTCACTTTACTTTGACCCAGTAAGTTCGAATGTCGAGTGTGAAGCAGAAAATTTCACATTACTTTGACCCATTCACGCAGTGAGTAACACTATCGAGGCCTGAGAAGATTTCACATTACTTTGACCCATTACAGTGAGTAACACTATCGAGGCCTGAGAAGATTTCACATTACTTTGACCCATTACAGTGAGTAACACTATCGAGGCCTGAGAAGATTTAATAGTACTTTGACCCATTACAGTAAGTAACACTATCGAGGCCTGAGAAGATTTCACATTACTTTGACCCATTACAGTGAGTAACACTATCGACGCCTGAGAAGATTTCACATTACTTTGACCATTACAGTAAGTAACACTATCGAGGCCTGAGAAGATTTCACATTACTTTCACCCATTACAGTGAGTAACACTATCGACGCCTGAGTAGATTTCACATTACTTTGACCATTACAGTGAGTAACACTATCGATGCCTGAGAAGATTTCACATTACCTTGACCCATTACAGTAAGTAACACTATCGAGGCCTGAGAAGATTTCACATTACTTTGACCCATTACAGTGAGTAACACTATCGAGGCCTGAGAAGATTTCACTTTACTTTGAACATTACAGTGAGTGACACTATCGAGGCCTGAGAAGATTTCATATTACTTTGACCATTACATTTAGTAAGAATGTCGAGTGCGGAGCAGAATATTTCACATTACTTTGACCATTACAGTGAGTAACACTATCGAGGCCTGAGAAGATTTCACATTACTTTGACCATTACAGTAAGTTAGACTGTCGAGTCCAGAGCAGAAGATTTCACATTACTTTGACCCATTACAGTGAGTAACACTATCGAGGCCTGAGAAGATTTCACATTACTTTGACCCATTACAATGAGTAACACTATCGAGGCCTGAGAAGATTTCACATTACTTTGACCATTACAGTGAGTAACACTATCGAGGCCTGAGAAGACTTCACATTACTTTGACCCATTCACGCAGTGAGTAACACTATCGAGGCCTGAGAAGATTTCATAGTACTTTGACCAATTCACGCAGTGAGTAACACTATCGAGGCCTGAGAAGATTTCATATTACTTTGACCCATTACAGTGAGTAACACTATCGAGGCCTGAGAAGATTTCACTTTACTTTGACCCATTACAGTGAGTAACACTATCGAGGCTGAGAAGATTTCACATTACTTTGACCCATTACAGTGAGTAACACTATCGAGGCCTGAGAAGATTTCACATTACTTTGACCCATTACAGTAAGTAACACTATCGAGGCCTGAGAAGATTTCACTTTACTTTGACCCATTACAGTGAGTAACACTATCGAGGCCTGAGAAGATTTCACTTTACTTTGACCATTACAGTGAGTAACACTATCGAGGCCTGAGAAGATTTCACTTTACTCTGACCATTACATTAAGTAACACTGTCGAGTCCAGTGCAGAAGATTTCACATTACTTTGACCCATTACAGTGAGTAACACTATCGAGGCCTGAGAAGATTTCATATTACTTTGACCATTACAGTGAGTAACACTATCGAGGCCTGAGATGATTTCACTTTACTTTGACCATTACATTAAGTTAGACTGTCGAGTCCAGAGCAGAAGATTTCACATTACTTTGACCCATTACAGTGAGTAACACTATCGAGGCCTGAGAAGATTTCACTTTACTTTGACCATTACAGTGAGTGACACTATCGAGGCCTGAGAAGATTTCATATTACTTTGACCATTACATTTAGTAAGAATGTCGAGTGCGGAGCAGAATATTTCACATTACTTTGACCATTACAGTGAGTAACACTATCGAGGCGTGAGAAGATTTCACTTTACTTTGACCATTACAGTAAGTCAGACTGTCGAGTCCAGAGCAGAAGATTTCACATTACTTTGACCCATTACAGTGAGTAACACTATCGAGGCCTGAGAAGATTTCACATTACTTTGACCCATTACAATGAGTAACACTATCGAGGCCTGAGAAGATTTCACATTACTTTGACCATTACAGTGAGTAACACTATCGAGGCCTGAGAAGACTTCACATTACTTTGACCCATTCACGCAGTGAGTAACACTATCGAGGCCTGAGAAGATTTCATAGTACTTTGACCCATTCACGCAGTGAGTAACACTATCGAGGCCTGAGAAGATTTCATATTACTTTGACCATTACAGTGAGTAACACTATCGAGGCCTGAGAAGATTTCATATTACTTTCACCCATTACAGCGAGTAACATTATCGAGGCCTGAGAAGATTTCACTTTACTTTGACCCATTACAGTGAGTAACACTATCGAGGCCTGAGAAGATTTCACTTTACTCTGACCATTACATTAAGTAAGACTGTCGAGTCCAGAGCAGAAGATTTCACATTACTTTGACCCATTACAGTGAGTAACACTATCGAGGCCTGAGAAGATTTCACATTACTTTGACCCATTACAGTGAGTAACACCATCGAGGTCTGAGAAGATTTCACATTTCTTTGATCCATTACAGTGAGCAACACTGTCGAGGCCTGAGAAGATTTTAATTACTTTGACCATTACAGTGAGTAACACTATCGAGGCCTGAGAAGATTTCACATTACTTTGAGCCATTACAGTAAGTAACACTATCGAGGCCCGAGAAGATTTCACATTACTTTGACCCATTCACGCGGTGAGTAACACTATCGAGGCCTGAGAAGATTTCATATTACTTTGACCATTACAGTGAGTAACACTATCGAGGCCTGAGAAGATTTCATATTACTTTGACCCATTACAGTGAATAACACTATCGAGGCCTGAGAAGATTTCACATTACTTTGACCCATTACAGTGAGTAACACTATCGAGTCCAGAGCAGAAGATTTCACATTACTTTGACCCATTACAGTGAGTAACACTATCGAGGCTTGAGAAGATTTCACATTACTTTGACCCATTACAGTGAGTAACACTATCGAGTCCAGAGCAGAAGATTTCACATTACTTTGACCCATTACAGTGAGTAACACTATCGAGGCCTGAGAAGATTTCACTTTACTCTGACCATTACATTAAGTAAGACTGTCGAGTCCAGAGCAGAAGATTTCACATTTCTTTGACCATTACAGTAAGTAACACCATCGAGGCCTGAGGAGATTTCACTTTACTCTGACCATTACATTTAGTAAGACTGTCGAGTCCAGAGCAGAAGATTTCACATTACTTTGACCCATTACAGTGAGTAACACTATCGAGGCCTGAGAAGATTTAATAGTACTTTGACCCATTACAGTGAGTAACACTATCGAGGCCTGAGAAGATTTCACATTACTTTGACACATTAAAGTGAGTAACACTATCGAGGCCTGAGAAGATTTCATATTACTTTGACCATTACAGAGAGTAACACTATCGAGGCCTGAGCAGATTTCACATTACTTTGACCATTACAGTGAGTAACACTATCGAGGCCTGAGAAGATTTCACATTACTTTGACCCATTACAGTGAGTAACACTATCGAGTCAAGAGCAGAAGATTTCACATTACTTTGACCCATTACAGTGAGTAACACTATCGAGGCCTGAGAAGATTTCACATTACTTTGACCCATTACAGTGAGTAACACTATCGAGGCCTGGTCAGATTTCACATTATTTTGACCATTACAGTGAGTAACACTATCGAGGCCTGAGAAGATTTCACATTACTTTGAACATTACAGTGAGTAACAGTATCGAGGCCTGAGAAGATTTCACATTACTTTGACACATTACAGTGAGTAACACTATCGAGTCCAGAGCAGAAGATTTCACATTACTTTGACCCATTACAGTGAGTAACACTATCGAGGCCTGAGAAGATTTCACATTACTTTGACCCATTACAGTGAGTAACACTATCGAGGCCTGAGAAGATTTCACATTACTTTGACCCATTACAGTGAGTTACACTATCGAGGCATGAGAAGATTTCACATTACTTTGACCATTACAGTGAGTAACACTAACGAGGCCTAAGCAGATTTCACATTACTTTGACCATTACAGTGAGTAACACTATCGAGGCCTGAGAAGATTTCACATTACTTTGACCATTACAGTGAGTAACACTATCGAGGCGTGAGAAGATTTCACATTACTTTGACCATTACAGTGAGTAACACTATCGAGGCCTGAGAAGATTTCACATTACTTTGACCATTACAGTGAGTAACACTATCGAGGCCTGAGATGATTTCACAATACTTTGACCATTACAGTGAGTAACACTATCGAGGCATGAGAAGATTTCACATTAGTTTGAACCATTACAGTGAGTAACACTATCGAGTCCAGAGCAGAAGATTTCACATTACTTTGACCCATTCACGCAGTGAGTAACACTATCGAGGCCTGAGAAGATTTCACATTACTTTGACCCATTACAGTGAGTAACACTATCGAGTCCAGAGCAGAAGATTTCACATAACTTTGACCCATTAGTGAGTAACACTATCGAGGCCTGAGAAGATTTCACTTAACTTTGACCATTACAGTGAGTAACACTATCGTGGCCTGAGAAGATTTCACTTTTCTCTGACCATTACATTAAGTAAGACTGTCGAGTCCAGAGCAGAAGATTTCACATTTCTTTGACCATTACAGTAAGTAACACCATCGAGGCCTGAGAAGATTTCACTTGACTTTGACCATTACAGTGAGTAACACTATCGAGGCCTGAGAAGATTTCACTTTACTCTGACCATTACATTAAGTAAGACTGTCGAGTCCAGAGCAGAAGATTTCACATTACTTTGACCTATTACAGTGAGTAACACTATCGAGGCCTGACAAGATTTCATATTACTTTGACCATTACAGTGAGTAACACTATCGAGGCCTGAGATGATTTCACTTTACTTTGACCATTACATTAAGTTAGACTGTCGAGTCCAGAGCAGAAGATTTCACATTACTTTGACCCATTTCAGTGAGTAACACTATCGAGGCCTGAGAAGATTTCACTTTACTTTGACCATTACAGTAAGTTAGACTGTCGAGTCCAGAGCAGAAGATTTCACATTACTTTGACCATTACAGTGAGTGACACTATCGAGGCCTGAGAAGATTTCATATTACTTTGACCATTACATTTAGTAAGACTGTCGAGTGCGCGTAGCAGAAGATTTCACATTACTTTGACCATTACAGTAAGTAACACTATCGAGGCCCGAGAAGATTTCACATTACTTTGACCCATTACAATGAGTAACACTATCGAGGCCTGAGAAGATTTCACATTACTTTGACCATTACAGTGAGTAACACTATCGAGGCCTGAGAAGATTTCACATTACTTTGACCATTACAGTAAGTAACACTATCGAGGCCTGAGAAGATTTCACATTACTTTGACCCATTACAATGAGTAACACTATCGAGGCCTGAGAAGATTTCACATTACTTTGACCCATTCACGCAGTGAGTAACACTATCGAGGCCTGAGAAGATTTCATATTACTTTGACCATTACAGTGAGTAACATTATCGAGGCCTGAGAAGATTTCACATTACTTTGACCCATTCACGCAGTGAGTAACACTATCGAGGCCTGAGAAGGTTTCACATTACTTTGACCCATTACAGTAAGTAACACTATCGAGGCCTGAGAAGATTTCACATTACTTTGACCATTACAGTGAGTAACACTATCGAGGCCTGAGAAGATTTCATAGTACTTTGACCCATTCACGCAGTGAGTAACACTATCGAGGCCTGAGAAGATTTCATATTACTTTGACCATTACAGTGAGTAACACTATCGAGGCCTGAGAAGATTTCATATTACTTTGACCCATTACAGCGAGTAACACTATCGAGGCCTGAGAAGATTTCACATTACTTTGACCCATTACAGTGAGTAACACTATCGAGGCCTGAGAAGATTTCATATTACTTTGACCCATTACAGTAAGTAACACTATCGAGGCCTGAGAAGATTTCACATTACTTTGACCCATTACAATGAGTAACACTATCGAGGCCTGAGAAGATTTCACATTACTTTGACCATTACAGTGAGTAACACTATCGAGGCCTGAGAAGATTTCACATTACTTTGACCATTACAGTAAGTAACACTATCGAGGCCTGAAAAGATTTCACATTACTTTGACCCATTCACGCAGTGAGTAACACTATCGAGGCCTGAGAAGATTTCATATTACTTTGACCATTACAGTGAGTAACATTATCGAGGCCTGAGAAGATTTCACATTACTTTGACCCATTCACGCAGTGAGTAACACTATCGAGGCCTGAGAAGGTTTCACATTACTTTGACCCATTACAGTAAGTAACACTATCGAGGCCTGAGAAGATTTCACATTACTTTGACCATTACAGTGAGTAACACTATCGAGGCCTGAGAAGATTTCATAGTACTTTGACCCATTCACGCAGTGAGTAACACTATCGAGGCCTGAGAAGATTTCATATTACTTTGACCATTACAGTGAGTAACACTATCGAGGCCTGAGAAGATTTCATATTACTTTGACCCATTACAGCGAGTAACACTATCGAGGCCTGAGAAGATTTCACATTACTTTGACCCATTACAGTGAGTAACACTATCGAGGCCTGAGAAGATTTCACATTACTTTTACCCATTACTGTGAGTAACACTATCAAGGCCTGAGAAGATTTCACATTACTTTGACCCATTACAGTGAGTAACACTATCGAGTCCAGAGCAGAAGATTTCACATTACTTTGACCCATTACAGTGAGTAACACTATCGCGGCTTGAGAAGATTTCACATTACTTTGACCCATTACAGTGAGTAACACTATCAAGGCCTGAGAAGATTTCACATTACTTTGACCCATTACAGTGAGTAACACTATCGAGGCCTGAGAAGATTTCATATTACTTTGACCCATTACAGTGAACAACACTGTCGAGGCCTGAGAAGATTTCATATTACTTTGACCCATTACAGTGAACAACACTGTCGAGGCCTGAGAAGATTTCACATTATTTTGACCCATTACAGTGAGTAACACTATCGAGGCCTGAGAAGATTTCATATTACTTTGACCATTACAGTGAGTAACACTATCGAGGCCTGAGAAGATTTCACATTACTTTGACCCATTACAGTAAGTAACACTATCGAGGCCTGAGAAGATTTCTCTTTACTTTGACCCATTACAGTGAGTAACACTATCGAGGTCTGAGAAGATTTCATATTACTTTGACCCATTACAGTAAGTAACACTGTCGAGGCCTGAGAAGATTTCATATTACTTTGACCCATTACAGTGAGTAACACTATCGAGGCCTGAGAAGATTTCACATTACTTTGACCCATTACAGTAAGTAACACTATCGAGGCCTGAGAAGATTTCACATTACTTTGACCCATTACAGTGAGTAACAGTATCGAGGCCTGAGAAGATTTCACTTTACTTTGACCCATTACAGTGAGTAACACTATCGAGGCCTGAGAAGATTTCACATTACTTTGACCCATTCACGCAGTGAATAACACTATCGAGGCCTGAGAAGGTTTCACATTACTTTGACCCATTACAGTAAGTAACACTATCGAGGCCTGAGAAGATTTCACATTACTTTGACCATTACAGAGAGTAACACTATCGAGGCCTGAGAAGATTTCATAGTACTTTGACCCATTCACGCAGTGAGTAACACTATCGAGGCCTGAGAAGATTTCATATTACTTTGACCATTACAGTGAGTAACACTATCGAGGCCTGAGAAGATTTCATATTACTTTGACCCATTACAGCGAGTAACACTATCGAGGCCTGAGAAGATTTCACATTACTTTGACCCATTACAGTGAGTAACACTATCGAGGCCTGAGAAGATTTCACATTACTTTTACCCATTACTGTGAGTAACACTATCGAGGCCTGAGAAGATTTCACATTACTTTGACCCATTACAGTGAGTAACACTATCGAGGCCTGAGAAGATTTCACATTACTTTGACCCATTACAGTAAGTAACACTATCGAGGCCTGAGAAGATTTCTCTTTACTTTGACCCATTACAGTGAGTAACACTATCGAGGCCTGAGAAGATTTCATATTACTTTGACCCATTACAGTGAGTAACACTATCGAGGCCTGAGAAGATTTCACATTACTTTGACCCATTACAGTAAGTAACACTATCGAGGCCTGAGAAGATTTCACATTACTTTGACCCATTACAGTAAGTAACAGTATCGAGGCCTGAGAAGATTTCACATTACTTTGACCCATTACAGTGAGTAACACTATCGAGGCCTGAGAAGATTTCACTTTACTTTGACCCATTACAGTGAGTAACACTATCGAGGCCTGAGAAGATTTCACATTACTTTGACCCATTACAGTAAGTAACACTATCAAGGCCTGAGAAGATTTCACATTACTTTGACCCATTACAGTAAGTAACACTATCGAGGCCTGAGAAGATTTCACTTCACTTTGACCCATTACAGTGAGTAACACTATCGAGGCCTGAGAAGATTTCACATTACTTTGACCCATTACAGTAAGTAACACTATCGAGGCCTGAGAAGATTTCATATTACTTTGACCCATTACCGTAAGTAACACTATCGAAGCCTGAGAAGATTTAATAGTACTTTGACCCATTACAGTGAGTAACACTATCGAGGCCTGAGAAGATTTCACATTACTTTGACCCATTACAGTGAGTAACACTATCGAGGCTTGAGAAGATTTCATATTACTTTGACCCATTACAGTGAGTAACACTATCGAGGCCTGAGAAGATTTCACATTACTTTGACCCATTACAGTGAGTAACACTATCGAGGCCTGAGAAGATTTCACATTACTTTGACCCATTACAGTCAGTAACACTATCGAGGCCTGAGAAGATTTCACATTACTTTGACCCATTACAGTAAGTAACACTATCGAGGCCTGAGAAGATTTCATATTACTTTGACCCATTACAGTAAGTAACACTATCGAGGCCTGAGAAGATTTAATAGTACTTTGACCCATTACAGTGAGTAACACTATCGAGGCCTGAGAAGATTTCACATTACTTTGACCCATTACAGTGAGTAACACTATCGAGGCCTGAGAAGAGTTCATATTACTTTGACCCATTACAGTGAGTAACACTATCGAGGCCTGAGAAGATTTCACATTACTTTGACCCATTACAGTCAGTAACACTATCGAGGCCTGAGAAGATTTCACATTACTTTGACCCATTACAGTAAGTAACACTATCGAGGCCTGAGAAGATTTCATATTACTTTGACCCATTACAGTAAGTAACACTATCGAGGCCTGAGAAGATTTAATAGTACTTTGACCCATTACAGTAAGTAACACTATCGAGGCCTGAGAAGATTTAATAGTACTTTGACCCATTACAGTGAGTAACACTATCGAGGCCTGAGAAGATTTCACATTACTTTGACCCATTACAGTGAGTAACACTATCGAGGCCTGAGAAGATTTCATATTACTTTGACCCATTACAGTGAGTAACACTATCGAGGCCTGAGAAGATTTCACATTACTTTGACCCATTACAGTCAGTAACACTATCGAGGCCTGAGAAGATTTCACATTACTTTGACCCATTACAGTAAGTAACACTATCGAGGCCTGAGAAGATTTCATATTACTTTGACCCATTACAGTAAGTAACACTATCGAGGCCTGAGAAGATTTAATAGTACTTTGACCCATTACAGTGAGTAACACTATCGAGGCCTGAGAAGATTTCATATTACTTTGACCCATTACAGTGAGTAACACTATTGAGGCCTGAGAATATTTCACATTACTTTGACCCCTTACAGTGAGTAACACTATCGAGTCCAGAGCAGAAGATTTCACATTACTTTGACCCATTACAGTGAGTAACACGACCGAGGCCTGAGAAGATTTCACATTACTTTGACCCATTACAGTGAGTAACACTATCGAGGCCTGAGAAGATTTCACATTACTTTGACCCATTACAGTAAGTAACAGTATCGAGGCCTGAGAAGATTTCACTTTACTTTGACCCATTACAGTGAGTAACACTATCGAGGCCTGAGAAGATTTCATATTACTTTGACCCATTACAGTGAGTAACACTATCGAGTCCAAAGCAGAGGATTTCACATTACTTTGACCCATTACAGTGAGTAACACGACCGAGGCCTGAGAAGATTTCACATTAGTTTGACCCATTACAGTGAGTAACACTATCGAGGCCTGAGAAGATTTCATATTACTTTGACCCATTACAGTGAGTAACACTATCGAGGCCTGAGAAGATTTCACATTACTTTGACCCATTACAGTAAGTAACAATATCGAGGCCTGAGAAGATTTCACATTACTTTGACCCATTACAGTAAGTAACACTATCGAGGCCTGAGAAGATTTCACATTACTTTGACCCATTCACGCAGTGAGTAACACTATCGAGGCCTGAGAAGATTTCACATTACTTTGACCCATTACAGTGAGTAACACTATCGAGGCCTGAGAAGATTTCACTTTACTTTAACACATTACAGTAAGTAACACTATCGAGGCCTGAGAAGATTTCACATTACTTTGACCCATTACAGTGAGTAACACTATCGAGGCCAGAGAAGATTTCACATTACTTTGACCTTTACAGTGAGTAACACTATCGAGGCCTGAGAAGATTTCACATTACTTTGACCATTACAGTAAGTAACACTATTGAGGCCTGAGAAGATTTCACATTACTTTGACCCATTACAGTGAGTAACACTATTGAGGCCTGAGAAGATTTCACATTACTTTGACCCATTACAGTGAGTAACACTATCGAGGCCTGAAAAGATTTCACATTACTTTGACCCATTACAGTAAGTAACACTATCGAGGCCTGAGAAGATTTCACTTTACTTTGACCCATTACAGTAAGTAACACTATCGAGGCCTGAGAAGATTTCACATTACTTTGACCCTTTACAGTGAGTAACACTATCGAGGCCTGAGAAGATTTCACATTACTTTGACCCATTCACGCAGTGAGTAACACTATCAAGGCCTGAGAAGATTTCATATTACTTTGACCATTACAGTGAGTAACAGTATTTTGGCCTGAGAAGATTTCACATTACCTTGACCCATTACAGTAAGTAACACTATCGAGGCCTGAGAAGATTTCACATTACTTTGACCCATTACAGTAAGTAACACTATCGAGGCCTGAGAAGATTTCACATTACTTTGACCCATTACAGTGAGTAACACTATCGAGGCCTGAGAAGATTTCATATTTCTTTGACCCATTACAATGAGTAACACTATCGAGGTCTGAGAAGATTTCACATTACTTTGACCCATTACAGTTAGTAACACTATCGAGTCCAGAGCAGAAGATTTCATATTACTTTGACCCATTACAGTGAGTAACACTATCGAAGCCTGAGAAGATTTCACATTACTTTGACCCTTTACAGTGAGTAACACTATCGAGGCCTGAGAAGATTTCACATTACTTTGACCCATTCACGCAGTGAGTAACACTATCGAGGCCTGAGAAGATTTCATATTACTTTGACCATTACAGTGAGTAACAGTATTTTGGCCTGAGAAGATTTCACATTACCTTGACCCATTACAGTAAGTAACACTATCGAGGCCTGAGAAGATTTCATATTACTTTGACCCATTACAGTAAGTAACACTGTCGAGGCCTGAGAAGATTTCATATTACTTTGACCCATTACAGTGAGTAACACTATCGAGGCCTGAGAAGATTTCACATTACTTTGACCCATTACAGTCAGTAACACTATCGAGGCCTGAGAAGATTTCACATTACTTTGACCCATTACAGTAAGTAACACTATCGAGGCCTGAGAAGATTTCATATTACTTTGACCCATTACAGTAAGTAACACTATCGAGGCCTGAGAAGATTTCACTTTACTTTAACACATTACAGTAAGTAACACTATCGAGGCCTGAGAAGATTTCACATTACTTTGACCCATTACAGTGAGTAACACTATCGAGGCCTGAGAAGATTTCATATTACTTTGACCCATTACAGTGAGTAACACTATCGAGTCCAAAGCAGAAGATTTCACATTACTTTGACCCATTACAGTGAGTAACACGACCGAGGCCTGAGAAGATTTCACATTAGTTTGACCCATTACAGTGAGTAACACTATCGAGGCCTGAGAAGATTTCATATTACTTTGACCCATTACAGTGAGTAACACTATCGAGGCCTGAGAAGATATTTCAAATTACTTTGACCCATTACAGTGAGTAACACTATCGAGGCCTGAGAAGATTTCACATTACTTTGACCATTACAGTAAGTAACACTATCGAGGCCTGAGTAGATTTCATATTACTTTGACCCATTACAGTGAGTAACACTATCGAGGCCTGAGAAGATTTCACATTACTTTGACCCATTTCAGAAAGTAACACTATCGAGGCCTGAGAAGATTTCACATTACTTTGACCCATTACAGTGAGTAACACTATCGAGGCCTGAGAAGATTTCACATTACTTTGACCCATTACAGTGAGTAACACTATCGAGGCCTGAGAAGATTTTATATTACTTTGACCCATTACAGTGAGTAACACTATCGAGTCCAAAGCAGAAGATTTCACATTACTTTGACCCATTACAGTGAGTAACACGACCGAGGCCTGAGAAGATTTCACATTAGTTTGACCCATTACAGTGAGTAACACTATCGAGGCCTGAGAAGATTTCATATTACTTTGACCCATTACAGTGAGTAACACTATCGAGGCCTGAGAAGATATTTCAAATTACTTTGACCCATTACAGTGAGTAACACTATCGAGGCCTGAGAAGATTTCACATTACTTTGACCATTACAGTCAGTAACACTATCGAGGCCTGAGAAGATTTTATATTACTTTGACCCCTTACAGTGAGTAACACTATCGAGTCCAGAGCAGAAGATTTCACATTACTTTGACCCATTACAGTGAGTAACACGATCGAGGCCTGAGAAGATTTCACATTACTTTGACCCATTACAGTGAGTAACACTATCGAGGCCTGAGAAGATTTCATATTACTTTGACCCATTACAGTGAGTAACACTATCGAGGCCTGAGAAGATATTTCACATTACTTTGACCCATTACAGTGAGTAACACTATCGAGGCCTGAGAAGATTTCACATTTCTTTGACCATTACAGTAAGTAACACTATCGAGGCCTGAGTAGATTTCATATTACTTTGACCCATTACAGTGAGTAACACTATCGAAGCCTGAGAAGATTTCACATTACTTTGACCCATTACAGTAAGTAACAGTATCGAGGCCTGAGAAGATTTCACATTACTTTGACCCATTACAGTAAGTAACACTATCGAGGCCTGAGAAGATTTCACATTACTTTGACCTATTCACGCAGTGAGTAACACTATCGAGGCCTGAGAAGATTTCACATTACTTTGACCCATTCACGCAGTGAGTAACACTATCGAGGCCTGAGAAGATTTCATATTACTTTGACCATTACAGTGAGTAACAGTATCGAGGCCTGAGAAGATTTCACATTACTTTGACCCATTACAGTGAGTAACACTATCGAGGCCTGAGAAGATTTCATATTACTTTGACCCATTACAGTGAGTAACACTATCGAGTCCAAAGCAGAAGATTTCACATTACTTTGACCCATTACAGTGAGTAACACGACCGAGGCCTGAGAAGATTTCACATTAGTTTGACCCATTACAGTGAGTAACACTATCGAGGCCTGAGAAGATTTCGTATTACTTTGACCCATTACAGTGAGTAACACTATCGAGGCCTGAGAAGATATTTCAAATTACTTTGACCCATTACAGTGAGTAACACTATCGAGGCCTGAGAAGATTTCACATTACTTTGACCATTACAGTAAGTAACACTATCGAGGCCTGAGTAGATTTCATATTACTTTGACCCATTACAGTGAGTAACACTATCGAGGCCTGAGAAGATTTCACATTACTTTGACCCATTTCAGAAAGTAACACTATCGAGGCCTGAGAAGATTTCACATTACTTTGACCCATTACAGTGAGTAACACTATCGAGGCCTGAGAAGATTTCACATTACTTTGACCCATTACAGTGAGTAACACTATCGAGGCCTGAGAAGATTTTATATTACTTTGACCCATTACAGTGAGTAACACTATCGAGTCCAAAGCAGAAGATTTCACATTACTTTGACCCATTACAGTGAGTAACACGACCGAGGCCTGAGAAGATTTCACATTAGTTTGACCCATTACAGTGAGTAACACTATCGAGGCCTGAGAAGATTTCATATTACTTTGACCCATTACAGTGAGTAACACTATCGAGGCCTGAGAAGATATTTCAAATTACTTTGACCCATTACAGTGAGTAACACTATCGAGGCCTGAGAAGATTTCACATTACTTTGACCATTACAGTCAGTAACACTATCGAGGCCTGAGAAGATTTTATATTACTTTGACCCCTTACAGTGAGTAACACTATCGAGTCCAGAGCAGAAGATTTCACATTACTTTGACCCATTACAGTGAGTAACACGACCGAGGCCTGAGAAGATTTCACATTACTTTGACCCATTACAGTGAGTAACACTATCGAGGCCTGAGAAGATTTCATATTACTTTGACCCATTACAGTGAGTAACACTATCGAGGCCTGAGAAGATATTTCACATTACTTTGACCCATTACAGTGAGTAACACTATCGAGGCCTGAGAAGATTTCACATTTCTTTGACCATTACAGTAAGTAACACTATCGAGGCCTGAGTAGATTTCATATTACTTTGACCCATTACAGTGAGTAACACTATCGAAGCCTGAGAAGATTTCACATTACTTTGACCCATTACAGTAAGTAACAGTATCGAGGCCTGAGAAGATTTCACATTACTTTGACCCATTACAGTAAGTAACACTATCGAGGCCTGAGAAGATTTCACATTACTTTGACCTATTCACGCAGTGAGTAACACTATCGAGGCCTGAGAAGATTTCACATTACTTTGACCCATTCACGCAGTGAGTAACACTATCGAGGCCTGAGAAGATTTCATATTACTTTGACCATTACAGTGAGTAACAGTATCGAGGCCTGAGAAGATTTCACATTACTTCGACCCATTACAGTAAGTAACACTATCGAGGCCTCAGAAGATTTCACATTACTTTGACCCATTACAGTGAGTAACACTATCGAGGCCTGAGAAGATTTTATATTACTTTGACCCATTACAGTGAGTAACACTATCGAGTCCAAAGCAGAAGATTTCACATTACTTTGACCCATTACAGTGAGTAACACGACCGAGGCCTGAGAAGATTTCACATTAGTTTGACCCATTACAGTGAGTAACACTATCGAGGTCTGAGAAGATTTCACATTTCTTTGACCCATTACAGTGAGCAACACTGTCGAGGCCTGAGAAGATTTCACATTACTTTGACCATTACAGTGAGTAACACTATCGAGGTCTGAGAAGATTTCACATTTCTTTGACCCATTACAGTGAGCAACACTGTCGAGGCCTGAGAAGATTTCATATTACTTTGACCCATTACAGTGAGTAACACTATCGAGGCCTGAGAAGATTTCACATTACTTTGACCCATTACAGTGAGTAACACTATCGAGGCCTGAGAAGATTTCATATTACTTTGACCCATTACAGTGAACAACACTGTCGAGGCCTGAGAAGATTTCATATTACTTTGACCCATTACAGTGAACAACACTGTCGAGGCCTGAGAAGATTTCACATTACTTTGACCCATTACAGTGAGTAACACTATCGATGCCTGAGAAGATTTCATATTACTTTGACCATTACAGTGAGTAACACTATCGAGGCCTGAGAAGATTTCACATTACTTTGACCCATTACAGTAAGTAACACTATCGAGGCCTGAGAAGATTTCTCTTTACTTTGACCCATTACAGTGAGTAACACTATCGAGGCCTGAGAAGATTTCATATTACTTTGACCCATTAGAATGAGTAACACTATCGAGGCCTGAGAAGATTTCACATTACTTTGACCCATTCACGCAGTGAGTAACACTATCGAGGCCTGGGAAGATTTCATATTACTTTGACCATTACAGCGAGTAACAGTATCGAGGCCTGAGAAGATTTCACATTACTTTGACCCATTACAGTAAGTAACACTATCGAGGCCTGAGAAGATTTCACATTACTTTGACCCATTACAGTGAGTAACACTATCGAGGCCTGAGAAGATTTTATATTACTTTGACCCATTACAGTGAGTAACACTATCGAGTCCAAAGCAGAAGATTTCACATTACTTTGACCCATTACAGTGAGTAACACGACCGAGGCCTGAGAAGATTTCACATTAGTTTGACCCATTACAGTGAGTAACACTATCGAGGCCTGAGAAGATTTCATATTACTTTGACCCATTACAGTGAGTAACACTATCGAGGCCTGAGAAGATATTTCAAATTACTTTGACCCATTACAGTGAGTAACACTATCGAGGCCTGAGAAGATTTCACATTACTTTGACCATTACAGTAAGTAACACTATCGAGGCCTGAGTAGATTTCATATTACTTTGACCCATTACAGTGAGTAACACTATCGAGGCCTGAGAAGATTTCACATTACTTTGACCCATTTCAGAAAGTAACACTATCGAGGCCTGAGAAGATTTCACATTACTTTGACCCATTACAGTGAGTAACACTATCGAGGCCTGAGAAGATTTCACATTACTTTGACCCATTACAGTGAGTAACACTATCGAGGCCTGAGAAGATTTCACATTACTTTGACCCATTACAGTGAGTAACACTATCGAGGCCTGAGAAGATTTCATATTACTTTGACACATTACAGTAAGTAACACTATCGAGGCCTGAGAAGATTTTATATTACTTTGACCCATTACAGTGAGTAACACTATCGAGTCCAAAGCAGAAGATTTCACATTACTTTGACCCATTACAGTGAGTAACACGACCGAGGCCTGAGAAGATTTCACATTAGTTTGACCCATTACAGTGAGTAACACTATCGAGGCCTGAGAAGATTTCATATTACTTTGACCCATTACAGTGAGTAACACTATCGAGGCCTGAGAAGATATTTCAAATTACTTTGACCCATTACAGTGAGTAACACTATCGAGGCCTGAGAAGATTTCACATTACTTTGACCATTACAGTCAGTAACACTATCGAGGCCTGAGAAGATTTTATATTACTTTGACCCCTTACAGTGAGTAACACTATCGAGTCCAGAGCAGAAGATTTCACATTACTTTGACCCATTACAGTGAGTAACACGACCGAGGCCTGAGAAGATTTCACATTACTTTGACCCATTACAGTGAGTAACACTATCGAGGCCTGAGAAGATTTCATATTACTTTGACCCATTACAGTGAGTAACACTATCGAGGCCTGAGAAGATTTCATATTACTTTGACCATTACAGTGAGTAACACTATCGAGGCCTGAGAAGATTTCACATTACTTTGACCCATTACAGTAAGTAACACTATCGAGGCCTGAGAAGATTTCTCTTTACTTTGACCCATTACAGTGAGTAACACTATCGAGGCCTGAGAAGATTTCATATTACTTTGACCCATTAGAATGAGTAACACTATCGAGGCCTGAGAAGATTTCACATTACTTTGACCCATTCACGCAGTGAGTAACACTATCGAGGCCTGGGAAGATTTCATATTACTTTGACCATTACAGCGAGTAACAGTATCGAGGCCTGAGAAGATTTCACATTACTTTGACCCATTACAGTAAGTAACACTATCGAGGCCTGAGAAGATTTCACATTACTTTGACCCATTACAGTGAGTAACACTATCGAGGCCTGAGAAGATTTTATATTACTTTGACCCATTACAGTGAGTAACACTATCGAGTCCAAAGCAGAAGATTTCACATTACTTTGACCCATTACAGTGAGTAACACGACCGAGGCCTGAGAAGATTTCACATTAGTTTGACCCATTACAGTGAGTAACACTATCGAGGCCTGAGAAGATTTCATATTACTTTGACCCATTACAGTGAGTAACACTATCGAGGCCTGAGAAGATATTTCAAATTACTTTGACCCATTACAGTGAGTAACACTATCGAGGCCTGAGAAGATTTCACATTACTTTGACCATTACAGTAAGTAACACTATCGAGGCCTGAGTAGATTTCATATTACTTTGACCCATTACAGTGAGTAACACTATCGAGGCCTGAGAAGATTTCACATTACTTTGACCCATTTCAGAAAGTAACACTATCGAGGCCTGAGAAGATTTCACATTACTTTGACCCATTACAGTGAGTAACACTATCGAGGCCTGAGAAGATTTCACATTACTTTGACCCATTACAGTGAGTAACACTATCGAGGCCTGAGAAGATTTCACATTACTTTGACCCATTACAGTAAGTAACACTATCGAGGCCTGAGAAGATTTCACTTTACTTTGACCCATTACAGTAAGTAACACTATCGAGGCCTGAGAAGATTTTATATTACTTTGACCCATTACAGTGAGTAACACTATCGAGGCCTGAGAAGATTTCACATTACTTTGACCCATTACAGTGAGTAACACGACCGAGGCCTGAGAAGATTTCACATTAGTTTGACCCATTACAGTGAGTAACACTATCGAGGCCTGAGAAGATTTCATATTACTTTGACCCATTACAGTGAGTAACACTATCGAGGCCTGAGAAGATATTTCAAATTACTTTGACCCATTACAGTGAGTAACACTATCGAGGCCTGAGAAGATTTCACATTACTTTGACCATTACAGTCAGTAACACTATCGAGGCCTGAGAAGATTTTATATTACTTTGACCCCTTACAGTGAGTAACACTATCGAGTCCAGAGCAGAAGATTTCACATTACTTTGACCCATTACAGTGAGTAACACGACCGAGGCCTGAGAAGATTTCACATTACTTTGACCCATTACAGTGAGTAACACTATCGAGGCCTGAGAAGATTTCATATTACTTTGACCCATTACAGTGAGTAACACTATCGAGGCCTGAGAAGATATTTCACATTACTTTGACCCATTACAGTGAGTAACACTATCGAGGCCTGAGAAGATTTCACATTTCTTTGACCATTACAGTAAGTAACACTATCGAGGCCTGAGTAGATTTCATATTACTTTGACCCATTACAGTGAGTAACACTATCGAAGCCTGAGAAGATTTCACATTACTTTGACCCATTACAGTAAGTAACAGTATCGAGGCCTGAGAAGATTTCACATTACTTTGACCCATTACAGTGAGTAACACTATCGAGGCCTGAGAAGATTTTATATTACTTTGACCCATTACAGTGAGTAACACTATCGAGGCCTGAGAAGATTTCATATTACTTTGACCATTACAGTGAGTAACAGTATCGAGGCCTGAGAAGATTTCACATTACTTCGACCCATTACAGTAAGTAACACTATCGAGGCTTGAGAAGATTTCACTTTACTTTGACCCATTACAGTAAGTAACACTATCGAGGCCTGAGAAGATTTCACATTACTTTGACCCTTTACAGTGAGTAACACTATCGAGTCCAAAGCAGAAGATTTCACATTACTTTGACCCATTACAGTGAGTAACACGACCGAGGCCTGAGAAGATTTCAAATTAGTTTGACCCATTACAGTGAGTAACACTATCGAGGTCTGAGAAGATTTCACATTTCTTTGACCCATTACAGTGAGCAACACTGTCGAGGCCTGAGAAGATTTCACATTACTTTGACCATTACAGTGAGTAACACTATCGAGGTCTGAGAAGATTTCACATTTCTTTGACCCATTATAGTGAGCAACACTGTCGAGGCCTGAGAAGATTTCATATTACTTTGACCCATTACAGTGAGTAACACTATCGAGGCCTGAGAAGATTTCACATTACTTTGACCCATTACAGTGAGTAACACTATCGAGGCCTGAGAAGATTTCATATTACTTTGACCCATTACAGTGAACAACACTGTCGAGGCCTGAGAAGATTTCATATTACTTTGACCCATTACAGTGAACAACACTGTCGAGGCCTGAGAAGATTTCACATTACTTTGACCCATTACAGTGAGTAACACTATCGATGCCTGAGAAGATTTCATATTACTTTGACCATTACAGTGAGTAACACTATCGAGGCCTGAGAAGATTTCACATTACTTTGACCCATTACAGTAAGTAACACTATCGAGGCCTGAGAAGATTTCTCTTTACTTTGACCCATTACAGTGAGTAACACTATCGAGGCCTGAGAAGATTTCATATTACTTTGACCCATTACAGTAAGTAACACTGTCGAGGCCTGAGAAGATTTCATATTACTTTGACCCATTACAGTGAGTAACACTATTGAGGCCTGAGAAGATTTCACATTACTTTGACCCATTACAGTAAGTAACACTATCGAGGCCTGAGAAGATTTCACATTACTTTGACCCATTACAGTAAGTAACAGTATCGAGGCCTGAGAAGATTTCACTTTACGCTGACCCATTACAGTGAGTAACACTATCGAGGCCTGAGAAGATTTCACATTACTTTGACCCATTACAGTGAGTAACACTATCGAGGCCTGAGAAGATTTCACATTACTTTGACCCATTACAGTAAGTAACACTATCGAGGCCTGAGAAGATTTCACATTACTTTGACCCATTACAGTAAGTAACACTATCGAGGCCTGAGAAGATTTCATATTACTTTGACCCATTACAGTAAGTAACACTATCGAAGCCTGAGAAGATTTAATAGTACTTTGACCCATTACAGTGAGTAACACTATCGAGGCCTGAGAAGATTTCACATTACTTTGACCCATTACAGTGAGTAACACTATCGAGGCTTGAGAAGATTTCATATTACTTTGACCCATTACAGTAAGTAACACTATCGAGGCCTGAGAAGATTTCGCTTTACTTTGACCCATTACAGTGAGTCACACTATCGAGGCCTGAGAAGATTTCACATTACTTTGACCCATTACAGTGAGTAACACTATCGAGGCCTGAGAAGATTTTATATTACTTTGACCCATTACAGTGAGTAACACTATCGAGTCCAAAGCAGAGGATTTCACATTACTTTGACCCATTACAGTGAGTAACACGACCGAGGCCTGAGAAGATTTCACATTAGTTTGACCCATTACAGTGAGTAACACTATCGAGGCCTGAGAAGATTTCATATTACTTTGACCCATTACAGTGAGTAACACTATCGAGGCTTGAGAAGATATTTCAAATTACTTTGACCCATTACAGTGAGTAACACTATCGAGGCCTGAGAAGATTTCACATTACTTTGACCATTACAGTAAGTAACACTATCGAGGCCTGAGTAGATTTCATATTACTTTGACCCATTACAGTGAGTAACACTATCGAGTCCTGAGAAGATTTCACATTACTTTGACCCATTACAGTAAGTAACACTATCGAGGCCTGAGAAGATTTCACATTACTTTGACCCATTACAGTGAGTAACACTATCGAGGCCAGAGAAGATTTCACTTTACTTTAACACATTACAGTAAGTAACACTATCGAGGCCTGAGAAGATTTCACATTACTTTGACCCATTACAGTGAGTAACACTATCGAGGCCAGAGAAGATTTCACATTACTTTGACCATTACAGTGAGTAACACTATCGAGGCCTGAGAAGATTTCACATTACTTTGACCATTACAGTAAGTAACACTATTGAGGCCTGAGAAGATTTCACATTACTTTGACCCATTACAGTGAGTAACACTATCGAGGCCTGAAAAGATTTCACATTACTTTGACCCATTACAGTAAGTAACACTATCGAGGCCTGAGAAGATTTCACTTTACTTTGACCCATTACAGTAAGTAACACTATCGAGGCCTGAGAAGATTTCACATTACTTTGACCCTTTACAGTGAGTAACACTATCGAGGCCTGAGAAGATTTCACATTACTTTGACCCATTCACGCAGTGAGTAACACTATCAAGGCCTGAGAAGATTTCATATTACTTTGACCATTACAGTGAGTAACAGTATTTTGGCCTGAGAAGATTTCACATTACCTTGACCCATTACAGTGAGTAACACTATCGAGGCCTGAGAAGATTTCATATTTCTTTGACCCATTACAATGAGTAACACTATCGAGGCCTGAGAAGATTTCACATTACTTTGACCCATTACAGTTAGTAACACTATCGAGTCCAGAGCAGAAGATTTCATATTACTTTGACCCATTACAGTGAGTAACACTATCGAAGCCTGAGAAGATTTCACATTACTTTGACCCTTTACAGTGAGTAACACTATCGAGGCCTGAGAAGATTTCACATTACTTTGACCCATTCACGCAGTGAGTAACACTATCGAGGCCTGAGAAGATTTCATATTACTTTGACCATTACAGTGAGTAACAGTATTTTGGCCTGAGAAGATTTCACATTACCTTGACCCATTACAGTAAGTAACACTATCGAGGCCTGAGAAGATTTCACATTACTTTGACCCATTACAGTAAGTAACACTATCGAGGCCTGAGAAGATTTCACATTACTTTGACCCATTACAGTGAGTAACACTATCGAGGCCTGAGAAGATTTCATATTTCTTTGACCCATTAGAATGAGTAACACTATCGAGGCCTGAGAAGATTTCACATTACTTTGACCCATTCACGCAGTGAGTAACACTATCGAGGCCTGGGAAGATTTCATATTACTTTGACCATTACAGCGAGTAACAGTATCGAGGCCTGAGAAGATTTCACATTACTTTGACCCATTACAGTAAGTAACACTATCGAGGCCTGAGAAGATTTCACATTACTTTGACCCATTACAGTGAGTAACACTATCGAGGCCTGAGAAGATTTTATATTACTTTGACCCATTACAGTGAGTAACACTATCGAGTCCAAAGCAGAAGATTTCACATTACTTTGACCATTACAGTAAGTAACACTATCGAGGCCTGAGTAGATTTCATATTACTTTGACCCATTACAGTGAGTAACACTATCGAGGCCTGAGAAGATTTCACATTACTTTGACCCATTTCAGAAAGTAACACTATCGAGGCCTGAGAAGATTTCACATTACTTTGACCCATTACAGTGAGTAACACTATCGAGGCCTGAGAAGATTTCATATTTCTTTGACCCATTACAATGAGTAACACTATCGAGACCTGAGAAGATTTCACATTACTTTGACCCATTACAGTTAGTAACACTATCGAGTCCAGAGCAGAAGATTTCATATTACTTTGACCCATTACAGTGAGTAACACTATCGAAGCCTGAGAAGATTTCACATTACTTTGACCCTTTACAGTGAGTAACACTATCGAGGCCTGAGAAGATTTCACATTACTTTGACCCATTCACGCAGTGAGTAACACTATCGAGGCCTGAGAAGATTTCATATTACTTTGACCATTACAGTGAGTAACAGTATTTTGGCCTGAGAAGATTTCACATTACCTTGACCCATTACAGTAAGTAACACTATCGAGGCCTGAGAAGATTTCATATTACTTTGACCCATTACAGTAAGTAACACTATCGAGGCCTGAGAAGATTTCACATTACTTTGACCCATTACAGTGAGTAACACTATCGAGGCCTGAGAAGATTTCATATTTCTTTGACCCATTAGAATGAGTAACACTATCGAGGCCTGAGAAGATTTCACATTACTTTGACCCATTCACGCAGTGAGTAACACTATCGAGGCCTGAGAAGATTTCATATTACTTTGACCATTACAGTGAGTAACAGTATCGAGGCCTGAGAAGATTTCACATTACTTTGACCCATTACAGTAAGTAACACTATCGAGGCCTGAGAAGATTTCACATTACTTTGACCCATTACAGTGAGTAACACTATCGAGGCCTGAGAAGATTTTATATTTCTTTGACCCATTACAGTGAGTAACACTATCGAGTCCAAAGCAGAAGATTTCACATTACTTTGACCCATTACAGTGAGTAAAACGACCGAGGCCTGAGAAGATTTCACATTAGTTTGACCCATTACAGTGAGTAACACTATCGAGGCCTGAGAAGATTTCATATTACTTTGACCCATTACAGTGAGTAACACTATCGAGGCCTGAGAAGATATTTCAAATTACTTTGACCCATTACAGTGAGTAACACTATCGAGGCCTGAGAAGATTTCACATTGCTTTGACCATTACAGTAAGTAACACTATCGAGGCCTGAGTAGATTTCATATTACTTTGACCCATGACAGTGAGTAACACTATCGAGACCTGAGAAGATTTCACATTACTTTGACCCATTACAGTAAGTAACACTATCGAGGCCTGAGAAGATTTCACATTACTTTGACCCATTACAGTGAGTAACACTATCGAGGCCTGAGAAGATTTCACTTTACTTTGACACATTACAGTAAGTAACACTATCGAGGCCTGAGAAGATTTCACATTACTTTGACCCATTACAGTGAGTAACACTATCGAGGCCAGAGAAGATTTCACATTACTTTGACCATTACAGTGAGTAACACTATCGAGGCCTGAGAAGATTTCACATTACTTTGACCATTACAGTAAGTAACACTATTGAGGCCTGAGAAGATTTCACATTACTTTGACCCATTACAGTGAGTAACACTATCGAGGCCTGAAAAGATTTCACATTAATTTGACCCATTACAGTAAGTAACACTATCGAGGCCTGAGAAGATTTCACTTTACTTTGACCCATTACAGTAAGGAACACTATCGAGGCCTGAGAAGATTTCACATTACTTTGACCCTTTACAGTGAGTAACACTATCGAGGCCTGAGAAGATTTCACATTACTTTGACCCATTCACGCAGTGAGTAACACTATCGAGGCCTGAGAAGATTTCATATTACTTTGACCATTACAGTGAGTAACAGTATTTTGGCCTGAGAAGATTTCACATTACCTTGACCCATTACAGTAAGTAACACTATCGAGGCCTGAGAAGATTTCACATTACTTTGACCCATTACAGTAAGTAACACTATCGAGGCCTGAGAAGATTTCACATTACTTTGACCCATTACAGTGAGTAACACTATCGAGGCCTGAGAAGATTTCATATTTCTTTGACCCATTACAATGAGTAACACTATCGAGGCCTGAGAAGATTTCACATTACTTTGACCCATTACAGTTAGTAACACTATCGAGTCCAGAGCAGAAGATTTCATATTACTTTGACCCATTACAGTGAGTAACACTATCGAAGCCTGAGAAGATTTCACATTACTTTGACCCATTACAGTAAGTAACACTATCGAGGCCTGAGAAGATTTCACTTTACTTTGACCCATTACAGTGAGTAACACTATCGAGTACTGAGAAGATTTCATATTACTTTGACCCATTACAGTGAGTAACACTATCGAGACCTGAGAAGATTTCACATTACTTTGACCCATTACAGTAAGTAACACTATCGAGGCCTGAGAAGATTTCACATTACTTTGACCCATTACAGTAAGTAGCACTATCGAGGCCTGAGAAGATTTCACATTACTTTGACCCATTACAGTGAGTAACAGTATCGAGGCCTGAGAAGATTTTATATTACTTTGACCCATTACAGTGAGTAACACTATCGAGTCCAGAGCAGAAGATTTCACATTACTTTGACCCATTACAGTGAGTAAACACGATCGAGGCCTGAGAAGATTTTACATTACTTTGACCATTACAGTGAGTAACACTATCGAGGCCTGAGAAGATTTCACATTACTTTGGCCATTACAGTAAGTAACACTATTGAGGCCTGAGAAGAATTCACATTACTTTGACCCATTACAGTGAGTAACACTATCGAGGCCTGAGAAGATATTTCAAATTACTTTGACCCATTACAGTGAGTAACACTATCGAGGCCTGAGAAGATTTCACATTACTTTGACCATTACAGTAAGGAACACTATCGAGTCCAGAGCAGAAGATTTCACATTACTTTGACACATTACAGTAAGTAACACTATCGAGGCCTGAGAAGATTTCACATTACTTTGACCATTACAGTGAGTAACACTATCGAGTCCAGTGCAGAAGATTTCACATTACTTTGACCCATTACAGTAAGTAACACTATCGAGGCCTGAGAAGATTTCACATTACTTTGACCCATTACAGTAAGTAACACTATCGAGGCCTGAGAAGATTTCACATTACTTTGACCATTACAGTGAGTAACACTATCGAGTCCAGAGAAGATTTCACATTACTTTGACCATTACAGTGAGTAACACTATCGAGGCCTGAGAAGATTTCACATTACTTTGACCCATTATAGTAAGTAACACTATCGAAGCCTGAGAAGATTTCACATTACTTTGACCCATTACAGTGAGTAACACTATCGAAGCCTGAGAAGATTTCACATTACTTTGACCCATTACAGTAAGTAACACTATCGAGGCCTGAGAAGATTTCACTTTACTTTGACCCATTACAGTGAGTAACACTATCGAGTACTGAGAAGATTTCATATTACTTTGACCCATTACAGTGAGTAACACTATCGAGGCCTGAGAAGATTTCACATTACTTTGACCCATTACAGTGAGTAACACTATCGAGGCCTGAGAAAATTTCACATTACTTTGACCCATTACAGTGAGTAACACTATCGAGGCCTGAGAAGATTTCACCTTACTTTGACCCATTACAGTGAGTAACACTATCGAGGCCTGAGAAGATTTCACATTACTTTGACCCATTACAGTAAGTAACACTATCGAGGCGTGAGAAGATTTCACATTACTTTGACCCATTACAGTGAGTAACACTATCGAGGCCTGAGAAGATTTTATATTACTTTGACCCATTACAGTGAGTAACACTATCGAGTCCAAAGCAGAAGATTTCACATTACTTTGACCCATTACAGTGAGTAACACGATCGAGGCCTGAGAAGATTTCACATTACTTTGACCCATTACAGTGAGTAACACTATCGAGGCCTGAGAAGATTTCACTTTACTTTGACCCATTACAGTGAGTAACACTATCGAGGCCTGAGAAGATTTCTCATTACTTTGACCCATTACAGTGAAAAACACTATCGAGGCCCGAGAAGATTTCACATTACTTTGACCCATACAGTGAGTAACACTATCTAGGCCTGAGTAGATTTCACATTACTTTGACCCATTACAGTGAGTAACACTATCGAGGCCTGAGAAAATTTCACATTACTTTGACCCATTACAGTGAGTAACACTGTCGAGGCCTGAGAAGATTTCACCTTACTTTGACCCATTACAGTGAGTAACACTATCGAGGCCTGAGAAGATTTCACATTACTTTGACCCATTACAGTAAGTAACACTATCGAGGCGTGAGAAGATTTCACATTACTTTGACCCATTACAGTGAGTAACACTATCGAGGCCTGAGAAGATTTTATATTACTTTGACCCATTACAGTGAGTAACACTATCGAGTCCAAAGCAGAAGATTTCACATTACTTTGACCCATTACAGTGAGTAACACGATCGAGGCCTGAGAAGATTTCACATTACTTTGACCCATTACAGTGAGTAACACTATCGAGGCCTGAGAAGATTTCACATTACTTTGACCCATTAGAGTGAGTAACACTATCGAGGCCTGAGAAGATTTCTCATTACTTTGACCCATTACAGTGAAAAACACTATCGAGGCCCGAGAAGATTTCACATTACTTTGACCCATACAGTGAGTAACACTATCTAGGCCTGAGTAGATTTCACATTACTTTGACCCATCAAGTGAGTAACACTATCGAGGCCTGAGAAGATTTTACATTACTTTGACCATTACAGTAAGTAACACTATCGAGGCCTGAGAAGATTTCACATTACTTTGACCCATTACAGTGAGTAACACTATCGAGGCCTGAGAAGATTTCACATTACTTTGACCCATTACAGTAAGTAACACTATCGAGGCCTGAGAAGATTTCACATTACTTTGACCCATTACAATAAGTAACACTATCGAGGCCTGAGAAGATTTCACATTACTTTGACCCATTACAGTGAGTAACACTATCGAGGCCTGAGAAGATTTCACATTACTTTGACCCATTACAGTGAGTAACACTATCGAGGCCTGAGAAGATTTCACATTACTTTGACCATTACTGAAAGTAACACTATCGAGGCCTGAGAAGATTTCACATTACTTTGACCCATTACAGTGAGTAACACTATCGAGGCCTGAGAAGATTTCACATTACTTTGACCCATTACAGTGAGTAACACTATCGAGGCCTGAGAAGATTTCACTTTACTTTGACTCATTACAGTAAGTAACACTATCGAGGCCTGAGAAGATTTCACTTTACTTTGACCCATTACAGTAAGTAACACTATCGAGGCCTGAGAAGATTTCACATTACTTTGACCCATTACAGTAAGTAACACTATCGAGGCCTGAGAAGATTTCACTTTACTTTGACCCATTACAGTAAGTAACACTATCGAGGCCTGAGAAGATTTCACTTTACTTTGACCCATTACAGTAAGTAACACTATCGAGGCCTGAGAAGATTGCACATTACTTTGACCCATTACAGTAAGTGAGACTGTCGAGGCCTGAGAAGATTTCACATTACTTTGACCCATTACAGTAAGTGAGACTGTCGAGTCCTGAGAAGCTTTCACATTACTTTGACCCATTACAGTAAGTAGCACTATCGAGGCCTGAGAAGATTTCACTTTACCTTGACCATTACAGTGAGGAACACTATCGAGGCCTGAGAAGATTTCATATTACTTTGACCCTTTACAGTAAGTAACACTATCGAGGCCTGAGAAGATTTCACATTACTTTGACCCATTACAGTAAGTAACACTATCGAGGCCTGAGAATATTTCACATTACTTTGACCATTACAGTGAGTAACACTATCGAGGCCTGAGAAGATTTCACATTACTTTGACCCATTACAGTGAGTAACACTATCGAGGCCTGAGAAGATTTCACATTACTTTGATCCATTCACGCAGCGAGTAACACTATCGAGGCCTGAGAAGATTTCATATTACTTTGACCCATTACAGTAAGTAACACTATCGAGGCCTGAGAAGATTTCACTTTACTTTGACCCATTACAGTAAGTAACACTATCGAGGCCTGAGAAGATTTCACATTACTTTGACCCATTACAGTAAGTAGCACTATCGAGGCCTGAGAAGATTTCACTTTACCTTGACCATTACAGTGAGGAACACTATCGAGGCCTGAGAAGATTTCATATTACTTTGACCCTTTACAGTAAGTAACACTATCGAGGCCTGAGAAGATTTCACATTACTTTGACCCATTACAGTAAGTAACACTATCGAGGCCTGAGAATATTTCACATTACTTTGACCATTACAGTGAGTAACACTATCGAGGCCTGAGAAGATTTCACATTACTTTGACCCATTACAGTGAGTAACACTATCGAGGCCTGCGAAGATTTCACATTACTTTGATCCATTCACGCAGCGAGTAACACTATCGAGGCCTGAGAAGATTTCACATTACTTTGACCCATTACAGTAAGTAACACTATCGAGGCCTGAGAAGATTTCACTTTACTTTGACCCATTACAGTAAGTAACACTATCGAGGCCTGAGAAGATTTCACATTACTTTGACCCATTACAGTAAGTAGCACTATCGAGGCCTGAGAAGATTTCACTTTACTTTGACCATTACAGTGAGTAACACTATCGAGGCCTGAGAAGATTTCACATTACTTTGACCCATTACAGTAAGTAACACTATCGAGGCCTGAGAAGATTTCACTTTACTTTGACCCATTACAGTGAGTAACACTATCGAGTACTGAAAAGATTTCATATTACTTTGACCCATTACAGTGAGTAACACTATCGAGGCCTGAGAAGATTTCACATTACTTTGACCCATTACAGTGAATAACACTATCGAGGCCTGAGAAGATTTCACATTACTTTGACCCATTACAGTGAGTAACACTATCGAGGCCTGAGAAAATTTCACATTACATTGACCCATTACAGGGAGTAACACTATCGAGGCCTGAGAAGATTTCACCTTACTTTGACCCATTACAGTGAGTAACACTATCGAGGCCTGAGAAGATTTCACATTACTTTGACCCATTACCGTAAGTAACACTATCGAGGCCTGAGAAGATTTCACTTTACTTTGACCCATTACAGTAAGTAACACTATCAAGGCCTGAGAAGATTTCACATTACTTTGACCCATTACAGTAAGTAGCACTATCGAGGCCTGAGAAGATTTCACTTTACCTTGACCATTACAGTGAGGAACACTATCGAGGCCTGAGAAGATTTCATATTACTTTGACCCTTTACAGTAAGTAACACTATCGAGGCCTGAGAAGATTTCACATTACTTTGACCCATTACAGTAAGTAACACTATCGAGGCCTGAGAATATTTCACATTACTTTGACCATTACAGTGAGTAACACTATCGAGGCCTGAGAAGATTTCACATTACTTTGACCCATTACAGTGAGTAACACTATCGAGGCCTGAGAAGATTTCACATTACTTTGATCCATTCACGCAGCGAGTAACACTATCGAGGCCTGAGAAGATTTCACATTACTTTGACCCATTACAGTAAGTAACACTATCGAGGCCTGAGAAGATTTCATTTTACTTTGACCCATTACAGTAAGTAACACTATCGAGGCCTGAGAAGATTTCACATTACTTTGACCCATTACAGTAAGTAGCACTATCGAGGCCTGAGAAGATTTCACTTTACTTTGACCATTACAGTGAGTAACACTATCGAGGCCTGAGAAGATTTCACATTACTTTGACCCATTACAGTAAGTAACACTATCGAGGCTTGAGAAGATTTCACTTTACTTTGACCCATTACAGTGAGTAACACTATCGAGTACTGAAAAGATTTCATATTACTTTGACCCATTACAGTGAGTAACACTATCGAGGCCTGAGAAGATTTCACATTACTTTGACCCATTACAGTGAGTAACACTATCGAGGCCTGAGAAAATTTCACATTACTTTGACCCATTACAGGGAGTAACACTATCGAGGCCTGAGAAGATTTCACCTTACTTTGACCCATTACAGTGAGTAACACTATCGAGGCCTGAGAAGATTTCACATTACTTTGACCCATTACATTAAGTAACACTATCGAGGCGTGAGAAGATTTCACATTACTTTGACCCATTACAGTGAGTGACACTATCGAATCCTGAGAAGATTTTATATTACTTTGACCCATTACAGTGAGTAACACTATCGAGTCCAAAGCAGAAGATTTCACATTACTTTGACCCATTAAAGTGAGTAACGCGATCGAGGCCTGAGAAGATTTCACATTACTTTGACCCATTACAGTGAGTAACACTATCGAGGCCTGAGAAGATTTTACATTACTTTGACCATTACAGTAAGTAACACTATTGAGGCCTGAGAAGATTTCACATTACTTTGACCCATTACAGTGAGTAACACTATCGAGGCCTGAGAAGATTTCACATTACTTTGACCCATTACAGTGAAAAACACTATCGAGGCCCGAGAAGATTTCACATTACTTTGACCCATACAGTGAGTAACACTATCGAGGCCTGAGTAGATTTCACATTACTTTGACCCATCAAGTGAGTAACACTATCGAGGCCTGAGAAGATTTTACATTACTTTGACCATTACAGTAAGTAACACTATCGAGGCCTGAGAAGATTTCACATTACTTTGACCATTACAGTAAGTAACACTATCGAGGCCTGAGAAGATTTCACATTACTTTGACCATTACAGTGAGTAACACTATCGAGGCCTGAGATGATTTCACATTACTTTGACCCATTACAGTAAGTAACACTATCGAGGCCTGAGAAGATTTCACATTACTTTGACCCATTACAGTAAGTAACACTATCGAGTCCTGAGAAGATTTCACATTACTTTGACTCATTACAGTGAGTAACACTATCGAGGCCTGAGAAGATTTCACATTACTTTGACCCATTACAGTGAGTAACACTATCGAGGCCTGAGAAGATTTCACATTACTTTGACCATTACTGAAAGCAACACTATCGAGGCCTGAGAAGATTTCACATTACTTTGACCCATTACAGTGAGTAACACTATCGAGGCCTGAGAAGATTTCACATTACTTTGACCCATTACAGTGAGTAACACTATCGAGGCCTGAGAAGATTTCACTTTACTTTGACCCATTACAGTAAGTAACACTATCGAGGCCTGAGAAGATTTCACTTTACTTTGACCCATTACAGTGAGTAACACTATCGAGTACTGAAAAGATTTCATATTACTTTGACCCATTACAGTGAGTAACACTATCGCGGCCTGAGAAGATTTCACATTACTTTGACCCATTACAGTGAGTAACACTATCGAGGCCTGAGAAAATTTCACATTACTTTGACCCATTACAGGGAGTAACACTATCGAGGCCTGAGAAGATTTCACCTTACTTTGACCCATTACAGTGAGTAACACTATCGAGGCCTGAGAAGATTTCACATTACTTTGACCCATTACATTAAGTAACACTATCGAGGCGTGAGAAGATTTCACATTACTTTGACCCATTACAGTGAGTAACACTATCGAATCCTGAGAAGATTTCACATTACTTTGACCCATTACAGTGAGTAACACTATCGAATCCTGAGAAGATTTCATATTACTTTGACCCATTACAGTGAGTAACACTATCGAGTCCAAAGCAGAAGATTTCACATTACTTTGACCCATTACAGTGAGTAACGCGATCGAGGCCTGAGAAGATTTCACATTACTTTGACCCATTACAGTAAGTAACACTATCGAGGCCTGAGAAGATTTCACATTACTTTGACCCATTACAGTGAGTAACACTATCGAGGCCTGAGAAGATTTCACATTACTTTGACCCATTACAGTGAGTAACACTATCGAGGCCTGAGAAGATTTCACATTACTTTGACCCATTACAGTGAAAAACACTATCGAGGCCCGAGAAGATTTCACATTACTTTGACCCATACAGTGAGTAACACTATCGAGGCCTGAGTAGATTTCACATTACTTTGACTCATTACAGTGAGTAACACTATCGAGGCCTGAGAAGATTTCACATTACTTTGACCCATTACAGTGAGTAACACTATCGAGGCCTGAGAAGATTTCATATTACTTTGACCATTACTGAAAGCAACACTATCGAGGCCTGAGAAGATTTCACATTACTTTGACCCATTACAGTGAGTAACACTATCGAGGCCTGAGAAGATTTCACATTACTTTGACCCATCAAGTGAGTAACACTATCGAGGCCTGAGAAGATTTCACATTACTTTGACTCATTACAGTGAGTAACACTATCGAGGCCTGAGAAGATTTCACATTACTTTGACCCATTACAGTGAGTAACACTATCGAGGCCTGAGAAGATTTCATATTACTTTGACCATTACTGAAAGCAACACTATCGAGGCCTGAGAAGATTTCACATTACTTTGACCCATTACAGTGAGTAACACTATCGAGGCCTGAGTAGATTTCACATTACTTTGACCCATCAAGTGAGTAACACTATCGAGGCCTGAGAAGATTTCACATTACTTTGACTCATTACAGTGAGTAACACTATCGAGGCCTGAGAAGATTTCACATTACTTTGACCCATTACAGTGAGTAACACTATCGAGGCCTGAGAAGATTTCATATTACTTTGACCATTACTGAAAGCAACACTATCGAGGCCTGAGAAGATTTCACATTACTTTGACCCATTACAGTGAGTAACACTATCGAGGCCTGAGAAGATTTCACATTACTTTGACCCATTACAGTGTTTAACACTATCGAGGCCTGAGAAGATTTCACTTTACTTTGACCCATTACAGTAAGTAACACTATCGAGGCCTGAGAAGATTTCACATTTCTTTGACCCATTACAGTAAGTGAGACTGTCGAGTCCTGAGAAGATTTCACATTACTTTGACCCATTACAGTAAGTAACACTATCGAGGCCTGAGAAGATTTCACTTTACTTTGACCCATTACAGTAAGTAACACTATCGAGGCCTGAGAAGATTTCACATTACTTTGACCCATTACAGTAAGTAGCACTATCGAGGCCTGAGAAGATTTCACATTACTTTGACCATTACAGTGAGTAACACTATCGAGGCCTGAGAAGATTTCATATTACTTTGACCCTTTACAGTAAGTAACACTATCGAGGCCTGAGAAGATTTCACATTACTTTGACCCATTACAGTAAGTAACACTATCGAGGCCTGAGAATATTTCACATTACTTTGACCATTACAGTGAGTAACACTATCGAGGCCTGAGAAGATTTCACATTACTTTGACCCATTACAGTGAGTAACACTATCGAGGCCTGAGAAGATTTCACATTACTTTGATCCATTCACGCAGCGAGTAACACTATCGAGGCCTGAGAAGATTTCACATTACTTTGACCCATTACAGTAAGTAACACTATCGAGGCCTGAGAAGATTTCACTTTACTTTGACCCATTACAGTAAGTAACACTATCAAGGCCTGAGAAGATTTCACATTACTTTGACCCATTACAGTAAGTAGCACTATCGAGGCCTGAGAAGATTTCACTTTACTTTGACCATTACAGTGAGTAACACTATCGAGGCCTGAGAAGATTTCATATTACTTTGACCCTTTACAGTACGTAACACTATCGAGGCCTGAGAAGATTTCACATTACTTTGACCCATTACAGTAAGTAACACTATCAAGGCCTGAGAATATTTCACATTACTTTGACCATTACAGTGAGTAACACTATCGAGGCCTGAGAAGATTTCACATTACTTTGACCCATTACAGTGAGTAACACTATCGAGGCCTAAGAAGATTTCACATTACCTTGACCATTACAGTGAGTAACACTATCGAGGCCTGAGAAGATTTCACATTACTTTGACCATTACAGTGAGTAACACTATCGAGGCCTGAGAAGATTTCACATTACTTTGACACATTACAGTGAGTAACACTATCGAGGCCTGAGAAGATTTCACTTTACTTTGACCCATTACAGTAAGTAACACTATCGAGGCCTGAGAAGATTTCACATTACTTTGACCCATTACAGTAAGTAACACTATCGAGGCCTGAGAAGATTTTACATTACTTTGACCCATTACAGTGAGTAACACTATCGAGGCCTGAGAAGATTTCACATTACTTTGACCCATTACAGTAAGTAACACTATCGAGGCCTGAGAAGATTTCACATTACTTTGACCCATTATATCTAGTTAGAATGTTGAGTCCAGCAGAAGATCTCTTTAAGTTCTTTTGTCGTCAGAAATAATCTAAATGCAATGTCTGCTCACAAAAGATTATAAAGAACATGCCCATTGTAGCAGGTCGAGGATGGTACCTTAGGTACCAACATCAGAATTAACGGGTTTTATTAGTTTTAATTCTATTTTCAGGTGAGCTTTTTCAATCACATGGCGTCCGTCGTCGTCGTTAACTTTTCTTTAAAAATCTTCTCCAAAACCACTGAAGGGATTGCTTTGAAACTGTGCACACATCATCAGTAAAAATGTCCTCTACCAAGTTTGCACAAATGATGGCCTCAGACCAACCAACATGGTCGCCGTTCAAAATACAGATTTAGGCTTATAGTTCAAAAAGTATAACAGATACAGGAAAACCGAAGAGACGTTCCATCTTCAACATCAAAAGTTCTTTGAATCTTTGGACACATCATCTGTCAAAGTTTTTGGCTTATAGTTCAAAAAGTATAACAGATACAGAAAAAACGAAGAGACATTTGTCAAAATTGATTATTTTTTTACATTTTTGCCTGAAAATCTTGAAAATTATTAGAACTAGAGAAAAAGTTGGCATTGCTTAATTGTTATGCTCTATTAGGGCTACAAAAATGACTTAAGGTCAAGATTGTCTGATGACCGTTTAGGAATTCTTCTCCTTGAACATTTTTTTAATCAATTTTAATTGATTTTAAAAAATCTTCTCCTCTTTAACCAATGAAAGGACTGCTTTGAAACATTGCACACATCATCTTTAGAATGTCCTTTACCAAAATTGTGCAAATCATGACAGCTGACTACCTGCATAGCTACGTTGGCTAAAAATAAAAAGGGAGGGGGGATCAAGAGAGTTTTCGGCTGATAGTCAAAACAGTATAACAGGTAGAGCAAATTTGAAGTGAACCTCCCTTCTCCATCTAAGCTGCAAAAGCTCCCTTAAAAGGGCAAAATTATAGACTTTTGCAGAAGTGTTGGGCAATTCCTTATAGAAAAGAAAAGCTGGATAGAAAAGGGTTGTTTGGTTTCAGGTTCAGTTGAGCGATACAGGCTTCTGGGAGTCTCTAGTTCTACCGTCTGTATTTTAGCGGCTCAAGTTACGTTAACATAACGTCGAGAGACAATGACGTCAAGTCCCGATTTCGTTCATATTTATGTGTATCTGTGTGAACGTAGGGCATCTGCAGCGTTTGAAATGAAGTAAAAATATAATAAGACAGAATATGCCTTTGTGAAATAACAAACACTGGTCCTCTAGAACATATATTAGCAATACACCCTTCGACGTTAGAAACGCAGCCCGGGGCATGGAATTTGTAGCGATGGGTAACCAACCAATCAACAGTCCACGCTTATTCGAAGCCGGGGATAAGTTGTTTTTACCTTCAAGGTTTTCGTTTTCCAGGTGGAATCCATTTGAAAACAACTTTAGGTATTTGTTTGAGCTCCATTCTGCGAGCCAACTTTTTTTTCAATTTTATGCTGATGTTTCTGCAGTTGGTTTTTTTTTAAGTATGTGACACTGTTTAAAATCATGTTTGGACAAAATAGTTTGCATATCTTTAAGGGACTGACCATTTAACTTGCGAGGGATAAAATAGCGACATAAATGGTCATCCCGTTGTAAAACAATTATAAATCACAGCCTCCGTGAATTATTTCTTTTCTAATAAGACAATTACGGTACTTTATAATATTTTCGTACCTATAGAAAACATAATTTCCGCCATGAACTAGCTGTTCCGTCAATGTAACACACGATACATTGCAACGGATAATGACAGCGCGTGTCGCTGTTTATAAGATTTATACGTCATACGCAATAGCTTTCCGGTGGGTGAACCATTACAGTTTTGTAATTGGAACAGCCATTTAAAACACGCCCTCCTCATGTTGCTCATAGATAAATCATTTTTTACCACAGTTGTGGTCTCAAAGCCTTTAAAGCACGTCATATTAGAATTAATAATTATGATATAAATGCTATTAAGTGTGACATGTTACAATAGATAAATGTAGACTCCGAAAAAGTAAGTAAGTAAATTTTATTTATGGTCGGAAAATATATAGGGACATGCATGCACATTTCATTACATAACATATGAAAACAACGCACATTTTACTTAAATAAAATATAGTGGTTTCAAACAGCAAATAAAGTTGTATAATAAATAAATACACAAAATGTCGCTCTTAACACTGCATCTAAAGTTCTATAATAAACCAATACACAAAATGTCGTTCTAAACACTGCCTCTAAAGTTGTATAATAAACCAATACACAAAACGTCGTTCTAAACACTGCCTCTAAAGTTCTATAATAAACCAATACACAAAATGTCGTTCTAAACACTGCCTCTAAAGTTGTATAATAAACCAATACACAAAACGTCGTTCTAAACACTGCCTCTAAAGTTGTATAATGAGCCAATAGGCAAACTGTCGTTTTGAACACTGCCTCGAAAGTTGTTTAATGAACCAATACACAAAATGTCGTTCTAAACACTACCTCTAAAGTTGTATAATAAACCAATACACAAAATGTCGTTCTAAACACTGCCTCTAAAGTTCTATAATAAACCAATAGACAAACTGTCGTTCTGAACACTATCTCGGCTCTAACTTTCCAGGCTGACTTTAAAAAACATACATAATTGGTTTGTTAATTTTTTGTTCGAGCATTTTAACAAGTTATAGATTTTTTGTACATTTGGCCAAGAACAATAATACTTTGGCACATACAGATTTCTTAAATATCTATACCTTGGACACACCAATACAAAATGGTACTCATCTTCGACAACATTCATATTACATAGATCACAAATTTTGTTAACCCTTTCAACATTATGGTATCTACCAGTTTCTACAAGCAATTGTAATGTTCCACTTTAGTTTAGTTAAAAGTTGTTCATTTACACGGAAATCTAAATAATTCTCAAGATAAAATTCTTTTTTAAACTGTTTATAAATAACAAGCTTAGTACATTCTTCAAGACTAGCAAACCAAGACTGTAAAAAATTGGTCTTTAATACGTTGTTGTACCATTTCCAAAGAAAAGAGTTCAGTGTCTTGTAAAATCCATAAATTATAAAAACCTAAGTTACAGATCAAGTCTTTAACATTAGAAACCCAATTCTTTTCACCATTATTTGCATCATTCAGTAACAGTTTATACACATCATATACAAGAGGAGGTTTTAAGGTTAAAATGCTGCGATACCAATATTTAATAATCTTGATATGTCTATGAACATGCATAGGATAATGACCAAGTTAACCATATAAAAATGATAGCGGTGCGTTTTTACTCAGTTAAAGTACAAATCCACAAAAACGGTTAAATAAAAAAATCTATCTCTCTAGCACTATGGAAACCCCAGATCTCTGATCCATAACTTAGCACCGATTAAACCATACTGTCAAAAAAGTTATAAATATATAATAAACAATACACAAAATCCCGTTTAAACACTGCCTCTAAAGTTATATAATAAACAATGCACAAAATCCCGTTCTTAACACTGCCTCTAAAGTTGTATAAACAAAGCTTACCAAAGTTTGTTTGTTTGTTTGAATGGTGTTTTAACGCCACTTTCAGCAATTTTTCAGCTATTTCATGGCGTCCAGTTTTTATTCTGGGAGGAAGCCGGAGTACCCGGAGAGAACCCCCGACCTGCGGTAGGAAAACTGGCAATCCTTGTCAATTAAGATTGGAGTCGAGTACACCCTGCCTGCAGTGAGAATCGAACTCGCAATCTCAGTGTTGACAGACCACGTGATCAATAGTAGACGAACTACATTGACCACTCGGCCACCGAGGCCCCCAAGCTTACCAATGTCATAATCATTTGAGGAAATATAAAATCCGCAATGACGGTGCTTTATTTTAGCCAAGGGGTTAGGATAGTCATCTACTAATAAACACGTGCTTGTTCCTGCAGGTAGGATATGTTTTCTTCCAACCTTTATTGACAAGGATTGCATGTTTTCCAGCTGAATGTCGGGGGTTTTCAATCGATGCTCCGGCAACCTCCCAAAAACTGGACTGTATGATATTGATGGAAATTTGCTAAAAGTAGCGTTAAACCCCATTCAAACGAACAACCAAAATCTTGCGGGCGTTCTTATATTTAATCAGCATATATTCACATTTAAATACAACACATACTACTAGATTAGATGATGATTTGAAGTTGAGAAGAAAAGTTATAATCAGAGTTATCTTCCTTTGTACATTATTAAAATTTGTTTCTTTTAAATATAAAATTATTTGAAAGAAACATTTTTTTTTAAATGAAAACTTATAACACAATTTAGAACTAGCGATCACTGTCTATTTATCGAAAGCGGGCGATGCAAGAAAATGCCTAGACTAGAAAGACTTTGTAAATGCTGCAACATTCTTGAAGATGAATTTCACCTTTTCCTTAATTGTACATATAATGTTAATTCCCCAACCTAAGGCCTATTGATAAAAATTAAATTTACATTAGTCCCTAAAAATGAGTTATTGGCTGAACTGTGTGACTTTATTCAACAGTCATTAGAATTGAGAAACAGGTCCATGTCAGCTCATGCTTAATTTCACTTGTACAAAAATAAAGTTCTTTATTTAACATGTACATGTTCATTTAATAAATTTTTATATGAAATAATTAGTACAAATTAAATCTATGAAAGCCAGAGCCAGAAAAGAAACTACCCATATCCCAACAATTTATGAAGGAGAATTGGTTAAACTTCGTAACAGAGAATGGAATGATGAAAAGCAACATCTTGTTGAAAAACTACCAACCTTCTACTCGTGCAAAGACTAACTCGACAATTAAAGACATAAGACGTTACCAGTACTACCAATGTCAGTAGAAGAAATCTTGATAAATGGTGAATGGGCAGAAACAACTACTGGTCAACCTTTCCTACTAGCAGATGATAACAACCATGGACGCACGCTGGTCTTCAGTACACAGGAGAAAATGACTTATCTTACAGCAGCAGACAAGGTACATTCTAGGCATCTACTAGGCATTAACATCAAAGGCTGCCTTTTTTCATTATACGCAGTGTATTTGGTGAAATGCACATAAGCGTGGTTTGCAGACAGCATACTAAGAAAACAACGACATTCAGCTGCTGGTACGAAGAGATGCCGTTCTACCACTACTGCCACCAAACAGCGTCAACGGTGAAGATGCTAATGCTACAACACAATCCCATCTAATGCATATAGATTGAGCTGTTATGACTTGAAAGTACTGTGACAATGCTACATACATTCGATATATGTTTCATGATTTTGTCTAGTATTGTGTGTGTGTGCTTTTTTTCTGATGCAAATAAATATATTTTCTTTCTTTAAATGTATCTTTTCTTCCAATTCCAGCATATTTTACCTGTAATTTGGCTAATTAATTAAATTAGATGTTTTTACAGTATACACAAACATATATCCTTTGTTTTTATACGAATTCTGGCTACTCCAACATAAAGTTTTAATATTTTACCTCTAACATTTAAAATGTTGGAATAGCCAGAATAAACCGATTTATTTTTATGTGATTATATTGTGTTATTGAAATTGTTGTATGTATGTTTGTTTAGTTATTGTATTGCTTGACCATAATGGATGTAATTTTGCAATAAAGATAATAATATATTATCATGTTTAGCCGACATTTAGTATCACCAACCAATGCCCAGCTAGCAATATATATACCCCGCTTCGAAGTGGAGGGGTATGCTGTTTTACCCTTGTCCGTCCGTCCATAAAAGTTTCTGTAGCAGTTTTCTAAGCAACTATAGGATGCAGAAACCTGATATTTTACTTTTTATTATGCATGGAGCGTGGCACTCGCAAAACACCACCCACTGATCTCTGACCAGGCTTTCCATATTATGACCTGACAACCCCCTCCCTTTACACGTGAGACGACGCGCTGTTCAGCTCTTTGTGTCGAACTTTAGGAATCCACTCATTATTTATCAGTGTTGTTATATTTAAGTATGTATTCCCTTCTTTTCTGCAAAATAATGCCTCACGTATTGTTGAAATACTTGTATACTAAACATATCTTAAATAAGAACAGATACTTTACAGCATCTATTGATGCAGTATGTTGTATAAAAAATTAAGTCAAGATGCAGGATTAAAAGCAAAACTCAAATTATCTTTATAATATTGTAACACAATTTCGCATTAACGACTTTGTATGAACATTTTTGTGGGTTAAGAAATTTCAATACATAAGTTTACCAATAGCTACCGCATGAGTCAATCCTCGTCGAAGCAAATCTAGGAGCATTTTTGAATGAAACTGAACTATTTTGTTGCAATTTTAGTAATGTTGCGATTTAACATGACGCGAAAGTAGTTTTTAGACCAATCAGAATCACGCAAAATTCTATTCATGCAATAGCGTATATTTATTCATACTACATAAACACATGATTGATTGTGCTCGATTTCATTTCCTGGTGTAGACATACACAGTGCTATGATCTCATATAAATCGCTGATAGCAGTAAATATAAATGTACATTCATAATATTTTGAAAATCTTATACATTTTACTTTGAAATTTACATAACAAAAGCATCCGTCAAGACGTGCTAAATAATTTTGATATATTTGTAATATAATTACTTCACTCATTATAATGAAATATAAGGATTGTATTATAAGATTATGTTTAAAAAATTCTATCCTTATATAGAGACCATTTTAAGTGTTAAGTGTTTTTGAATGTTTCAATGTAAGCTTTTACAGCTACAGCTTTGATATAAGAGTTTTACTTATCTTTACTTTATTCAACTTGTAATAAATCTATGAAATAGTTGTTGGCAATACATATTTTTTATCAACTGTATAATGTTGAAATTCGTAGATCTATATAAATTGTTATTTGTTATTAAAGTTCTTTACTCAGTAAAAACAGATCTGTATATATGTTAGTGCGTGCAGGACATTTGTCATGTGATATCCACAATAAAACATTTACAGGTCACGAAATAATAACGGTATTCAATCGTTAAGTTGTAAACAATACTCGTAACAGTATTTCCGCTTGACTCCATTATTATTTGTAAGTAGGTTTTTCATTTTGTGGTTTTAAGTTGTGCTATAATGGTTACGGTAGTTCATCGACTATTGATCAAGTAATCTGCCCTAGTCTCACTGCGAGCAGAGTGTACTCAACTCCAACCGATAGCCCTTTTCCTACAGCAGGTCGGAGTTTTCCCCAGGCCCCCCGCAATAAAAACTGGACGCCATGATATAACTGAAAAATAGCTGAAAGCACTATATATATATAATTTTTTTCAAACAATAATAATTCCAATCACGACCTGTAACGCATGATATGATGTTTTAACATGGAAGACAGGTTTTCCTTTTTCCGTTTCTCTTTTTTAAAATACTTTTTTAAAATGGTGACAACAGTATTCAGTACGCAGTGGTAGAATACACAAATCGCTTTCGTCCTATTCGACTCAAGAATTGGAAAAAAACTAAATCGAAAGGATTCATTTTCCTATTCTAATTGCAAATAAAAAAATGAATAACGAAGAGGAAAATGAATGACGAAACGAAAAACAAATGTCCAAAAGCAAAATGGTTTGATTTCGTATTAAAATTGTGAAAAGGAAAACGCGCGAATGGTTAAAAGGAAAAATTACCATTTTTTCTTTTTGAATATCGAAAAGGATAACAATTTGTGTCACGTCTTTTGTAAATATTTGTTCAAATGTTGAGAATTTTTGGTAGTCGTTTTCATTAACATATTGAGGTAACATTTTGTTATATTGTAAACACGTCTATTTATAGAATAGGCACCAGTCTGCTTACAAGTGCTCTTGTAAACAGGTATAACTGTATATGCATCCGTTAACACATAGACTTACAAATATTTCAAGCTAACTGTTCAGTTTTAAAATAAGTTGTTACATCAATTATTCCCTATTAGATAAGTAAGAAACATGGTAAAGTTTCAGTTTATTATCGTTAATATATTCTCTTACCTAGATGTGTCGCGCCCTGTCCAGATATCATTTAACAGAAGCATTCTTTATATTGTTTTTTTAGAATCTTGCCCATTATTAAATGCATGCCACAATTAGTTACTTTATATACATTAAATTATCTCTCGTGTCTATTACTTCATATTTACAACAGCAATTCCGCAAATACCATCAATAGTAATATAACATTTCTCATTTGTAAATTTCGTTAAAGTGCCATACCAGTCTAAAAATTTTTTTTTGTTTTAAAGGAAAAACATAGAATATACTGTTTAAAAAAATGCAAAAAGTCCGATAAAATAGAGAGTAGTAAACTGTCAAGCATACGATTTGCACCTGTTGACGGATATTCCCGAACACGGGCTGGTCACTTCCGGTATTTTATCTAAACCTTGTGTGACCTCACATTTTGAAGACTGTTAAAAGCCATAGCACCATTTACACTGTACAAACGATAAAACTTTACGAAAAAAAATAAAAAATCAGAACTCCTTACACGTATCAACTATTACCATTCCAACTCCGATGATTTTGATGAAGATAAAAATATCGAAACACCAGAAGACTATTGTATAACTTTTGTTTTTTAATATTTTTTCGAATATAAACAGTACGCGGTCTTACTAAACATTTACCTATTTTAATATTTAAACAAATGCTAAAATAAGGGATTACATCGTTCTTTTTCGATAATGCGGGCGCGGGGGGGGGGGGGGGGGGGGGTTGCATTAAAACTATTGTACTAATTATACAATTTATATTAATATTGGGTTTTTTCGAACCTGTGTCTGAAAAGGAAGCGTTCAAGTGTGAAATTAAACAAACAAAGAACAGTTTTTGTCGTGTGGAAGCTCACAGTCAGATCATTCGGGGTGACAAATACTGTCGATGGTGCAGCTGAATCTCCTCGCGTAATACAAATACGATCAACAATATAACACACACTGACGCCCGCAAAATACAAAACATTTGACAGTGCCCTCGTACAACTACCAAAAACCTTTGGAGTGTATCGCACGTCACGTGCCTCTTTGTTGATAAATATTCTACCAATTGCAGAGGGATTTCCCTATTTTTGAATTCAGTACATCGTGTGCTGCGATGATTGTTGGTCACCTATTACTGAATAGTGGTGTACGATACTAAAACATTTACATCCACTCACCAACTCATACACTATAGTAATGGAAGCGGGAGGTTGTCATGCCTTAAAACTGGTTTTCTTGTTGTTGGTTCTCGAATGTGCGGGTTTGTTATGGATCTTGACTTATAGATTGTCTTTTTTGACAGTTTCCTTGGTGTTAGTAATTTTGTTTTTACCTTATTTGTGATATAAGAAAGTATAAATACATCTCAAACTAAAACGAATCAGTCGATAAGATTGTGACCAAAGCATAGGATTAGTCGAAAATAGTTACAAACCAGAGTTTATAATGGAATTTTATGTTGGGAAAAGATAGTTAATATTTAAAAAAAAATGGAGGATTATAATGATTAAACGCATATTTTCGGTAATTCATCGATGTATGAACGAGATCGACTCACTCACAAACTTATCATAAACGGCCTCGACCGAAAACATGCGTTTAATCACATATTAGTTCCATGCTTAGGTCCATGTAAATGTTTCAGTCAAAAGTGTATTATTTATAAAAAAACCAATTGCTTTAAATTTTCATTTTGATAGTCCGAGATTCCTCCGCCGTCCAACGCTTTTTCTTTTTTTTTTGTGTGTGGGACGTCCTACGCAAAAAAGCATTGGACGGCAGAGAATTCTCGGACTATGCCCGTGACAATTGGCAAGTCTCGAAACGCTTCGAAGGGACGATGAACTTAATTTGGCATGGTTTTATTTACAGGAGCCAAGTTGATGGAACAACAACCCATTGAATAAAATGAGAGCAATAAACAATAGACGTTCCCGAAAAACAAGCCCTGCAGTTAACTTCGTCATTCAAGACTTAGAATATAACTCCTTGCCCAAGGCCGACATGAATATTAATGAGGAGGAGGAACAACCGGTTGTAGACAAATTTTCTTCTGGCGGGTTACGTATAAGTTCAAGGATACAAGCTATTGAAAATACTCTGTCTACCAGAGAGTCGGACGACGATTCTGTTCAAGTAATAACTGATATTACAACATTAGATGCTATTTTTACGAGAAGAAAAATACGACGAAAACTTCGAATGGAGAGGTCTTTAAGATGTAAAGAAATAGCTCGTAGGGTAAAGAGTTCAGAATCCGCGACAATTTTAGCTGACCTGAAGACAGAACCTAATGATAGTTCTTATAAAATCGTTCGAAACTGTACTGTCAACTCTGAGAAACTTGTCTCTTTTTGTCATACAAAACATCCGGATGTTTATGAGGCTAAAAATAAGTATGAAAAATGTCCCATTAATATTAAAAAGCAAGCAGTAATGTTTATCAACAGTGGTAATTGTTTTATAAGTCAAACTGTTTAAGGTTCGAATATATATATACTTATTATTTGATTTATTTGTTTGTGTGTGAGGTTGTGTGTGTTTTGTATATGTACAGAGATGCACTATTGTTCTCGTTTCGGGTAATCATACACGACCCCAAAATAAATATATACATTGTTCAAAGAACATGGTCGAGGGTTCACTGGGTACTCCGGCTTTCTCATCCATGTTTGTTTTACAAGTAAACAAGCTGCTGCTGCTGATGATGAATGATGAAGCCAATATGCTGAGAAGTACATCAAAGAGCGCACATGTATGACATTTGCCCCTAATTCAATTTATTATTAAAAATCAGACTCTTCACGACAGCTTTTACATCTTAAAATGTAATTAAAAATAATTAAGTATTTTACCATCTGTGTTTTTAATTTTCTTTTCTGTCATAACAAATGGGTTGCATTCTAATAAAAACAAAACATTCAAGTTCTTTGTTTATTTCTATTCTACTACGTTTATCACAAACAAAAGTAAAAAGTGTTTTCGGCTATTACATGTATTACTGATACTAAGTAAATCAAAACTGGTTCCGATAAATAAAATATATTAGCGGTTGTTGCACGAATTTTAAATGAATTATAATGTCTGTACACTCAAAATTGTATACATTTCTAGAAAAGTATACTTGAGAGGTCCATCCTTTGTCAGCATAAAGTAAAACCGATGATCCTTAGTCTCTGAGACTTTGACACTTATATGTGCATGTATGTCTATTGTAATAGAGTTATGTTGATAACTGTGAACACATTCAAGAAAAATAGACGTATTGTGTGAAAACAACTAGGTGTATTTATTAAAAAAACCCCTCCAATTTACAAAAAGATCACGTGATTTCACCGCTGACCTTTTGCAAGGTCACATGCGAAGAAAGTCTGTGTTGGTTAAAATGACCGACTAATCGCTAGACAGTGGTTTTTGTCAAATTTTGATGTTAAATATATATGTGGTAGGGAAAGAAATTTAGCCAAAACCTGGATTAAAATGTAGGACTATGTTTCGGAAATTCATGTTCATATTTATTTTTGGAAACAAAGTACGGTTATTTATCATTTTTCAACAGATATATATCACACATACTTCTATGAGGGGCCTCTGTGATCGAGAGGGTAATGCAGGTTTATTGTAGAACTGTTTAGCCCATATATCTTCGTCAATAATGGAGATGATTTGATGCTTGATTCTTACAAAGCTGGCCTTTCTTAGGTTATACAGCGAGGAGCATTCCATTCAAATAGAATATGTGCCAGGTCTTCTTCACCAACACTACCTATCAGGCATGTCCATTTGACGGAGTATTTACTAAATTTGTTTCGGTCAGATTGGGTCATAAATGTTCCGGTAAGCATTCGACAGTTTATAATGCCATTTCTTATATCTACTGTAGAGCGTGGTATTGAAGTCCATTAAAGTGGGAAACCCATTTAAAGTGGATTCTTGGAAATCGACATGAGAAATATAACAGTCTCAAAATATTTATTTTCATGTTTTATAAGAAATATTCCAGATTGCTTTTTAAAACAAACAAAAAACACCAGATAATATATAATTAATTAAAAATTTTAATTATGCTTATTATTTGTGACCTTTACGATGTTTAATGTATGCAAAATATGTCCTCACTGTTGGTTTACAAACAACATGATGCATCGATACATTACAGGTTGCAGAAATGACGAAATCTTTAACAACTATATTATACATGATAAGCATCCAACCAATCTGTCTAGCCATGTTGCAGTTTCTGTTACAATACAAGTAAATGTGGATACCAGCTGTAAAAATGTAATAAAGTCAAACACTTCTGCACGAAAGTTTAATTGGAAAAGTTTTGAAAATATTCTACAAAGAGAAATTAATAAATAACGAAATCTAGAATCAAAGGCATCTACAGAGGAACAGCTTGAAAATGTTTTCTCAGCAATACAAAAAGTGTCCGCAACTATTCCCTTAAAAAATTCTAAAATTGAAGCCGAGGACGATTTGGTATTAGCTCAGAACATCTCAAATTCTCCGGTAAAATTCTCATTGCGTACATTACAAATATATATTTAATAGCATTTAAGAAGAAGGCATCTTTCCATCAAATCTCAAATCAGGTATTTTAACACCTATCTTAAAATCTCTTTGATCTAATCATGGCAAACACCAATATTTACCAAACTCTTTGAATATGTTCTTCTACCGAGATTAGAAAAATGCTTCGACCAATCAGCACTTCAATTTGGATTCACCACAGGCCTCTCTATGTTGCTGGCAGCTCTCCTTATCTAAGAAGCCAGGAGAGAAACCACAACGCGAAGCATCTATCTATACTTTATTATAATTCATAGTCAGAAAGCATTTGATGTTATGTTAGATAAATTGTATGATTGATTGATTGCATGTCTGCTTTACGTCCAGCAAGCAGTATTTCAGCTATATTCAGGACGGGAACAAGTTAACAAACAATCAATCAACGGAAAATGGGGGTGGGATGGGTCACAGGGAATAAAATTTTGACTGCCACTGGAAAAGTATGACGTTTTGGGTTGGGGCGGAAAATTTAGCCTTTTGTAGCGGCTACAATGAGCCTACTCTGTTTTGAAATCTACAATCTACAATCTGCAAGGAGCGTGGCACTCTCCAAACACGTTACCCACTACGGTCCGCGGTCAGGCTTTCCGTATTATGACCTGACAACCCCCCCAACGAGAGGGTCTCCTTTATCCGCCACCCGGGAACGCGCTGGTCTGCTCTGTGGGTCGAGCACTGGGAACCCTCCCAGTATGGTCCCAGGACAAATTGTATAATACAGGCGTACATGATCTATACAATCTATACAACTGACTTGTATCTAAAATTAAATGGACTTGAAATATTAGCGATCCCTCCGGTATTAAACAAGGTGTTAGACAAGATGGAGTTCTGTCGACTCATCTGTACAAAATCTACAACAACAGTCTTCTTAAAGAGCTTGAACATGCAAACCTATGCTTACATATAGGTAAAGCTTATGTAGGTTGTCCAACCTGTGCTGATGATATTGCCCTTATATCAGACAGTTTAAGTAACTGTAATTAACAATAAGAATTCAATTGTAATTTTGATTTGTTTTTGTTGCCTAATTTAAATGTTGTTTCTACCTTTTACAGAATGACAACAGATGGTCAATATGGTTTGTAAATTTTGCCTGACTGTTAAATGGAGAAATGAAGCATCAACTGCAATGACGAAATAACACACAAGTGTACGTGTGAATGATTAAAACATTTGCCACAAAATTGATAAACCATAGAAGTTAATTTCATGATAATTCCATAAAACACTTCTATTTAAAATATTAAAATTATAACTACTTGGTTACCTGAGAATAATATGTAGGTTGTCCAACCTGTGCTTATGATATTGCCCTTTTATCGGACAGTCATCAGGAGCTGCTATATATGCTCTCAGTCCTTCATAGGCAATCTATATAAGATCGATTTACAATTAATCTATCTAAAACAAAGGCAATAAGTAAACTTTGAATAAGACACCGAAATGTTCTACACTGTCATGGAAATTAGGGGACTCTGATATATGTTCAACAAATCAGACAAATGGGCTGAACCTAGTCGTATCCTAAGTTCTACCAAAATTGCTATATGGCATTGAAGTTCTCTCTCTGACACAATATCAACTAACAGCACTTTAAAAATTTCATGTCTCCAATCTGCGACGTTTTCAGTCTATGCCAACCAGAACTCCAACTGCAATGGTACATCTAATGCTGGGAGCCTTACCAATCAAGGCAGAAATACATAAAAGACAACTGAGCTTCTTACACAATGTTCTAAACTGTGGCAATGATAACATCCCAAAACTAGTTGAAAGACAAATAATGCTCAATAATTACCTCTCAACAAGCTTCTTCACTAGAATTAATGACATCCTGACCCTGACCTCCCAAACATACAAACTCCGAGGGTAGAGATACCAGGAAACGAAAAATGGAAACTTGTCTGCAAAAAGCATTAATTGAGGCGTTGACACTTAAATTATAAAAGGAATTAGAGTCAAAATCATCTGTGAAATTTGTTAACAAGAAAAATATGAAAATTGGGATAGCACACAATACCCGGACTTCAATACCACGCTCTACAGTAGATATCAGAAATGACATTATAAAATGTCGAAAGCTTACCGGGACATTTATGACCCAATCTGACCGAAACAAATTTAGTAATTACTCCGTCAAATGGACATGCCTGATAGGTAGTGTTGGTGAAGAAGACCTGGCACATATTCTATTTGAATGGAATGCTCCGCGCTGTATAACCTAAGGAAGGCCAGCTTTGTAAGAATCAAGCATCAAATCATCTCCATTATTGACGAAGATATATGGGCTAAACAGTTCTACAATAAACCTGCATTACCCTCTCGATCACAGAGGTCCCTCATATAAGTATGTGTGATATATATCTGTTATGTCCAATATGACAAAAGTATAATCAAGATAGCTTTTAAGAGAGCCTTAACTTCTCAGCACCGAACTGTTGATTTAATGTAATGTTGTACATTGTTTATACAAGAAGACAACTCTGACCTACAAAAAGACAACTTGGCCAGTAAATGTTTTGTAATATTTTGTTAATAAATGTGAGATCTACTGAAATTTATTTTTTATTTTTATGTTCTTAATTATCAATAAATTATTTATATATATACATGTATAAAACAATTGATATCCTTTAGTTAATACGGACACTCAATTATTTTTTAATAGATATCCTATACAAAGCAAAGCCATGGTATATTGCTAACTGTACATATAAACTTATATTATAACCTGCATTGAACATTAAAAGTGTCTAATGTGTTAATGAATAGAATTGAAGATGACACATACATATTAGTCCATCTTTTGAAACGGTATGGTAGCCAGGGTAAGATCTGGGTACTCATTTGAAAATGGTACTTGAACACCATTTAAAAACAAATAAACATGTAAATTGTATTACATTATTATGATAATTTATATCTAAAAAGTTGTATGTTTTAGTGTTTTTCATGTAATTATAAGGTAAAGTTTACGATTACGAATAAAAACTCGCAGTAATTAGTATGTTAGAGCATGTATTATTTAAACAATGTTTATAAAGTTAAATTGTATTTATTTCAGAAGCAACGTACAGAATTATCCATGCTGGAATTACAGTCACTTGTCACTTGTGTGCAGGATTTATGTATGACGTTGGGAATACAAATAATGAAACTGATGGTTGCAGTGGATAATCTTCCAAATTTTGAAGAAATGTAGCATTGATGAGAGAAATAATGAACAATAAAATGTTGTATTATAGATTCTTCCAACGGCTAAGTCCAAAAAATCTAAATTGTGTTATGCATATTTTTAACGCATCTTATCAATAATAAAATTACTATAAAGTAGTTGTTTTAACATTATTATAAAATGTATATTAACTTAACAATTAACATTTTGAATTTTGCCAACAAGTTTCTTAACATATTACTGTATTTCTAGCAAATGAAAATGAGTAAGAGAGTGGCCAAAGAAAGTCCATGACCTATTAGAAACTTTGGGTGAGACTTTGAACTGTTAAGTTCCAGAAGCAAATATCTGGTAAATTATCTTGTTGGTGTATTATTGATATTGTAAGTTGCAAAAATGATCAGCAAGACAATTCCTTCAAATCACTTGGTTGGTCCAAATCTATCTGAGGTATCCTTTATTAGAGTTAGTGCCTTTTGATGACAACATGTGATGAATTTTGATGTATTTATTTATATGTTTCATGCATTTTAATCAGCTGATTATCCTTGAAAAAAAACCCATATAAATCCATATTTAAGGTATTTGAACAACCCATATTTTAATTGTTTGTTTATTTGAATGGTGTTTAACACCGCTTTAAGCAGTTTTTTCTAACTTGTTATGATAGTCGATGGAGGCTAGACATATGGGAATTTATTTGGTAAAAACATTTTGCTTTATATCTCTATAAGCGTAAACGCTAGGTCCATCAAATTAGGTCCAGTTGTTGCTATGATAAGTTCTTGTCAGTCAGTAAACTGTCACATGACCTTGACCTTAATTTTACGGTCCAGTGACTTTGTTTAAGTTTTTTGATTTGGTCAGTACCTCTATATTAAAACATGCATTTTATATTTTAATGAGGACAATTTAATGATATTAACATGTTGCTTATGAAGTAATTTTTGACTGGGTTGACCCATGTAAAACCTCAATTATAGTATGGCGAAGTGGGGCTGGTGGGAAGGGAAAATATGGTATATTTTTTTGTGTAATCAACTCCTCCTACAGTTTTCAATCCAGATCTCTAAAATTTCACAGAAAGAGTGCACATGTATTGAAGTTGTGCACCTGCTATTATGGAATTGTTCTGGGATTTTTTTTTATTTTTCCAGACTGGAACTTTCTTAGAACTTTTGCAGAAGACGCTACCTATGTGCGTAATCAACTCTTCCTACAGTTTTAAAACCCAAATCTCTGAAACTTGACAGAAGGATTGAACATGTATTGAAGTTGTGCACCTGCTATTATGGAATTGTTTGAGGATTTTTTCTATTTTGCAGATTTGGTAACTAAGTCATTTTCAGACCATTTGCAGAAGATGGTAACTTTTTTGTGTAATCAACTCCTCCCGTACATTTTGTACAAATACCTAAAACCCTCTATCGATAAATTGTAAACCATTCTCTATTTATAAAGGCACTTGTTTTACAACCCCGCCATTTCAGACTTTTAAAGTTGAGCGCACATTCCGCAATGAGACTTGAACCCGCAATATCAGCGTAGACAGACTCCATGATTAAAAATAAATAAACTACCTTAACCACTCTTCCACTGAGCCCTCCCCCCATATATGAACACTGCATGAATACATCTCTTGAATAGAATAGGGGCCGTAGTCCAATAAGGGACTCTAGTCCTTATTGTGATTTTCCCTATATGGCTTCAATGAAATTTAATGATCTATAACTAATATGTATTAGAGGCCAACTATTGTGATTTATCTTGGTTTTTTTTTTGGGGGGGGGGGCTAAGAGAAAGAGACTGCTTGGATTACTTTTTGGGAATAGTTTTGTTGTCGGTGGCACTGCATTAATTCCCAAAAAGAAATCTCAAATCTGCTACTTATGTACAATATTCAATTAACAGGTAGATGAGATGTTTTTAAAGAAACAGCAATGGGAACTGTCCCAAGAAGGGAATCAATAATTCAATACCTGTCACTCCTATTTATCCCATTCAATGAGACCTAAAACCAGGAATTTATTGTTTATTTTAGAAAGTATGCAAAAGCTTCTGTCAAGTTAAAGGAAAATTGAACCAAGTGTCGGCTCCACCGATCCACCTATTTATTGATTTCTTTTACACTCGATTTTTTCTGGCAAATATCGGAAGTATCACGTGTTGTATAAGGGTCATTACACAGTCTAATGAAATGGTTCTCGCAATACAAATTTTTCCGACGTTATTTCTGATGTTATTGTAAAAAACCGAGAGACATCGAGCATGGCGTCCGCCATGTTCTAGTATTAACTTTTTTCGTTTCCCTCCGCTTTCCTTATGATCTCCCCTTTCCAGACAATACTTTCGGTGTTCGGGAGGATAAATCTGTAAAGAAAAATACAGTCTCTTATACTCAAAAAAATTATTGTTAAATCTTATTATCGAATATATAAACTGTAGTTCTCAAATACTGTGTTAAAAAACTGACATTAACTTGTAAGTATGATGATAGCTAATATTAAATACAATAACATATCAAGTTTTGATGTTTTTAATAAGTTGGAAAAATTAAAATCTTAACATAAATAATCACCGTGTCAATATACCAACTTTTTGAGGTACTTGTTGGTTTGGCCTTAAATGTGTATTTTAAATATAATTGTTTGGCCTGACATGTGGGTTTTGTATTTGTTTATAACAAAACTTTATACAATAAAATAGTTACATTTTAATCTTTTAAAATTGATTGTGATTTGTTACTTAAGAAAAAGAATATTCTAGAACAGCAATAGTAATTACGTTAGATAAAATATTTAAGAACATTCCATGGCCTACTGAATTCTATAACATTCATTTACAATATATCTATGAATAGAATTTTGCGTGTTTTTGATTGGTCTGAAAACAACTTTCGGGTGACGATAAATAGCAACAGTACTAAAATTACATTAAAATATAAAAAACCGTCTTGAACTAGTAGTTACCAGGTCGATATTGGATTCCGCTTGACTACTATGCAGCAGAATCCAATTATAAATTTTTATTTTAGTGGTGATTGAATTTTAGCATCTGTAATTATAAAATATACTATTAAAATGTAAGAATAAAATTGTTAAATTATGTATACTCTTCTCAATAATTGAACTGTGATGAAACCAAATTATCAGCAAATCAATATCAAAATGCAGCATTAAAAAAATTAAGGGTAACCAGCATTACAACAATTACAAAAAGTCAGCATCCTGGATTCAGTTATATAACAGTTGGAACTGCGGAAGACCGTTAAGTTAACATTTTCTTTATAATTGTTTAAGTTTAAGTGACTGTAATTAACAATAAGAATTCAATTGTAATTTTGATTTGTTTTTGTTGCCTAATTTAAATGTTGTTTCTTCCTTTTACAGAATGACAACAGATGGTCAATATAGTTTGTAAATTTTGCCTGACATGTTAAATGGAGAAATGAAGCATCAACTGCAATGACGAAATAACACACAAGTGTACGTGTAAATGATTAAAACCATTGCCACAAAATTGATAAACCATAGAAGTTAATTTCATGATAATTCCATAAAACACTTCTATTTAAAATATTAAACTTATAACTACTTGATTACTTGAGAATTTGAAACGACACTTCGCCTCGATTCATTATTATTGATTTATAACTAGACACGTTATTAAAAAAAAACTTTCTTCGGAGCCATTCTTTTGATTGATGGGACGTCTAGCGAGCAGTATTGCAGGTATATTCAGGACGAGAACAAGTGAACAATGTTTTAAATTCATATAAGCATATTGGACTAACGTTCTCGTGCGACGGAAGTTGGAATTCCCACATAGAGGAAGTCGTATCGAAAGCGAATTCGAGGTTAAATATTATTCGGAAATTAAAATTTAAAGTAGATAGGCGGTCACTCAAACAAATGTATTTAATTTATGTAAAACCTATCTTAGAATATGCAGACGTGATATAGGATAATTGTTCTGATTATATGAAAGACAAGCTAGAACAAATTAATTGCTACGCAGCCCGAATAGATACCGGTGCAACAAAGTTGGCTAGCATTAAACTTCTCTTTCATGAATGTGGGTGGGAAACCCTAGAAACAAGGCGAAAAAATCATAAACTCTTGCTGTTCCACAAATGGTAAATCAAGATACCCCTGCTTATCTCTCAAATCGAATACCATATCGTTTTCAAGATGTTCACCAATATCAAACACGAAATTCTAATCATATTGTACCACTTCCAGCCCGCACATATAGCTTTCTTCCATCCTCCATTAAATTGTGGAAAGAAGTCCCCGCGAATATTAAAAATAATAGCTCTGTATTAAATTGCTTAAAAACGTTCCTTAAACCAAAACGTGCAATTCCCTCAAATATTTATGTTGGTAGTAGAATTGGTCAGATCCTAAAGCGAGAATTCGTACTGAAAGCAGCTCGCTGAAAGAATACCTTTTTAAGAAGAATTTGGAGTTAGATCACTTTTGTAAATGTAAACAAATCGAGTCTTCCGAGCATTTCTTACTTATATGCCCATTATATAGACGCTTAAGACTTTGTTTTCTACTATATCTGGAACAATAAACAAAAACAACTTACTACACGGTAATCCAGACTTAACAGACATAGACAATTGTCGAAATTTTTTAACTGTTCAAGAATTTATTATAAAAACAAAAAATATTTGCATATTAAAATGTTGCTCGTGCATAATAACTAATTAACTGCTTTTAAAAATTATACAAGTCCAGAATTTAGTCTTGGCCACCTTATATAAATTTTTCAAACATAAATGTATTCTATTATTAATATATATTCATGTAAATATAAATAATTAATCCATCTTGTCAAATAGAATATAATTCAAATTCATCAGGAGAGGAATTTGTGTAAGTGGCTATCCACTTGTTTTCATATCCTCTAGTTGTATGTATCCTTGTATGTATGTTATTGTTGTAATACTCTCTGAATAAAATATATTGTTTACACTAATATTTTTAATTCCATCAGTTATGCATAAAACATAGTAAAATAGTTCAGTGTTTATATCTTAATATATATTTTTTTCTGCGTGTTCGTCGAGAAACAAAACCATTTAGGGACCGGTCAATATTTATTGGAGTGGAAGGACCGGTGCAAAATGTAATAGGATACATACTTTTTTATGCTGGCATAACTGTGGGACTCCAAGGTTTGTCAATGATAGGACAGCAAGGTTTTTTTATCATATCAATAAAAAACAAATAAAAATTCTGACGCTTTAATTCATAACCAATATACTGTAATCGCACAATTTGTTTAATAAACATAAATACTGAATTGTAACTATAAAAGTATTCATTAGATGTGACACTAACATAACCTTTTTTAAACCTGATAATTGAAATGCACAGGTCTCAACCCCCAAATTAATATTAACCCGTCCCTTAACTTGTCGCAATATATCGTAAAATACTGAGCTACACTAATCTCAATTTAATAAATTTTAGCTTTGAAGCAATCTTGTCCATTCTTCCATTAATGCAGCAGTTAAAGTTTGTCTGCAAGAAACAAGTTGGATTAAAGTCTGATATTTAACCATTCCATTCAATATTCCTATGATACACTTTCAACTGCACACAAAGTAGTGCCCAATGTAGTGAAGCTATTCGAAGTTTCGGTCAATTTAGGTCAAACTGGATGTCAGAAAGCTCGGAAATGAGTTGCAAGAAGTCTTGTTTCTAACTATGTGCGCTGAGACACATACTTCTCCTGTACGGAAGTCGTCATTTATCACTCTGGAGTTACCCGCTTGCCAATATAATTGTCGTTTTGGATCGTGGTTGAACTCAGATGACCTACTGTGGGTCTCTAATAATTCTAGCAAACAAGTTTTAATCAAACTGTATAACTAAGCGCCCATTAGCTTGACGTTATTGTTGTTCACGGAAAAACGTACTTATATTTCCCGGTATAACAAATTAAAAACTACAGAAAACTATTTAGAATCGTAAATACACAAAAGGTTTGCGATTCTTTGACATAGAGGATACCCGTCTCTTATAAACAACTTAATAGAATTTTGATGAAACTTCACGCTTTCGTTGTCACATAGTGCCACCTGGAATTATTTTACAATTTGCTGAGAATTGTAAAGCGCAGGGTATAAAGTAGTGAGCATAGCTCGCAGTTTTTCTAGTGTTTTTAGCTTTGTTTTTAGATTTATTCCCTTCTCGTTATGTTACTGTCAATGCTATTTAGTCTTACACATACATATAAATAGTAACACTTTTATTTAATCAAAATGAGATGCATTGTAAATTTTAAGTCTGGATTTGTCATTTTCTGTTGATAATAACATACTTCTAAGCATACACGCACATCATCATAAATTGACAACTTATCAAACATGTACGCCATTTATTTATGTTTACGATCTTCATTGTAGGGTGATATATAACATTGCTACAGAAAATTAAGTCTGATGAATGTAAATGACAGATCAATTTTATTACGTAACTGATACATTTTTGACGTTTTAATTAATAATATAAAACAAATAAGAAAACTATAAATGTCGCACAAAAAATACCTATAGTAGCAGCTGCAATGATCCTTATTATTCGAAATCTGCAAAAAGGATCTTCAATCATGCAAATTTAAGAGTGTGGCACATTTCAACTACTATGTCCCGCGGCTAATCTTTCCGTAAATGACCTGAAAAACCCACAACGAGAAGGTCTTACCTATCAGCCAACTGGGGACGTCCTGGGCAGCTAAGTTTGTCGAGCACTAGAAACCCTACCATTTCATTGTCCCAATTTTCAAGCATTAAAACTAATGCATCTTAAATGTTTATGTATATTTTACCTTAACCAACACTTTTATATAGCAAACACTTATTTTGCATAATGGTTAAACTTCCCATACTATATTGTTGTGGTCCTTTTTATAATGCAAACATTATTTCATAATGCAATGCAAGTTTTGACTTGCATTTTCTTTTTAATGCATACCACATTATTGGAAACGAGTGCACCCTGCTCTAAGTATGCCCGAACCTGTGTTAACTAGAAACGATCAATTGTCATGACTAATGACTTTAACAATCCTATTTCTATTTTACGTTGTCAAAATGTTGTATTTTTATTTTAAATGAGAGAGGTGATTGTCCATAGATTGATAAATGAGAGAGGTGATTGTCCATAGATTGATAAATGAGAGAGGTGATTGTCCATAGATTGATAAATGAGAGAGGTGATTGTCCATAGATTGATAAATGAGAGAGGTGATTGTCCATAGATTGATAAATGAGAGAGGTGATTGTCCATAGATTGATAAATGAGAGAGGTGATTGTCCATAGATTGATAAATGAGAGAGGTGATTGTCCATAGATTGATAAATGAGAGAGGTGATTGTCCATAGATTGATAAATGAGAGAGGTGATTGTCCATAGATTGATAAATGAGAGAGGTGATTGTCCATAGATTGATAAATGAGAGAGGTGATTGTCCATAGATTGATAAATGAGAGAGGTGATTGTCCATAGATTGATAAATGAGAGAGGTGATTGTCCATAGATTGATAAATGAGAGAGGTGATTGTCCATAGATTGATAAATGAGAGAGGTGATTGTCCATAGATTGATAAATGAGAGAGGTGATTGTCCATAGATTGATAAATGAGAGAGGTGATTGTCCATAGATTGATAAATGAGAGAGGTGATTGTCCATAGATTGATAAATGAGAGAGGTGATTGTCCATAGATTGATAAATGAGAGAGGTGATTGTCCATAGATTGATAAATGAGAGAGGTGATTGTCCATAGATTGATAAATGAGAGAGGTGATTGTCCATAGATTGATAAATGAGAGAGGTGATTGTCCATAGATTGATAAATGAGAGAGGTGATTGTCCATAGATTGATAAATGAGAGAGGTGATTGTCCATAGATTGATAAATGAGAGAGGTGATTGTCCATAGATTGATAAATGAGAGAGGTGATTGTCCATAGATTGATAAATGAGAGAGGTGATTGTCCATAGATTGATAAATGAGAGAGGTGATTGTCCATAGATTGATAAATGAGAGAGGTGATTGTCCATAGATTGATAAATGAGAGAGGTGATTGTCCATAGATTGATAAATTTTCTTATCCTCATAGTTGTTTATACAAGGTTAAAATGCTATTAATAATTAAATAGAGTAAAAGATGTTAAAACGATTTTTCTTTTGCTTTTGAATACAAAAGGAGTAAAACAACATAAACTGTATTATATATATGTGTGTATATATGGTCAATTTTCCAATGCTAAATTTGGATTATTTTTATCTGCTTTATATTTTACAAAATTGCACTTAAAAGCATAAAAGGCTGCAATATAACATCAGAGGTTCATGATAAAGACATATTTGTATACAAATATTCAAATTATACTAAGTTCATAAATCATTACTAAGATAGCGAACACAGCAAGTAAAGGTAGATGTTGATGCTACAGTTGGTATTTTTTTATGCAGAAAAAAAATGATATATAGTCAACCAGTACCCTACATGTCTGGGATGAGTTACGACAATACAAAGACAGATATTCAGGCTAAGACCATGCTACAGCTTTAGGAAAGCCAATATGTATATAATTTCAGATAATTCATCTGAGTATTAGTTAGTTTTATCGATTACCGAGCGGGAAGTAGGACCTTTACTTTTGAAAGCCATGGTACCTTCTTAAAAAAGAGAGCCAAGACAGCATCCCTGACAAACCTTAAGTATTTAAAGACCTTTCAAACATTCTTATTAAGAACGATCTGCATGATAACCCCAACCGTATTCTTTATTACCTAACCAAACCTTACGACAGTTCACAAACGTACTAAACCTCAATCTATCACTTCAGAGACAGATTATGCCATAATGACTAAAGATGGGGAATGTATTCCAATGCACTGTGCAGAATTCGGCGAAGGTGCTTATGGATATGCTGCAGAGATGAGTTAAACAGGTTAGTAAAATACTTTTTATTTATTTTTTTTCAAAAGTCAGGATTCTACAAATACCCATACATCACCACCTGACTATGGTGTAATGGGGTGTATATGAAAACAATAAAAGAACCATTACAAGTATTGTGACTATTATAACATTTTGCATATATATGTATTTCGTACTAATGATATTACATAAATTATGTTGAGGAGAAAAAAAGTAAATAAATAAAGAGGAAAAAAATTATAAAAATTAAAAATATAAATTTCTTACTAACAACCATACATACATGTACATAGATACATGGACACAATCTTGATTTATAAGAAGTTATACATGTATGTCCTCTCTCACTCACCATTCATTCCATGTTTTTTCTGACTTGCCTTACCAACTATTAGTACAACTATAGGTAAATTATAAAGTTATATAATTAATACAGATTATGTTCTTACTGTTAAACTGTACTATACATTTATGATGTTCTGGATAGGGGCCCAGAAATTTCTAATTTTTTTGAGTTTCTGGTTTTTTTTCTGCTAAATATAATTCTAGAGAAATATAACTTCGGATTTTTGACTTGAGACCAATTATATCTGGAACATTCTCTTTCAGTTTGCATTTATAGATGTAGTGCTTTGTTAATATTAACAATAAGTTTCAATATCGGGGGTCCATTTTCAAAACCAAGCAGACTTTGTTTTTTGTCTATTTCTAGGTTTCTGAAACATTTGTTGAGTTGATAAAAAAAAGTGGTCCATAGAGCAATTGTTTTTGGACAATTAAAGAACAAATGATCTATAGTCTCTTCATGAGCTGTACAAAAAGTCCTTGCATTTTTTACAACTATGTATCCGCACACGTTTCCCGTCCTGTTTGAATGACTGGCAAGAACCTACAGTGATCTCCGCCGAAAAAGGTAAACAGTACCACACATAAACGTAGCCTAATCCTTTATCAAATAAAAAAATACTGACAGTGAGATAGATCATACTAATGATGATTGATTATGGAGTATTTGGTAAACATTAAACGTGCAATATTTCAGATATATTAAGGACGCGAACATGTTACCAAACAATAAATCAACGCGAAAAAACCAAAGGGCGGCAAAATTTTGACTGTCATTCAAAAGTATGAGTTAAAATAGGGGCGGAAAATTAAGCCTTTTGTAACAGCTACAATGAGATTACTTTTTCGACATCTTCAATAGGGATCATCAATTGTGCAAGGAGCGGCTAAGCTTTCCGTGAATGGCAGTACTAACCCATAACGAGATGGCCTCACCTATCAGCCAAATGGGGACGTGTTGGGCACCCAAGTAGCATTTGTACCGAAGAAACACTCTGCAGTGTGTATGTGTGTGTAAGTGTGTGAAAATAACTATCAGATGAAGTAAAATGTTAAATGAAATTAATGTGAACCTTGTAGTCATTTTAAGTATATACGGTTTTGCTCACCGGTGAAAGTTGTAAAAAAAAGTAAGTTCCGGTGTTGTTTTTGGAGTCGGGAATAGATAAATTTCAAAGAGTTGTTATACTTTGAAGTTCTGATAATTATTAAAAACTTCGCAAAAACTAGATGCCATGATATAGCTGTAAAAGTTTCTGAAAGTGACTTTTAACACCTTTCAAACATCCTTTTTTACATAGCTAAACACGGCGGTCTTAAACACGAAAATTTGAATTAACCTAATATTGAATGCTCTCATGAAGCATAATCTCATATGTATGTCTAAATGCAAATAAAGAACTTAAACGAGCTATGACAAGAAATATATGTAAAGGACGAGTGATTACGTTAAAAAGGTTTAGGATTCCCACAATTGTTCAATTTATAAAGCAAATAATGCTAATGTAGAATCTGTTGACAGTCATCTGGGATTAATACTGAGTCTGATCAGATTTGTTATTTCTTCAATTTCATTTGTCTTTGTCAAACTACTAATAATGTTCCTTTAATTCCGCGGATTGTGTTTTCCTAAGAGATTGGTTTGTCACTTGATGCAGTTTATCATACATGCCCACAATGATGTTTCCAGATCATACATTTTTCAATGTGATGAAACTTATTTTAGAAGGATTTCTATAGATATCAATTGAAATCGAGACAATAAATAAATAAGAAAACTGCAAGTATGTGTCTTGCAATACCGATAATTCAACTTCATTATACTTTTAAATGAGTTTAAATGATGTGTAGGTTTAGACAAGAAAAGTACGCTCAACCCTTACGTTATGCATGATGAGTTATTTACATTATTCATTGTATAAAATGGGTTTCTGCTATTATCATCCTTAATTACTTTCTTACACAATTTAGAAACAATTAAAATTGAATCCCCTAAGGTGACATTACTGAATTGGTTTTTTCTGTAAAAATGTAACCAATCAGTTTTAATTCTAAGTAAGTCATTAACAATTTCAATGAAATGAATGAAAACACTGCTTTTAAATTTAACATTGTGTTTAAAATTGTATTTGCATGCCTATTCACATAAGTAAAAGGACATGAAATACTTGTTTTTCTGTAATTCATTTTAAGATTTTATTTAAATTTTAACTAATTTAATATAAATATATTACAATTTATATATGTATATATATATGTCGAAGATTGTATTGTAGATTTAGATTCTTTTTGGCTCTTCAAAAGGAATAGTTAAAAGGAACAATAAATACATAAATTTACAAATCAACAGATAGATAACAAAATGGATGAAAACAATTTTAAAACAAAAAATTGGTTTGTTTGAATGAGAGTTATCGCCTTGTTTAGCAATATCAAAGTTTAAACACGCAATCTCAGTGTTACCATGCCAGTAATAAATAATAGATGCCTAACTGACTTAACCGCTCCACTAACAAAACCCCCACTACATTTTTAGGACAATGTAAAGAAAGTGACTGAATGCTGTGATAATGTGCTTACATGAAATGCTTACTTTGTCATTAATATATCATAAGTATTATATTTTATAAATTTTATTTAAATTTTTTGGACTTATCATGGTTTATTAAAAGAGTTGTCCTATCCAACAATAGTTTTGTAAACAATGTTGTCGTTTAACAGTTACACAGAAGTATAAAAATAAAACTTCTTTGCCGAATGTAGAATGCCTATATTTGTTTGCCACCTGCCTTTTAAAATCGGTTGCCTGTGATTGCCGACTTGTTTGTCGTAGAAGTATTGTACTTCCTTTTTAAATCGGTTGCCTGTGATTGCCGACTTGTTTGTCGTAGAAGTATTCACCTGAAAGATTAATTGTAAACCACTACTCAATTTTGCTTTTATAAAGTGATATATGTTACTATAAATAGACAGGATTCTTTATTGTTTGACGTTTTAAGACGCTAGTTGCCAATTGTCTGAAGTTGTTTTAGTCAAAACCAGTATTCCTATAGGATATCATAAAATCGAAGAGACATTTGTAAAGACAAAAAATCGAAGATGTATTTCATGAGACATAACGAAGGGTTTGAAAATTTCTTTTATAACTATCAATGTCTCAAAGAAGCCTTTACGCAATTCTATTTGCAGAATTTGTCGTTATACGATGTGGTAGCTAGTTTGGAGTTTTAACTTTTTATCATATTTTAATGCTCCATTAACTTCAGCGTTAAACTTGTCCGACATCTGTATGCTATGTTACAATTTGATTGTAGACATTTCTATAAGACAGTCTATTTGAATTGAATTGATGTTTAAAGATGTTTAAATTCTTATTTCTAAATAACGCTCAGTAAGGTTTGTATTATCTTTGTGACTTCTTTATTTATAAGTATGCTAGTTACAGTTATCGATTCGACTGCATAAACAGTGTTGGAGACTTTTGTGATTACATTTTTCTACTTCCATTCGACAACTTTCTTTACTCGATACATTTATTTCTTAAAATAAATATGTGTTATACACTATGATAAATAATTCTGTATAGCAAATGTGTAAGATCCAAGAAATTGAGAAGCGGTGTTTGTTGTATCTTGAATTTTGCATATAATTCGCTGACAAAAAGGAAATCAGCGAAATTATATCCTGCTAATAGAACACGAAATTTTCAAAAAAGGACAGTAAAACATTTTCACAAAAATTTCGAAAACAATTGAAACTACATTTTTTCCCAACAAAGAAAATTGAATGTCCTAAGTACTCTTTAAAGTTAATACTTTTTAAAAAGAATACAACAGAGGGTCTTCTACTTTTGAATTACTGAACTTTCTACAGGGTTGGGTTTTGTTTTCAATGTCGACACCAACTGCAATAAGATGCTGAAAAAATGTTTATAAAAAAACCAAAAACAGACCCTACAATGAATCTTAAAAGTTTTATAGTGCTCTTCAGATAAAACTTCTGCATCCTTATCCTAGCTTTGAGAAAATCAAATGCCGAAATAGGGTATTTTAAAAGAATGCAAATAGACTGAGGTAAAAGGATGAGTGGCTAATAAATTGTGATGAGATATGTCCAGAAATATGGAATATGTCTTATAATTCCATTGCTATTATTATTCACGCTAAATAAATCTGTTATCTTCATCCATTATTTGAACTTGTTATGAACTGTTCTACAATTTTTTTAGTTCATATCATTTTCATTAAACTTTAGATGTCCATACATTACTAGCTCATGTATACACTATGGTGTTTGTTATTGTCGCGTCTTTAACCCAACTATTAACAGTGCGTAGATAATTTCTATTATTTTCCTGTATTTGTATAATGGTCCTTAGTAAAATCCACGAAGCCCATATTTTAAAGACAATTATTTATAATACAGCAGAATCATATAGTATATAGTCTTTTTACACTCTTATTTGTTTTGCATCTAATTATTTAATTCAAATGTCAAGGTAGTTCCATATAAATTACTCCAACGCATCATACGTTCTTCAAAATTGGAGATAGAAAAGTATAAGGAAACAAACGTTTCTTGCACATTCGTTTACTTACATCGATCAAATACATTTTCGCTTAATCATATGTATGCATTGTTATTTGTGTATTTACATAACAATCAGTAACGGGACGGGTGTTATAGATAGGTACTGCTTACTCGGCTGTAGCACCTGTGTTCATCCATTGGTTTTTATTTGGTTCAGGTTAGTTATTTTGTTTTTTTTTAAATTATTTTTGGTTATTGTCTTGTGTTGTAAATGTGTGTCCGAATCCGGAATCGAAATGCTTCTTCACTTTTGTTGTTCGGTCAGGTTTCTTGCTGTTTTTTAATAGGACGATCTTTTAAAGTATACATCAAACTAATGACAGAAAATTCTTTACGACACAAGATAAATTGCAGAAAGTGTTTATGATTCTTAGTAATTTGTTTCTCTTTATTACAAATAAAATCAAGTAACTATACACTTATAATAGTCTGTAGTAGTTAAATTTCGGTGTTACAAATTCTTAATTGCAGTAACAGCCCTTAAAAACGAAAAATAAATAAATTGTTTTAAACTTGTAATTGTTCTTTTCTCTTGTGATTTATTTAGCAAACAACTGGATAAATCTTCATTTTAAGCACAGAAGCAATCCTGCTATTACATATTAAGAAAGTGACTACGATTATAGATAAGTGCATTGGCTTTCTGTTTTATGCCACTAATTTTAGTTTCGTGAGTATATATTTTAACGTAGTGATTGTTTGGCACCTACTAGACAAACGAACGAACTTTCATTATATCTAGGTGGTCATGATTTTTAACATATTGTTACTATAGTTACATTTGAATTTACAAAATTAGAATAATTAAGCGACCTCTACCAATTACTAACTAAATTGATCGAAGTAGCAAATAACTACCTGAATTCTTCTCCTTATCTTTCCACCACCTCAGAGATGACCTATCTCGTTTAAAACCTTTTGACAAAATTTAATTAGATACTTTTCCATCTGTGGTCTAAATTACCCGGTCATTGAGCCATTCTATTCCCCACTATTATACCGGTTCTATTCTTTCTAATTTTCCAACCATATTAGTGATCATGATAGACCCGAATACAATTTATACAACATACAGCAACAGTTTGACCCGTCTATTTTTAATAGCGTACTCATTATTAAACAGTCGTCTACATGGTACACATGGTGTTTTCTGGATTTTACTATTTAACGCTATTACTCTTTTGATAATTATAATTTTCTATCCATCTTAATATTAGCGCTTCGTGGGTGCAAATGTAATTCCAGTATATTGTGGTCTTTGTCTGTGTTTGTGTTGAGTACAAAATAGAGCAATGGTTAATTTAACACTCGTTCTTTGCTTAACATTATACCAATACTATCTAAAAAAATGAGTTAAATGCGTAGATTATGTCGAAATATGTATTAAAACGCTTAAAATCATTAGTGTTTGATGCTAAGAAAAAAACAAATGAGATCTAAAAGGATTGAAATAGTAGGGGCAACTACGGTTTCATTCGTTGACTAAAAGCGCTTTTAAATTAACACACTGCTACGAAATCAAGATCAATATAATCTTTACATCTTTTAAGTAGTCTCTCGTTACTTTGAAAACCATTAGCTTTTAATTAAATTGCTTTCCTTGTCATCTTAGGAAGACATTTATCACTTAAACACCATCGTCTGTCAAAGATCTGCTGAACAAATCGAGAATCGAACAAAATCAGACGTTTTCTAGGCTGATAACGGATATACATGGTTTTTGATTTAAATATATTGAATTTAGTCTGCATTAATTGAGAATCATGCATATTAAAACATGTTTGACATATGTATACGTGAAAGAGAAAAGCACGATGAAAACAAAACTGCAATCGTTGATAGACACGAAACCAATACACCTTAATCTTTATTGTATACACACCGATGATTCTAAAACCGAGCAGAATCGTAAAGTGTTTGGCTTTAGTATATACAAGGTTAATTTGGGTATGTCATAAAAAAACTCGTCACGTTGTTTGCATTCTTTATAGGTATATTACAATGCTAGCTTTTTAACGGTCAGGTTGATTAATTCTTAAATATATTCTCCCAAAAAGAAACGCAACAAAATTTTGAATTTAAAAAATGAATTATTCTTAAATTTAAATTGAGAAAATAAATATTGGTGATTTAATTTAAACCCATTTGACATTTTAACGAGGACTGCATTTAAATTCAATCAAGCGTGAAAACCTGGTACGCAAGTTTTAAAACATGTCATGTATAGATGAATGACAAAAATCAGTGTTTTTGCCAGTGCAATCCATAGGGGAAGTGTTATAGGGTACTGCGGGTATAAAAACTCGGTACTTCTTTTCTCTGACGCAGGAGTCTAATTGACATCTGATCGAAGGTTACGCTGCTTACCGGAACATCGTTATCAGTCATCTCCAGGCCATTGAATCGCAGACTGAGAATCCGAGACACTTCAATGTTCACCTCAACAAGATTTCTCGCCGGTGGAAGCGGTACTAGCAGCTTGACACTACAAAAGACAAAATCGCACAGGGAGCCCATGCATTACTACTAACGCCCTGGATCGGTATAGCAGACTGTTTCATTTACGCCACAGAACCGTTCCTGGAACAATTACTGTCAATAACATTCCTGGCATGCGGACAATATCTGCTCAGACCATGATAATCGATTGCAAAAAAAAATGGGTTACGCGCCAGACGACTAAACTTTAGAGTCACTTCATACGCCAACATCGCAAGACAAGGGCGCGACCGGGTATGAGAATGGGATATGCGGAACTGGAGAAGAGTGTAGTTCAGCGACGAATCTTGCTTTTTGCTAGAGAGAAATTACGGATGTCGGGTCTACAGACGACGAAACGAACGATTTGCACAATTGTGTTATTGAAGTCGACAATTTTGGCGGAGGCAGCGTGATGATATGGGCTGGCATCTCTTACGCCAGAAAAACACTCTGGATTCATATTCCTGGCAATTCAATTGGCTATCGTGACGAGATTCTTCAGCCTTACTTAAATTAATCGATGCCCATAGGGAGGTGTTTCAACATGATAATGCAAGATCGTGTACTGCAAGGATCGTTGTTGACTGTTTGGAGCAGCATAACGTAACGTAACATAATGTTATTGCCTTCACTGTCACCAGATCTAAACACGATTGAGCATCTTTGGGTTGAACTCGACTGCCGCATACGTAAACATCATTCACTGCCTCAAACACTGCAGGAATTACCACTTCAGGATGAATGACACCAAATTCCTTGGGCTTGAGTACAATTAATTCAGTCTATGCAAAGGCGAATAAGAGCTGTTCTGCAGGAAAACGTTGAACATATTAACAGGTAAAGTTCTGCAAAATATTGCATCCCGATGGACAAAACTAACATTTTTGGTAAAGGATCACCTTGGACAACATTTGAGTTAAATTTAAGTGTTCTGTGTGTTTTATTTCTGTTGTAATTTATAATTAAATTTTATGAAGTAAAACATATTTTTTCTTATGTCGTGTTTCTTTTTTGAGAGAGTATAATAAGTTTCATGTATGTCTTATACATACTATCGCTGCTCTCGGTTCATTGTTGCTATCGTCCATTGCTTATTAAAATACACTTACATTGATAAAATATCGTAAAAAAACCAATTACCAATAAAAAGGTATATCATAATAATTCCGATTTTAATGTGTTAAAAGCACATAAATTGTATATCTCTTACGTTTTGACACTGATCAAGCTCTCAAAGAGGAAGATAAACTAGAAAACCCGAAGGACGCATGGATTGGATTAATGGATGGATTTATATTATAAAGTTATGTACTTAGAAAGGGAACCCACGTGATACCGAAACGTGATCAACTATTTATAAGGACACCATGCCAAATAACAATTTACTGACAATTAATAAATTGTAGCATCAAAGGGTTCATTGTGATGCTAGGGGACCATTCTGAAAAACGTTGAGAATTTGTGCACCTGCCTGTAAGCGAAGGTTGTCATAGAGAATAAAGAATTGCCGAAAAATATTAGCTGATGGATAACGTCTGTGTAAAGGCGTTAAAATATAGAAATACAACCAACTGTTACAGTACTGTTGAATGAGATGATTCAGTGACTGATTCTTTGACCACCAAAGGTGTTATAACAGATGATTTGGTCAGAAGGTTTCGCATCTGCAGAGGTGGATAGATAAATTCAGAGATTTTCCATTTGCTTCTAAAAACCTGTATTCATTGAGATAATGCTAAAGTAACTGATAACAATATGTGACCCTTTTAATAAAAGGTAATGGCCACAATTTATTTATTTGGCATTTCCAATGCTAGTTGCTTAATGTAAAGAATCTTTATATAAGTCTTTAACATTTAACATCTTTGACATTTAACTACTAGAAAGGATAATCATATAGTAACGTGATTTTTTTAAAATAAATAAAAATAGTTAGATCATAACAATTTCCTGCAGTTTGTTTAATAGAATATAAAATTTCCGGTCATCTTTCCTGATGTAATCTAAGCGATTTAGTATTATTAACCAAAGTATTCTAACTAAGGTAAACATATTGATTTAAACAAATAATTTAATTATATTGTTTTATTCCAAAGATTGGAAAATGCGTTGGAGTAATTTGTATTGAACTATCGTGCCATTTAATTTGAATACTTAGAATCAATACCAATAATAGTGAAAAGACAATATTTATTCTGATGTATTATGGATAATAAGCTTTAAAATAATTTACTACATGATCTTCAATATTGTAGGACCATTAAGCATAATATAAAAGATTGATAAAAGAAATTAATTTTGTGATACAAGATGCGGTAAGACTTCCAATTGAACCCCCAATAATAAATACGCAATGCATTTGACTATCACAAGATACACGGAGGTCACACGGCTCGCACTTGCCCAATTGGCTATGCATGACTGTGTCCACTGTGGGGTTCACCAGAGGCTGCCACCCAGTGCCAAATTCTTTTATTTACGTTCGAAATAATGCATTTTTAGTGGGGGATTCAAATGGAAATCTATCCCAAGATGCGACACTGACAAACACTGATGATTATACACAGAAAATTAATGTACAAGCAATTGAAATTTAATGACAATTATATAATTAAAACTAGCAAATAATGTATAGCAGGTTAATAAAGTTACAAACAGTAACGGCTATCACGTAAGGTATTGGTAATGAGCTTTGCATGTACACATTCCATCACAATTTATGAACAGTGCAAACGTTTACCTCAATTCAATTATATATTGTGACACGACTCAATGTAGGGATTTCATTTACGTTTTGGTAACATATTGTTATAGTTTTTCCGAGCAGTTTTTAAGATATTTCAATTTTTTTGTTTTTTATATATTTATTATAAAGATTTATTTGTATTTCTTGGAACAAATAACATTTTTATAACCGAATTGATATAGCTTACGACATACAACAACCAATTTCAATCCCAAATAAGATCTGTCAACCTGAGGTAGAAGACCTGATAAACTCTTTGTTTTTAACTCGTCCAGTTCCAAAAAATGCCCATTTTTCTAACTAAAAAAACAGATCTAATAAAGAAAGTTGTCGTTCAGTTCATTTTCAAAGATGGTGCCACTTGTTACTGTAAAGAGATAAACAATTCATTAATATCTCAGCTTTATTCAATACAAGAGAAAACAGGCTACATTAAACCACGGACAATAAAAGTAAGCAAATGTACTTACAAAAGTCATTTTTAGCAGTCAAATTGATCACTGTAACAAGCGCACTTATGACTAACGCAGTCACTAAGCTAACCCAAACTTAACTTTATTTTTATTCGAGTTTTGGTATTATTAGACATCATCAGTTTAATTCAAATCAACGTTCTTATGAAAATGTTTACAATCAAATTGTAACAGTATATACAGATGTCAGACAAGTTTAACGCTGACGTTAATGGACCATTAAAATAGGATAAAAAGTTAACAAGAAAATTCAAAAAATGTTACCATCATATAACGACCCATTCGGAACAAAAATTAGACTATAAGGCTTCTTTTAGGCATTGACAGTTATTAAATACTTTCTAAACGGAATGCTCTGACTTATTACATATATATTTTTGTTTCTTCATAAAGTTTTTTCTGGGCTAACGACAGCTTAGTAGACATACTTGTTTTAACACTACTGATAATTTGGACAATAATGTTTTAAAACGTTAAACAATTAAAAAATATTTTCATTTCTACTACTATGTATCATCACTTTATGCCAGTATAAATGTGGAATGGTTATTTTTAATTAATGGTTTTCTATGTACAGGTTACTATTTATAAGACATAAAGATGGCTTTAAACAGGATAGTTTTGTTTTGTTGATTTAAAATAAGTTGTGAGATACTGGAGCGGTTTGTCTAACAGGTCACTGGAGATCTTAATATTGTTGAATATTTTGTCTAAAAGACCAAATTACTGTGAACCTAAATCCATCAACTGGAAGTATAACTTTAAATTATTGATGGATTCAATAGAGGACTAAGCCAGAAAATGGGCAAAGCAAGAGGACCAGGAGGTTGATACCTTGTTAGAGTGGGTAAAGGCCTTGTGGTCGTTGATGCTCTTAAAACTTTGTCCGACATTCATGACAAATATGTTGTTGTGCCAGCAGATAAGGCCCCTAACAACATTATTTTTATCTGCAAAAAACATTACATAGAGTGTTTAATTAATGAGTTAGGCATGGACAGTTCACTTGGTAATCCTACTTTCACATTTACTGCGCTTTCAAAAGAGGAGATTATTGAAAATCACAAATCGATATTGGCATCCTTTGGTTTCAAAATCAAAGTCGAAGATTGTGATCTCCTCAACAGTAAAAACGGGGCTTCGAAAATACAGCGACACTTTCTACTCCAGGAGTGGAAAAAATGAAATGTGGATATTAAAAAATTCAAAAGACCTGATAGACATCTTGAGGTCTGGATCTCTTTCCCATTGTAACAGCATTAAAACATTTGATTTTTCGACACTCTATACGGCAATCCCTCATATCCAGCTTAAAACTAGGCTTAAAGATGTTATAATACGCTGCTTTTTCAAGAAAAACGGAAAGAGACGATACAAATACCTAGTAATTAGTCATGACAGAACTTACTTCGTCATTAATGACTCTAAATCTACTACTAAATATACTGAAGACCAAATCTGTCATATGTTAGATTTTCTGATTGACAACATATTCGTCATGTTTGTGTTTGGAGGACATGGTTTTCAACAGACTGTTGGTATTCCAATGGGTACTTATTATGCTCCTCTCCTCGCCGACTTGTTTTTGTACTCTTATTAGGCTGAGTTCCTAGAAGGCCTACTGAAGAGAAAAGAAAAGACACTGGCTCAGACCTTTAATTTAACATTCCGCTATATTGATGATGTTTTGTCCCTCAACAATGCTAAATTTGGTGACTATTTACATTCAATTTATCCTAGCGAGCTTGAAATTAAAGACACCACCAATACACTAAGCTCAGCCTCTTACTTAGACCTACTTCTAGAAATAGACTCAGGAAAACTACAAACTACGATAAACGTGATGACTTCAACTTTCCAATTGTCAACTTCCCGTTCATCGACAGCAACATTCCAGCAGCTCCAGCGTATGGTGTGTACATTTCACAACTTATACGTTATTCTAGATCCTGCGATCGGTATTCTGATTTTCTAGATCGATCCCTGCTGTTGACTGCTAAACTACTCAAACAAGGGTTTGTTGCACCTAGGTTGATGTTATCTCTCCAGAAGTTCTATGGTCGTCACCATGACTTAATTGATCGTTATGGGAAATCAGTGTCTCAAATACGATCTGACATGTTTGCTGAGTCATAGGTAGTGATTCCTATTCCTTGATTCGACTTTTCCCTAGACATGACAATGAGTAACTCGACGGGTGTCTAATTAGAGGCAGGCACTGCTTACTCGTCCGGAGCACCTGAGTGCACCCATGGTTTTTATTGTGTTCGGGTTACTCTCTCTGTTTTTTGTGTTTTTGGTTTTTGTTTTGTGTTTTGTCTATATACGGATTTGTAACTGTCCCTTGACTTTTGGCTCTTGTTGTTCGGTCGGTTTTCTTTGCTATTTTACTTATTATATTCATAGTAAAATAAACAGTACATATATAAAAAGACATTATGAAATAATTTATAGTTTTATTTCGTATGTGATATTTTTTGTGAACCTTAAAGAGAAATAAGAATAGTAATCCAGTATTAAATTTTACCCATATAATTTTTTTGATTATCTTATATCTCGTGGCAAGTTGATAAAGCACTACTGACTTAAATGTCATGGATTGTAACGGAAAATTAATTTACCATTTAAAATCTTGATTATGTAAGTTTTCTATTAATACAAAACTACATTAAAATCTTCCCCAGCAGGAAATGCGAGAGTTAGTGCATGTCCGTTAGTTGCGGATTAAGCAATACAATACTTTTGTCCATATAACCAATTGCTCACAGATGGTTGCTTAAATAAATTAAATAAAACATATATTATAAACTTAAATGCAATTATTATTATTTGGCCATTATACAGGATTGTTGTTCGGTTTTTTTTTATAATAAGACAATGTGAATATCGGTTTAAATTATATTAGTGCAATGCAAATCAATCTGAAGTTTTTATATCTTGCACTAATAAATCGTTTATCCTTTCATTTTCGCTACGAAACCACTGCAAAATAATTGTTTTGCAGCTTGTATAAACTCCCAACAGCAATTCAGGTCTCATCTCTCATCTTACACCCAATATTACCTTTGACATTCCAAAGATGCTTCTTTATTTTTAAAAACTGCCCTTTTTACATTTTGATGAAGCATCTACATTCAACTACATTCTTGAAATAAAATAATAACACTTTACATATTTTTCTCATTAAACGGGTTTTTGTCATGAGAAGCAATAATTATACACATCTAAATTAAGAGTATAAGCAGTCACTAACAATGTAGCAGAAACGCTATCACGAGACAAGATTATTGTCCCAATATTTCTTGTCCATTTCAAATTATACATCTCTCAAGTGAAGATGTCAGATATAAAAAGAAAACACCGAGGATAGTTAATGACTTGTTTGTATCTTAGTTTAAAGACTACGTGTTGTCGCCACTAGGACGGTTTGTTTTCCTCATAAGATATTTGTGTAACTGATAAAATACAACACATATTTTATTAATCGCAGTATATCTTTGAGTTCTGTAATTTTAATCGGATATTGAAATGTTGTATGAAAGATAGTAAACCAGAAAGGATTTGTATTCATTTCTAATTGGTAAGTTACTAAATGTCGTCTGGTTCAATAATTTAACAAAATGTCTGTTTATCATGTGTGAAATATCTTTCTATATTAAATATTTCCTATTTTTGATATTAATATATACATTTATATTATTTTGATACACTTTAAAAAGTTTTATGTAAAATAAATATATTGATTTAGTTCTTTGTCAGTGTGTCTGAATTTATGAGGAACATAAAATGTCTTCATATTACTATACTTATTCTCATTTCGATATTATACAAAACAAAATAAAGACCATTTATTTTTGTAACGTCCAGTGGCAATATTTCAAATGTATTCAGGACGAGAAAACCTTAAATCATGTTAATGAATAAGAAGCCATCTATATGATTTATCTTTCTGGAACATTGCATAGTCACGCCGCCTATAATTTCAGACTTATTTATCTTACTGGAACATTGCATAGTCACGCCGCCTATAATTTCAGACTTATTTATCTTACTGGGACATTGCATAGTCACGCCGCCTATAATTTCAGACCTATTTATCTTACTGGAACATTGCATAGTCACGCCGCCTATAATTTCAGACTTATTTATCTTACTGGGACATTGCATAGTCACGCCGCCTATAATTTCAGACCTATTTATTTTACTGGAACATTGCATAGTCACGCCGCCTATAATTTCAGACCTATTTGTCTTACTGGAACATTGCATAGTCACGCCGCCTATAATTTCAGACCTATTTATCTTACTGGAACATTGCATAGTCACGCCGCCTATAATTTCAGACTTATTCAATAAAATGTTTATTATAACCATTAACAAATGAATTAAGTCTTCTTTGTCACATACAAAATGTTGATTAAAACTGTGAAGACGAAATTAATCAAATATAAAGTTCGTTGATTTTTTGTTTACTTTAGACATGCCAAAACTAATAATTGTGATACTCAGCGGCCGGTAAATATACAGGCTGCAAAGAAAAAAGTTACCGATTACTTTTCCATAATGTTAAATTAAACATATGTGTGACTAACACAGTTATATAATTGTATATATGAATCGAAGAGATTATGAATGGTAAATGTTTACGAAATACATCAAGAGTGTATGCGCGGTTCATATTTCAGTAAGCAACGAGATCATTACTTTTATATGTCTCCTTACAAAAATTCAGAACGTAATTTGTGGTATTTAACCAGTGACTTCGTGGAATCCTAAAATTAAAATTAATATTGAAAGAGATACAAAAACTGTGGAAAAATATACAACTATGTAATACTTTTTAAAAAGTATTACTTCCGAGAAACGTAAACTTTGGCATGGTAAACCACCGATTCTTATAACGTCGTTTTTTTTTTAATTTTAACATAATTGTTTATTATGATAAATACATCATTTTGATAAAGACATACTATAGCACAAGTTAAGATGCGACATTAGGTTGTTTGCCTATTTAGCAACCTAACTTTTATTAATCCGTTTCCTTTTAGATTTCAGACATTTGATAAGTTTACAGAGCATATCATGCGAAGGAATTGCGTTGAAAATTCACACAAAACATATTAGAGCAGAAATTTGAAAAACAGAAGAATATTATAAAAATTCTAAAATTATGAAACTAGGATTTTTTTTAGCTAAGCAATACATTTAAGTTTCGTTATCAAATTGTGTTCTGTTTCCCAATTTTTCCTGAAAATTTTTTGATTTACAAACGTATCTCATTTACAACGCGCTTGAATTCGCATGCAGAATTACGATAGTAAACTTGTAAACTTAATTTTGTAAAAGGTAATTAATAAACAATCACACAGTTTTCCGTTAACGTTTCTGTTTGTTTTCTAGTTATGAAAGCAAAATTTTAATGTAAGAAAGAAAAACAAAAATTTCAAAGGTGTGAACAAATCTTATATGAATATGAAAAAATATGCACGTGGCCAAATAACAAAACAGAAATAGACAAAGCCCAGGGTATTAACAACTCTAATATAACACGAATGTCAATAGACAAAGCCCGGGGTATTAACAATCCGAATATAACACGAATGTCAATAGACAAAGCCCGGGGTATTAACAACCCTAATATAACACGAATGTCAATAGACAAAGAACTGGGTAGAAACAAGCCAAATATAACACGAATGTCAACAGAAAAAGCCCAGTGTATTAACAACCCAAATATAACACGAATGTCAAAAGAAAAAACCCGGGGTATTAACAACCCTAATATAACACGAATGTCAATAGACAAAGAACCGGGTAGAAACAAGCCAAATATAACACGAATGTCAATAGACAAAGCCCTGGGTATTAACAACCCTAATATAACACGAATGTCAATAGACAAAACCCAGGGTATTAACAACCCTAATATAACACGAATGTCAATAGACAAAGAACCGGGTAGAAACAAGCCAAATATAACACGAATGTCAATAGACAAAGCCCGGGGTATTAACAACCCTAATATAACACGAATGTCAATAGACAAAGAACCGGGTAGAAACAAGCCAAATATAACACGAATGTCAACAGACAAAGCCCAGTGTATTAACAACCCAAATATAACACGAATGTCAATAGACAAAGCCCGGGGTATTAACAACCCTAATATAACACGAATGTCAATAGACAAAAAACCGGGTTGAAACAAGCCAAACATAACACGAATGTCAATAGACAAAGCCCGGGGTATTAACAACCCTAACATAACACGAATGTCAATAGACAAAGCCCAAGGTATTAACAACTCTAATATAACACGAATGTCAATAGACAAAGAACCGGGTAGAAACAACCCGAATATTACAGGAATGCCAATAGACAAAGCCAAGGATATTTACAACCCTAATATATGACAAATGTCAATAGACATAGAACCGGGTAGAAACAACCCGAATATAACACGAATGTCAATAGACAATGCCCAGGGTATTAACATCCCAAAATATAACACGAATGTCAATAGACAAAGCCCAGGGTATTAACATCCCAAATATAACACGAATGTCTATTGACAAAGCCCAAGGTATTAACAACCCAAATATAACACGAATGTCAACAGATCAAGAACCGGGTAGAAACAACCCGAATATAACACGAATGTCAATAGACAAAGAACTGGGTAGAAGCAACCCAAATATAAACAAAGCCAAGGGTATTAACAACCCAAATATAACACAAATGTCAATAGACAAAGAACCGGGTAGAAACAACCCAAATATAACACGAATTTCAATAGACAAAGCCAAGGGTATTAACAACCCAAATATAACACGAATGTCAATAGGCAAAGCCCAGGGAATTAACAACTCTAATATAACACGAATGTCAATAGACAAAGCCCAGGGTATTAACTACCCAAATATAACACGAATGTCAATAGACAAAGAACCGGGTAGAAACAACCCGAATATAACACGAATGTCAATAGACAAAGCCCAGCGTCTTAACAACTCTAATATAACACGAATGTCAATAGACAAAGCCCAGCGTCTTAACAACCCTAATATAACACGAATGTCAATAGACAAAGCCCAGCGTCTTAACAACTCTAATATAACACGAATGTCAATAGACAAAGCCCAGCGTCTTAACAACCCTAATATAACACGAATGTCAATAGACAAAGCCCAGGGTATTAACAACTCTAATATAACACGAATGTCAATAGACAAAGCCCAGGGTATTAACAACCCAAATATAACACGAATGTCAATAGACAAAGACCGGGGTATTAACAACCCTAATATAACACGAATGTCAATAGACAAAGAACCGGGTAGAAACAACCCTAATATAACACGAATGTCAATAGACAAAGCCCAGCGTCTTAACAACTCTAATATAACACGAATGTCAATAGACAAAGCTGAGGGTATTAACAACTCTAATATAACACGAATGTCAATAGACAAAGCTCAGGGTATAAACAACTCTAATATAACACGAATGTCAATAGACAAAGCCCAGCGTCTTAACAACTCTAATATAACACGAATGTCAATAGACAAAGCCCAGGGTATTAACAACTCTAATATAACACGAATGTCAATAGACAAAGAACCGGGTAGAAACAACCCTAATATTACAGGAATGCCAATAGACAAAGCCCAGGGTATTAACAACTCTAATATAACACGAATGTCAATAGACAAAGAACCGGGTAGAAACAACCCTAATATAACACGAATGTCAATAGACAAAGAACCGGGTAGAAACAACCCTAATATAACACGAATGTCAATAGACAAAGAACCGGGTAGAAACAACCCAAATATATCACGAATGCCAATAGACAAAGCCAAGGATATTTACAACCCTAATATAACACAAATGTCAATAGACAAAGAACCGGGTAGAAACAACCCGTATATAACACGAATGTCAATAGACAAAGAACCGGGTAGAAACAACCAAAATATAACACGAATGTCAATAGACAAAGCCAAGGGTATTAACAACCCAAATATAACACGAATGTCAATAGACAAAGAACCAGGTAGAAACAACACAAATATAACACGAATGTCAATAGACAAAGCCCAGGGTATTAACATCCCAAATATAACACGAATGTCAATAGACAAAGCCCAGAGTATTAACATCCCAAATATAACACGAATGTCAATAAACAAAGCCCAGGGTATTAACAACCAAAATATAAGAGGAATGTCAAAAGACAAAGAACCGGGTATTAACAACCCAAATATAACACGAATGTCAATAGACAAAGAACTGGGTATTAACAACCCAAATATAACACGAATGTCAATAGACAAAGCCCAGGGTATTAACAACCCAAATATAACACGAATGTCAATAGACAAAGAACTGGGTATTAACAACCCAAATATAACACGAATGTCAATAGACAAAGCCCAGAGTATTAACATCCCAAATATAACACGAATGTCAATAAACAAAGCCCAGGGTATTAACAACCAAAATATAAGAGGAATGTCAAAAGACAAAGAACCGGGTATTAACAACCCAAATATAACACGAATGTCAATAGACAAAGCCCAGGGTATTAACAACCCAAATATAACACGAATGTCAAAAGACAAAGAACCGGGTATTAACAACCCAAATATAACACGAATGTCAATAGACAAAGAACTGGGTATTAACAACCCAAATATAACACGAATGTCAATAAACAAAGCCCAGGGTATTAACAACCCAAATATAACACGAATGTCAATAGACAAAGCCCAAGGTATTAACAACCCAAATATAACACGAATGTCAATAGACAAAGCCCAGGGTATTACCAACCCTAATATAACACGAATGTCAATAGACAAAGCCCAGCGTCTTAACAACTCTAATATAACACGAATGTCAATAGACAAAACCCAGGGTATTAACAACCCTAATATAACACGAATGTCAATAGACAAAGCCGAGGGTATTAACTACCCAAATATAACACGAATGTCAATAGACAAAGCCCAGGGTATAAACAACCCAAATATAACACGAATGTCAATAGACAAAGCCCAAGGAATTAACAACCCAAATATAACACGAATGTCAATAGACAAAGCCCAGGGTATTACCAACCCTAATATAACACGAATGTCAATAGACAAAGCCCAAGGTATTAACAACCCAAATATAACACGAATGTCAATAGACAAAGCCCAGGGTATTACCAACCCTAATATAACACGAATGTCAATAGACAAAGCCCAAGGTATTAACAACCCAAATATAACACGAATGTCAATAGACAAAGCCCAGGGTATTACCAACCCTAATATAACACGAATGTCAATAGACAAAGCCCAAGGTATTAACAACCCAAATATAACACGAATGTCAATAGACAAAACCCAGGGTATTAACAACCCTAATATAACACGAATGTCAATAGACAAAGCCGAGGGTATTAACTACCCAAATATAACACGAATGTCAATAGACAAAGCCCAGGGTATAAACAACCCAAATATAACACGAATGTCAATAGACAAAGCCCAAGGTATTAACAACCCAAATATAACACGAATGTCAATAGACAAAGCCCAGGGTATTACCAACCCTAATATAACACGAATGTCAATAGACAAAGCCCAGCGTCTTAACAACTCTAATATAACACGAATGTCAAAAGACAAAACCCAGGGTATTAACAACCCTAATATAACACGAATGTCAATAGACAAAGCCGAGGGTATTAACTACCCAAATATAACACGAATGTCAATAGACAAAGACCGGGGTAGAAACAACCCAAATATAACGCGAATGTCAATAGACAAAGCCCAGGGTATTACCAACTCTAATATAACACGAATGTCAATAGACAAAGCCGAGGGTATTAACTACCCAAATATAACACGAATGTCAATAGACAAAGCCCAGGGTATAAACAACCCAAATATAACACGAATGTCAATAGACAAAGCCCAAGGTATTAACAACCCAAATATAACACGAATGTCAATAGACAAAGCCCAGGGTATTACCAACCCTAATATAACACGAATGTCAATAGACAAAGCCCAGCGTCTTAACAACTCTAATATAACACGAATGTCAATAGACAAAGCCGAGGGTATTAACTACCCAAATATAACACGAATGTCAATAGACAAAACCCAGGGTATTAACTACCCAAATATAACACGAATGTCAATAGACAAAGCCGAGGGTATTAACTACCCAAATATAACACGAATGTCAATAGACAAAGCCCAGGGTATAAACAACCCAAATATAACACGAATGTCAATAGACAAAGCCCAAGGTATTAACAACCCAAATATAACACGAATGTCAATAGACAAAGCCCAGGGTATTACCAACCCTAATATAACACGAATGTCAATAGACAAAGCCGAGGGTATTAACTACCCAAATATAACACGAATGTCAATAGACAAAGACCGGGGTAGAAACAACCCAAATATAACGCGAATGTCAATAGACAAAACCCAGGGTATTAACAACTCTAATATAACACGAATGTCAATAGACAAAGACCAGGGTAGAAACAACCCAAATATAACACGAATGTCAATAGACAAAGACCAGGGTAGAAACAACCCAAATATAACACGATGCCATTGGTTCACTGAGACATTACTGAGAGGATTACCATTGCCTGCCCCACAGAACTGTAGGTAGCGGATATGAATAGCCCTCTATTTGGGTTGGATGGTAATATTACTAATTAATTTGTTCATGGAGTACCATGTCCCTTGCACAATAAAACTCATGAGACAGCAGACTCATAGTACATGCAACTAAATGCTGAATTCTCTGTAAATACCTTATATGCCATAAATTTTCCAGTGTCAAACAATTATTCTTTACGTTGCGCCCATCCCATTACCCCGTTTGTTTGTTGTTTAAACTATTGGCTCACTGGACGTTAAACAAACATTCTATCAATTACTAAATCATTGTTTTGCCACCTTTGCTTTCTAGTAAGTTTAGTTTAAGCGCAACTGATGAGTTTTGACTTTTGACTTAATGAATTATATATATTCGGCATCTTTATGGCATATCAACAGAAACACATAGACACTAAAGATGAGCAACATGAGCCTAACTTAAACCTAGGATGACCTTAGGTGCTCAGATAAAGCAGTTCTGGCTTTACATGTGGCTCTAGTCTCGTTTATAATTGTCAAAAGCATGTAAAATAAGCGTTATCGATGTAAAAAAACTACAATCTTTGAGCCATGCTCATCGTAAAGATCATCAAATCGATGATGTTGTACAAGTTACATAAAATTATAATGTTATATCTTTGTAATGCATAGTTTAAATCAAAGGAAGAAATAATAAGTAAATCTGTGGTTTTTTATTATACGTCTGGAACAGAGGGGTTGTACTTATAATCAGAGGAATACAAAGTGTAAATGGAGGTATTAAATTTGATGAATAGTTTAACTAATTACCAACTGTTCTATAAATATATTCACTATACAACTTCAATCGGTAATTAACGTTAAACGTGTTGCAATCATAATGAGAACCACGCTTCGTCATTAGATAACATCTGTGTAATAATTTTAGCAAAAAAACGGATGGCTTAAATAATATATTTATGAGTGGTGCAATAATGTATCTATTACCATAAACAGTTTTAAGACAACAAGGTTTCGCAAGTTCCTATCCGGTGTTAATAAACATGTAAACGTGTGGTACAATAGATATTCTGACAAATATATTTTCAACACTGGTCTTGGAACGTATGTTTGTTTTTTCACATAGCTTACATAAGGAAAGTGGCCCTTGTAAGAAATATGAGATCAAAATCCATGTTTAAAGAACACTATAAACATGCAACCATGCACTTTGGTGTAATATTAAACAGAATTGTACGGTATTAACAAACAACAATACAAAAATGTTGATTTCACATTCCGCTCTGACTGCTCTTCATGTGCTTAAATCAGGTTAAAAGGTTAGATAGTTAAGTAATTGCGCCGTTTAATTACTAATTTTGTTAACATGTTGATTGTATATCCTGTTTTTTTTAAACGCGTATGAATGGTCACTTGCAAAACTAACGATATCGTGACAGGGAGAACACTACCTAATTGACTTACATGAAAAACAAATTAAAATTACCAGTTATAAAAGCTCATCGACAGCTTATCAAGACCACTGTATTTGTTGCTTAATTGCTCTGATGTAGTTACTTTTTTATAGTTAGGCTGCATACAGAGAAAGTTGCTAGGGATCAACCAAAAGATCTATTAGACGCGTACCCCATGGCTGGTGGATACTAGAGGCCTTTTTGCTGGCTGTTGTCAGGATATAAAAGCAAAATCCTCATCTATGGTAAGTAATGTTTTTGGATAGTGTCACGTTCATTTAACAATAAAAACCTTTTTTTATTTTCACAATAGACTAGACTTATTGTAGCCGCTACAAGATATAAATTTGTCGTCCATATTCAATATACCACATGTAAAAGCTGGTTATCGTTGTGAATAAAAAAGCTTACGGCCGCTCACTGTATCTAAGCAACAAGTCAATCAATATGCAATGGATCATCTGCATGGGGTGCCTTTATTTTTCTAAAAAATGTAATTCAGTATGCGCTCCATTTTACAACAAGTAAATGTAGACAGACAAATTAGGTCAAACTTCATAGTTAAAAAAATAGTGACAGTAAACACTTTAAAATAATATTTAAAATAATAATAATTTAAAATACTATATGTTTTAAATTATTATATATATTTATTTCACGTCATGAGTTTAAATACTTCAATTTTAATTATTTTTTTATTGGATTTAAGGCATACATAGAGCAGACAAAATAACAAATCTTATAAGCGAGAAGTCTCACCAACGTAATTTGCCAGAATGTTTTACTTTGTCAGATTTCTTTTTGCAAATTGAATTGATAAAGTGGAAAGTATACGAATAATTTGATTCAATATTATCATCAATTGGGAAATCCTTTGACGAATTGTCAGTTTCATCCTAAAATTATATTTATTACAACTAAGATCGATTGACCGTGGAAAATTAGAAATGATTTGTCGAAAATATTAGCAAGTTCCATAGGGGATGTGTTATGCACTGTTTTGTTTATCTGAAAGTTTGAATAATGTGTTAGTTCTAATCTAAACTAAAAAGAAGTCACAGTACTGTCGATTTGATTTCAATTCCCTAAATTGCGATTTGAAATGCACGATAATTGTCCACAAAGTTTTTGAATTTCTATTTCATGAGTACTATATCCTAGGTATCAATAATTGAATTAATCATTTTATAGATTATAGTGATTCTCCGTCCCTTGAAGCTCTGTACTAATCAGTTAGGGAAAGCTTTCAACGAAACATCGTTCAGCAGGGAATGCAGAAAAGCTATAAACACAGACTCTGTCCATTGTTGTTTACGTCTCTGAAATCTGTCTACAGACAACTGAATATTATCAGTTTTTTGTCCTTTTTCATCCTTGGTGTCTGTAGAGCCTTAAGCCCTCTATCTTCATAAATATTTTATTATATAATGACCGTGAACAATTTTAAAGATTTCAATGAACACTTTTACATATGATGATGGTACCGCTGTATATTGGATACAAATATTTAGCGCTAACGCTCGTGGCAAAATATTAACAAATATAAAGCTCACTTGCTAAGGGCTTTTTTAACCGGAAAGAATTTTTTTAAAACCGAATGCGACATTTCAAAAATGGATGTGACTAAATTTTAACAGGAAATGTTGTCCTGAATCAGAAAACATATGCTAGAGACTTTTATCAACCGGAGGTACCTTTTCTAAAGCCAGAAATAACGCTTTAAAATCACTTTCAGCATTTTTTCCCACTATATCCTGGCGTCCAGTTTATATTGGGGTTGGAAGCCGGAGTACCCGGAGAAAAACCCCAGACCTTCAGTAGGAAAAACTGGCAATCCTTGTCAATTAAGATTGGAGTCGAGTGCACCCTGTCAGCAGTGAAACTTGAACTCGCAATCTCATTGTTGATAGACCAATTAGATCGATAGTAGACGAACTACCTTAAGCACTCTGCCACTGAGGCCCGAAAGTGGATAAATAAAACATCGTTAGGTCTTTTGTCTACTAAAAGAGACGGTCAAATCCGGAAATGAGTGAATTTGAACAGGAAATGTTGTTCTGAATCTGAAAACATATTACTGCAAGCGACTTATGTTAACCGGAAGTGACTTTTTGACAACCAGAAGTTGGTGCCATTTTTTAAGGTTAAGTCAGTTAAGTCAGTTTAGACAATTACCCGAACCGTTTATTATTTCAAGGGCAGTTACTCGTATACGCTCTCTGTTAATTTTTTTAAAATAATATTCAACAAAGTGGTCTCATCGGGCCCTTTACATTTCCGCTTAAAAGTTTTTTCTATCTGTTATACTTCCAGAGATTATACGATAACAAGATTTTGTTTGAAGAAATAACTCCGTAAACAAATAAGATTTCGGTTTCACATGATAAATTCTGAATAGGCATTCAGTCACCAAAACTTGTCGCAAAAGGTCAAAATAATACGTCGCGTACTTTATAAACTGGTTTTGACAGTTAGAAAAATGAAAAATGAAGCAAAAGTATTATTGTTTTGTTTGGTTGTTTGAGTGAATGGTATTTAACGCCACTGTCGGCAAATTTGAGCTATATCATAGAGTCCAATATTTTATTACGGGAGGAAGCCGTAGTATCCAGAGAAAACACCCGACCTTCGCTAGTAAACCTGGAATCCATGTCAATTAATGGAGTCAATCTTACCCTACAAGCATTGAAACTCGAACCCACAACCTCAATGTTGACAGATCACGTGATCAATAGCAAAACGAACTTGGTCACCACAGCTCTTTAAATCAGAAGTATAAGGGTCTTCTCACTGGAAGTTGGATAGATCTTAATAAGAATTTTATTAATCATAACAAAAATTATGGATAATAAATAACAAACGTGTTACAATTAAACCAACTTAAGCATGTGTGAACTTAATTTATTAGTTACAAGGCAAAACCAGAATGTCAGACCATTGTTATTTCTTAACATACAGCTAACAAAGATTGTTATAAAAAATCTCAACTATAAGGTCAACGACTGTGCTCCCACGACAAGAGGTAAATACAAGCTATATCAAAATATTTCGTAGAACATTTATGAAACGATAACATATAACTCAAAGCCAAATTTCTAAGAAGTGCTATAAATAATGTATTATTTCAATGGTGCATGTTTGGGTTTTTTGTGACATAAAGTATCTTACTTCAAATAATTTTGCTTTTTCAGTGCTAAATTGATTAAATCATTAAATCATAAAAACGCACATTGCACTTTATTTTCTAAAATATAACAAAAAATATGTGTGCTTTTTTCAAACTTTAAAACGTTTTTTTAAATAATACAGTGTTTAAATTGAATAAAAATTTAATTATTGTTTTCATCAATTTATCATTTTTAACAAAACATAATTGCATAGTCAGCTCAATTCTGTTCCATACGCATGCGTAATATAAATTGTTAAAATACATATAAAACGATGTTGTGCTTGTTTAACGATATAATGTTCAGAACCAACAATGCAATTTGATTAAATACTACTAATTATTTTATTATAGAAATTTTAGATGCCAGTAATAAAAGATCATCGTGTTATAGTCTATTTAGACATGACACTGCAAGAGCGCAGGGACCATATTGTGGGGCTCACAGTGTTTGGTCCCCCGAGCTGCCTAGCTCGTCCCAAGGTAGCGGATAGGGATGCCCTCTCGTTGGGGTTGTCCGTTTATAATACGGAAAGCCTGGCCGTGGACCACAGTAGGTAAAGTGTATGGAGAATCCTCCTTGCTCGATCAACAAGCCTTTTGTATATGTCGATAGAGTACAAAAGGCTACATTTCACGCCCCTACCCATACCCCATACTTTTCCAGTGGTATTAATCATTTTCGTCCTTTGATTCATTTTGTCCGGTTTACTGTTTGTTAACTTGTTCTCGTCCTGAATAAAGCTCAAATACAGCTCACGGGACGTAAAACAAACACCCATTCAATCAATCAACAATCTAGACTGACGGGTGGAAACGTACAACCCTCTCTAGATTTCTGTGAGAAACAATGAAGAATTGTTTAAAGTCAACAGAGGAAAGATAAAGTAATTTGCCACCACGGATTGTTACGCATGTAGTTCTTCGCTGTGAGCAGTAGCTTTCTTGGAGAAATTACAGGCCTATTACGGTCAGCGATTATCATGAAAAATATCTTTCAAAAGAAAATTCATTTCGTTCAATTCTTCCGGGAAACCAGTGATTGATAAGATCGTTTTAAAATTTAATTCAAAATGCTTATTCAACAATTACGATGTAGAAATTGATTTTTCACTCTCATATCGTCTTATTGCATCATTTACAGCGTCTGTCAATCCACTTAAAGAAAACAAAAAACATTCCTGATATTTACAGACAATATGGTTTCCTTTTATTAGATACTGTACAACTAGATGTTTCAAGGGTCGTATACATAAAGCTACCCAAGTTAAAAGATTTCTAAAAAAAACTAATTATGTAACGCACATCAAAACCAATTTTCTTTTTGAAGTTGTTATAACCACTTCAATTACAAAAAGACTAAGATTTTCTTTAACGTAAAAGTATTTTTTTTTTAAAGTTTTACTAAAGGTATCCACATCTGTTTTGAATGGAAGCCAGATAAGAACTTTTCGTGTTAATATTTCGTGTTAATGCTGTTTGGTCTTCTTCGTGGAGATTAATTTGTACAAGCAAGCGTGGTTCCTTTCTAGCTTACAAATTACGTAATAACATTGATTAACCGACTCTGTGGCAAATACAGTAAACAACGATTTGTTAATTAAGATATTCAAAATTGGGGTTTTTTTTGTATTTAGAAAATTTGTTACACATGCGTCGTATACGAAAAAAAATTTAAAAAATAAATGCATGAAGACAATTTGCTCTTTTCACAAAATATTTCTATATCAAGTATTTTTCAAAAGTATATTTATTCCACTTTCTTCTTTAAAATACTTTTTTTTAATCTCCATTTAGGACTTTGATTATTTTTGTAAACGTATTAATTAAAGATGATGCGAACAAAATCAGCTCACGTTTCCGTAATGATGCATTCAATGAGTGATAGTTCCTTGACAAGATTAAACGCAGCTGTTGATTTCTTAAGGTTTATGCTTCCACAACACGCTTTACAATAATTTGCATAACTTACGTTTGTATATCATTAAATATTTATGCGCAAGTCATAAATGTTTGTTTACCATTATTCATACTAAAATCAAAGTCAAATTCAACATAGAAAAACATTTGTAAATGTGGATGTCATAGAATATTGCCTCGTAGTAGAATCCTCTGCGCTCCAGCGCTGTTTTTGCGTGCAAAAACGTCAGAGAGCTCTCCATATGCAAAACAGCGAAATTTGCGGCAAGGTCTGAGTCGGAATATTTTATAGTAGCCAGATGTTATAAAACATTTTTGTCCCGTTAAACTATATATATATATAATTCGCTTCTTTAGATATTTTCCTTTATGAATATAATCATCATCCATTTCTAAAACGTGACTTAAATCGAGCTTAAATCGGCTTGATTATATTTTGACAATTTTGGCAAACGACAGCTGCATTGGTATACGATATAGAAAAACATTCGTTTTGAAAAAAAAACGTTTATAGTTTTTTTTCATTTTAATGTCAATATGTGCATTTCTTAATTTATTTAATACGAATAGTTGAACAAAAATGAGAATGAGAGAATACAGAACTGAATATATGGAATTCAAATCTATGCTTAGTCGTCTTTAAAAATATTTTATTCGTTGCCTTATATATTAAACCTAACAAATTTGGAAAAACTCGGTCTGAACTTGTTAAGATCTTTTTAACAGTGCCATACCAATTTTCATCAAAATGATACAAGTCGCTTGTTCGGTGAGGTAATTATATAGTATTTTGTGTTTATTTGTGATTTTGCTGCCTGATTAAATATAGTATAATAAGTTAAGAAAACTGTGTAGAATGATCTATGGTATGAAGAACAAATTACAAGTTACAACATATTAATTATTACTCTGAAGAACCGTTAAACGTTAACTGTGAGTTATTAAAAACTTTGTTAAATATTATAGCCCCAAACGAACAGACGGACAACAATGAAGTAAAAGTGACCACTGATCAGAAAGCCACAAATATATGTAACATAAATGATTACTCAAATAGCGACTCTGCTGAGTCTGTAATTAGTAAAACTGATATGTCATTGTTGTATAATGGTTTATCTTTCGACTATGAAGAGTGCGTAAAATGGGAGGAGAATTATTTTGAGTTATATGTTAATTTTAATGTTTCTAATTACAATGTCGCCTACAACCCCCAATCAATTACTTCAGAAGGGTTTCAAAATTCGAATGATTTTTGTTCTGTAAACCAATCTGTGATAAAGAAAGTACAATTATTGTGTATTAATTGTTGTGGTCTTAAAACAAGAATGCAATATCCAGAATTTAAAGAACTTGTTAACCGTCACGAGATAGTCTGTTTTATGGAAACTAAGACAGATGATCTAGATATAATTGAACTACCTGGGTACACTTTTAAAATGAAAAATCGAAAAAGAATTTCGACTAAGAGATCGGGTGGCATTGTAGTTGGATACAAAGATTGTTTAAAAAATTACATAGAGGTTGTAGAAACAAATAGTAAATATATTTTATGGTTTAAATGTAACGAGCAGCTTTTTAAAACTGACCAAGTTGTATTCTTTGGTGTCTTGTACATACCGCCTGAACATACTAGATATTCATCTGATGATGCATTTAGTGAAATCGAACAGGAATTTCTGACCTTTTCACAAAAATCAAAGTACATTTGTCTGATTGGCGATTTTAACTCTCGAACATCAGAAGAGAAAGATTTTGTTGAACTAGAAGATAATAAACATGGTAATAATGACTTTGTTGAATATGTTGATAATCATACTGCTATACTTACAAGCCTTAATATACCGATAGAAAGAAAAAACATGGATAAAGTTAAGAACAGATTTGGCAATTTACTTTTAAATTTCTTCAAAGGGAATAGTATGTTTATTGTAAACGGGCGAATCGGTGATGACAAAAATATTGGTAAGTTTACTTGTAAAAATGTAAGTGTGGTTGATTACTGTATATGTAGCCCTTTCCTTTTATACTTACTTTTAGACTTCAGCATACTAGAGACAAGTAAGCGTTTTTCTGATGTACACGCACCAATCCATTTAGTATTTTCTGTCGACTTTACACAAATTACACAATCTGATGATAATTGTAATGATAAGGAGGAAAAACCTAGACCGTGGAATACAGCCAAAAATCAAGAATTTCAAAATGCCATCAATGACGATAATTTGAATGCAATTAAACACAAACTTTTAAACTATATAGATAATATTGAAAACGTACAAAACGATGATATAGACCTACTTTTAAATGAAATAGGATCAGTCTTTCTAAAATCTGCCAGCCAAACATTTGGAACTTATAAACCAAATATTGGTAATCACTTAAAAAATAAGAACGCAAATGGAAAACCTTGGTTTGATAGAGAATGCAAAAGTGCTAGACAGCAGTATCGAACAAAAAAAGTCTTTTTAAAACAAATGACACGGTTCAAAATCGAGATTTAATGAAAAAAGAAGAAAAATACTATAAAAAAGTAATGGATGTTAAATATAGAAACTTTTGCGGCACACTTTCAAATGAGATAGAACTTTCTTCCAAAAATAATCCAAAAGATTTCTGGACAATTTTGAATATGAACAAGAAAAAATCGCAACCAACTATAGATATTAATATTTTATTTGAATTTTTCAAAAATTTAAACACTTTAGATACAAATGAGCAACAATCTGTCTATGTGAATGTTAATCCTAGTGATTCAAACGAACACATACATAGACAAATCACTGCAGAAGAAATTTTGAGATGAATACAAAATCTTAAAATCAATAAAGCGGCAGGTGACGATAATATCATAAATGAATATATAAAATCTACATCTGGACGCTTTATTGAAATTTACGAACATTTATTTAACTTGATATTCAACACAGGAAAACTACCTGAAAGCTGGCTGAGGGGAATTATAAAACCGATCTATAAAAATAAAGGCAACATTACTGATCCCCAAAACTATAGACCAATCACAATTGTTAGTTGTTTAGGAAAGCTTTTTACAGCAGTCCTAAACGCCAGACTTAACAATTTTATGGAAGAATTTCAAATTATCAAAGAAAACCAGAGCGGATTTAGACAAGGCTACTCCACGCTTGATAATATTTTTTCAATCTTTACACTTTTCCAAATACTTAAACAAAAAAAGAAAAAGATGTACTGTGCTTTTATAGACTTTGAAAAAGCTTTTGATAAGGTGTGGCGAGAAGGTCTTTATTACAAACTTCTATTGCACAATATAAATGGTAAAATGTATAATGTAATTTTTAATATGTATTCTAATATTAAATCATGTATTGCTCATAATAACCAAGTCTCAGATTATTTTAATTGTGAAATAGGAGTTCGTCAAGGTGAAAATCTCTCCCCTTTTCTATTCTCATTGTTCTTAAACGATTTAGAAGACTTCTTAATATCACAAAATGTAAATGGTTTAACAAGTGTAGAACATGATATTGAACATGAGCTGGAAATTTATTTAAAGCTATTTATATTGTTATATGCTGACGACACTGTACTACTGGCTGAATCTGCTGTAGACTTGCAATCACAACTAAATGCATTTTAAGAGTACTGTGAACACTGGAGATTAAAAGTTAACGTAAATAAAACAAAAGCTATGGTATTTGGTTTGGGAAAAGTCCCTCCTGATATCACCTTTTACTATAACAACGATGAAATCGAATTAGTTAATAGTTTTATCTATCTTGGCACTGTTTTTACTAAAACATTTAATTTTGATTCCACTAAGAAGAATCAAGCAGATAAAGCTAATAGAGCGATGTTCGAGGGGCTTAGATTAGGAAGAATGTATAAACTATCTGTTAAACTGCAACTGGAGTTATTTGACAAGTTAATAAAACCAATTTTACTCTATGGTTGTGAGGTGTGGGGCTTTGGAAAAATTGAAATTTTAGAAAGAATACATTTGAAATTCTGCAAAACGTTGTTAAATTTAAAATCTAATACACCCAATTATATGGTATATGGAGAGCTAGGTAGATATCCAATAAATATAGATATAAAAGTTAGATGCATCACTTTTTGAGGAAGGCTAGTTACTGGAAAACAATCAAAATTGTCAAATATTTTATATATCCTATCCAGAAAGCTTGACTCGGAAAATAATGGGAATGGAAATTTTAAATGGCTAAAATTCATTCAAAATACTTTTAATGAATGTGATTTACACATATATGGGATTCTGAAAGTTTTCACAGTGTTGAATTTTTAAAATCACTTGTAAAGCAGCGATTGTTGGATCAATTTGTGCAGCATTGGTTTTCGTTATTGAACAACTCTCCGAAAGCTCTAAACTATAGAATTTTCAAAACAGAATTTTTATTTGAAAAATATTTTAATATCCTTAGTACTAAAGATGCTATTGCATTATGTAGGTTTAGAAAAACGAACCACTATTTACCAATAGAAACTGGAAGATGGCAAAATTTAGACAGAGAAAAGTGTTATTGTAATTTGTGTAACTGCTCAAATTTAGGGGATGAATATCATTATATTTTTGAATGTACTGCCTTATTAGATAAAAGACGACAACTTATTCCAAAACAGTTTATTCGTAATCACAATACAGTTCAATTTTCAAAACTAATGTCATCAACTAAACAAACGCTGCTAAGAAAACTATGCAAATTTATAAAATGTATAAATAACAGCCTTACTATGCCTCCTGGCTAAATTACGTAAACTTTGAACGTTTTTATGTATATAGTGTACATAGTCAGTGTATGATGTGTGATGTGTGATGTTGTTGTTGGTTGTTTTGTTTTTTGGTTTTTTTTCTCTGTACCAATGTACTGTTGGCTGTAACAGAAATAAAGATATAATGCCCGTCGCTGTAGAAGTTTGCTCTAAATATCAATTTGTTTTTGTAGTTACTCGTACCCTTTTGATAACAAAAAATGTTAGTTCAGACAGAATACATCGGTAACAAATGGTTAACCAATCGACCACCTACATACTATGTTAAAATTAAAATATTTTTCGTAAACTTAAAAATGGATAAGTTAAAGTACCAATTAATAGACATATCTTACAAAATATAATTGAGTTATCAAAAAAATAGAAATCATATTAAAAACGCACGGATTAAGGTGATAGATGTCATTTATTCTAATATGACGTGCTTTAAATGCTTTGAGACCACAACTGTGGTAAAAAAAATTATTTATCTATGAGCAACACGCTTTGAGTAAGGCGTGTTTTCAATGGCTGTTCCAATTACAAAACTGTAACTCCCACCGGAAAGCTATTGCATATGACGTATAAATCTTATAAATAGCGACACGCGCTATAACTATCCGTTGCAATATATTGGGTGTTACATTGACGGAACAGCCAGTTTATGGCGGAAATGCTGTTTTCTATAGGTACGAAAATATTATAAATGTACTCTAATTGTCTTATTAGAATAGAATTCTAATATGACGTGCTTTAAATGCTTTGAGACCACAACTGTGGTAAAAAATTATTTATCTATGAGCAACACGCGCTGAGGATGGCGTGTTTTAAATGGCTGTTCCAATTTAAAAAAATGTAACTCCCACCGGAAAGCTATTGCGTATGACGTATAAATCTTATAAATAGCGACACGCGCTATCACGCGCTATCATTATCCGTTGCAATATATTGTGCGTTACATTGACTGAACAGCCAGTTTATGGCGGAAATGATGTTTTCTATAGGTACGAAAATATTGTAAATGTACCGTAATTGTCTTTTTATAATAGACATAATTCGCTCAGGATAAAATAATACGACATAAATGGTCACTCCGTTGTAAAACAATGATAAACCACAGCCTGCGGGATAAAATAATACGACATAAATGGTCACTCCGTTGTAAAACGTTGTAAAAAATAATTCACGGAGGCTGTGATTTATCATTGTTTTACCACGGGATGACCATTTATGTCGTTATTTTATCCCTCGCTATCGCTCGGGATAAAATAATACGACATAAATGGTCACCCCGTGGTAAAACAATGATAAACAACAGCCTTCGTGAATTATTTCTTAAAATTATATATGGATCTGTATACTAGGTTGGTCATATATAATTGTAGACTTTCTTGTTCACAGATAACAAAAGACTGTTGTACAAATTACACTAGCATGTTAATTTTACAACACATACATACATTTCGGTTACAAGACTGAAGACATCTTTGTAGTCACATAAATTGAAATCTAGCTATGCCACTTATAAACTTATGACCATCATCGCTTTGGTCGCTCTTAAAATTTTTACCCAATTATTGTAAAATTGCTTATTTATTTACACAGACATCTTTAGCAGATTTTTGTTGTTAAAAATAAATTCTTAATTAACTTATTTCCTTTCATTGCAACGATATAATCTCCAGGATAAATTTAACACTTTATATAAAACGCATTACAAAAAAGACACCTTGAATAATAACACAGAAGCTTAGATTAAATTTACATATTTTTTGTGTTTTCTCTGAATTGATTATTTTCTCTTAACCAATTTTATATTGCTAATCAAATAAGATTAGTTGGGAACATAAGTTTATGAAATAGATTCCCTGTGTTCGAGTGTTCATTTCATGTCACAGTTGTATATCTTGCAGAACAGATGGATTTTTATTTGCTTTCTTCTTTTCTGTCTACAGAACGGATATATTTATAGAAATTTTGATGTTGAGGTTTGTATATCTTATCTGTCTTTTTAAGCAATATAGTTTAAATGTTTTCTACCTCTATGTTTCAAACACTGATACTGATTTTTAATACTATCAGCATATTATTTAAAATATACCAGAATTAAAATCACACTTGGTTTATCCAAATTTTTGTTCTGAATGTTATATTTCTCTGTAGCGTGTGAAACAAAAATTATTTCAATTACGACAATTTTGTCCCGAGTATAAAATAACATAAAATCATTTGTAGATGACATGTGAAATGTTTCAATAAAATGTCTTTTAAAAATTGTAAAGGATTTAAAAATGTAAACGTATGGTTAACTCAAATAACCATTTTGCGTTCTTTGAACAGAAAGATACATGTATGTCATATCGTTGTTTAAATTTTAACAGAACTTTAAATTTGACAAAATTGCAGTGTGTGTTTGTTTATAGAGTCCAAAGAAACGCGGATCAACAGTTTATAATAATATTTTTGATTGTTTTGACAAACAGATGAAATTATAAAAAAACTCATATTCAGACACGCAATATCTCGTAGGAATATTGTATTTTTAGCATAATATAGTTGTAAAAATTAAATTGTGATTTGCTTCGTGGTATCAAGTTATATTCAGTCCTGTTGCGTGGTAGTGGGATCAAAACGTTAGATGTTAAATTCTTCTATAACCATATTGCCGGTCATCGTACAATCTTCAAAAGTCATTTAAATGTGGCACAGTATGTTTTATCATTAATTATTATTTCTGTTTTAATAAGTCATTTTAATTTTACTAGTGGAAAGTCTTCTTGCTATTCTTTTGATATTGTCTTCTGGCCGCTGAGGGGTTTTATGCAATTCGTTGTCTTCTGGCCGCTGAGGGGTTTTATGCAATTCGTTGTAAAGACAACTACTCGTACCATGGACCATAAAACAACTCATTCGCAGTTAAAAAAACACGTTAAATGTTGCTTTACTTTCAATACAATTAAGCCGTCTGGTATTGCCAACTGAGATAATTATGAAGCTCTCATTCTCATGTTCTAATGTATTTCTTGCGTAAAGAACGTTAACACTTCCTTCGTTTGGGTCGTCATGGAATCGCACATTTTTCCAGAAATTTTTATTATTTGTTATAAATTTTGTTTAGTGAGAATATGTATCAAGGCAAATTTATAATGAAATAACACAACATTAAAGCTAATAAACTCATAATAAATACGTGTATTATATTGTGTCATCGTCGTTAGCGAACATTCTCTGTTTATTTACCTTTAAAAATTGTCTAGTTTCAATAAAACCGCCAATTATTTTAGAAAGTCATTTCTTGTCTTGATGACACATGTTTACCAGAACCAGCTTTAAATAGTGATACACTGAATGACTCCTATAATTGCAATTTATATGAAACAAATTTGCACAAAAGGAACTTTGCGCAACAGGAACTTTACGCAGCAGGAACTTTAAAACCTTACTTTGTCCTTTACTGGTTCTGCCATGGTCGAGAATCAGGTGATGTATGAGGACTTGATATTTAGAACTGTTTTCTGAAGATGATTCTATTGTAGCAAAATATGAGTAATTATAATAATTGGAGGAAACTCATAACTAATTGCTAGCAATTCACAATTATACCATTACGGAGTTTTGAATACATATATAACAAACAACTAATTAAACAAACATATAAAAAGTCAAACAGAAATTTGCAAAATGGAATAACAAACTGCAAATGATTCGATTTCTAAAGTATCTGAATGTTGATGGTCATTAAGAAGTTTTTTATTAATCTATTCGTATATATTTGGAATATTTTTAGTGTATAATCTTATTAAGGGTCCATGATTAACTAATCATCCCATTATTCCGATTGATCATGTTGAGGACGTCTAAGTAATTAGTTCCATAAAATGTTTCACTTCAATTAGATCATGTGTTAAGTGATAACTACGTCTGTCAGTCCAGACTTGTAAGCAAATATAATTCGGTGTAAGATGTCAACACAAAAAACCCAGTTTTTTACAGACTAAGCTTTAAGCATAGCATGATATTTAGCTAGTTCTGACGACGGTTATTACAGTTCTCTACGGCTAGTGGTACTGGCACGCACATTATCAACCTTATGGGTTTTTCTCCTTCCATAGCGGTCCTGGAGATTAGGTAATTTAAAAATCTTCGGCTTGGGGGTGGGGGGGGGTGGATGATATCGTTACGTCAAATTAACATAATAATATATTTTGTTTCTTTAAGTAATTATATGTCATCGCGTCCAAGTTTACGTAGGTTAGGATGCCAAAAAAAAGGACTCGGTAGCAACTCGTGACTCTATTGTTTCATGTTTTTGGTCAACAGTATAAACAAGATCATTCGACCGTTAAATTTGAAAAATAAAATAAAAATATTCATATGTAAACCAAAAAAGGTACTACCGCTAAAAACACAAATCACCTACCTACAATTAGAATCCTCACAAATGTTATGATTCGAAAGGTAAATAAAAATAAAATAAAAATAGTCTTCTGGCGGAAAAACTGGACAATATGTAATTTTAAACTAATAGGTACACTGCCTAACACGATATTCTAAGTTCAGTGGGTCATATAAATGTGATGAGGTATGTCGTATAAAATATATAACTAATTAAAAAGTTGTAATTTTCATTGCATGTTGGAATACCGATAGTGTATAATCTTATTAAGGGTCCATGATTAACGGACGTGTTTTGAAAGGCATGATTTGTGTTAATTTTCCCACGAAATCCTTATTGATGTTTATATGACAGAAATTAGTTCCCCCAAAAAATCTAATTATCCCATAAGCCAGAGTTTATTTGCCAAAGAAAGACATAATAGCTTTTGCTGGTAATGAATTTTAGTATTAAATCATGTATGCAGTTTCGAGGTCGACTTTATGAGAAGATCGATCTGTACGATATGTCCATTTCGCATGCCCAACTAATAATTTTCTCGCTAAACAGGACTAAACAACATTTTTTAACACCAGATTCCCTGTTAGGATACCACTCAATCTGACGTTATATTGACGTCTGATATAGACGTATTCTGGCACTATTAAAAGCAATCCACGTTGCTGATAGTTTTTATTATTTGTAACCGTCTTATTAAATATGCTCTAGTTCAAAGAACACTCTTTTATTCTTTTGTCTACGCAACGATAAGACGTTAGAGTGTAACTAATGAAGAATACTTGTTTACATTTCAACACAAATATCTATGTCTACTTTGTAAAAGACCATATACTTGTTTATATGTGTAAATTGGTAGCACCCTGATTAAAATATACAATCTGAAATTAAAGTAGTTTACGTACTTTCTGTTATTTTTCCGTTATTTTATGGATGTCTAATTTTAGTGGGAGCCAGAGATCTGTCCTCGGAGGACTCATTACCTCAGCAGGAGAAGTGATTATCCTTAAAGTGTAAACTTATGTCAGAGATGAGCACTTATTGTCGACGTCAGCTGGAGCTGACGACCCAAGTGTTGATCAATATTTGATACGACGTTATACACTTGGCCAAAGGTCGCTTCTCATTATAAGAGTCCTAGTTGTATATTAGACCAATATTTTATTAGACTGGACAAACTATTGACCCCGAAAATGTTTAATGCAATAAGAAGCAAAATCACGTCTTCGCCTACCATAATTAATTGAATTGTCCTTTGCTTTGTGTACATGTCCAGAACACCTTTCAGCAAATGACATTATTCTTAATGATCACTTAAGAAACAAAACAATGTCATGCTTAGGGTTATTAGACTAAATTGTATTAAGCTATTATAATAATGATTTCAAACTTTTTTGCACACAGATTGATTGATTGGATGTCTGCTTTTCGTCCAGCGAGCACTATTTCAGCTATATTCAGGACGGGAACAAGTTAACAAACAATAAATTAACGGAAAATAGGGGTGGGATGGTAACAGGGACTGCCACTGGAAAAGCATGAAGTTTTTGGGTAGGGGCGGAAAATTTAGCCTTTTGTAGCGGCTACAATGGGCCTACTCTTTTTCGAAATCTACAAAAGGGGTCTTTATCGTGCAAGGAGCGTGGCACTCTTCAAACACGTTACCCACTATGGTCCGCGGTCAGGCTTTCCGTATTATGACCTGACAACCCCCAACGAGAGGGTCTCCCCTATCCGCCACCCTGGGCTGCTCTGTTGGTCCAACACTGGGCACCCTCCCAGTATGGTCCCAGTTTTGCACACATAATACTACTTATTACTTTACAATTCAATGAATAGAACTGTTTAAATAAGACGGGTTTCTATTATAACAGACTTTGTCTTTATTTGTTTAAACTATCATGAAATCTTCAGGGTGCCTTTTCATAAAGGGATCGCTAATTAACGTGCTCTTTAACCCAGGCAATTTAAATGGGATAACGTGCACGTTAAGCTAACGATCGCTTTATGAAACGACACCCAGGTGTTGTATTCGTTTATTTTCCTGCCATTTACTGTCAGGTTATGTAGCGGGATCAGCTTTTAGTTTCCTAAATAAATGTCTAATCTATTGTTATATCATTAAGAATTTTTGTTTGTCCTTCTCTGATAATGATCGCATTAGGCAGTTCAAAATTATTACTAACGAAGCATCAAGGGACCAATGAAACTACATGTTTGGTAGTGAATATGTTTATTTTAAGTAAACGATTTGTTTGTTTGTTTGTTTGTTTGGTGCTTAACGCCACGTTCAGCAATTTTTCACTATATCATGGCGTCCAGTTTTTACTGAGGGACGAAGCCGAAGTACCCGGAGAAAACTCTGACCTTTGGTAGGAAAACTGGCAATCATTGTAAATTAAGATTGGAGTCGAGTACACCCTGCCTGCAGTGAATATCGAACCCGCAATAACGTGATCAATAGTAGACGAACCCCCTTAACCACTTGGCCACTGAGGCCCCTTTTTAAGTAATGAAGACGACAATCTTAACATACCACCAGAAATTTATATTACAACAAATTTTATTCACTTTTTTTTTATCATAGACTATTTTCCGGCCACTACAGAAACAAATGTCATAATAATAGTGCGTGAGTGTGTGTTACCAGTAGAGTAAAACTCATTGTTGAGTGTGTGTTACCAGTAGAGTAAAACTCATTGTTGAGTGTGTGTTACCAGTAGAGTAAAATTCAATGTTGTGTGTGTGTTACCAGTAGAGTAAAATTCAATGTTGTTTGTGTGTTACCAGTAGAGTAAAATTCATTGTTGAGTGTGTGTTACCAGTAGAGTAAAATTCATTGTTGTGTGTGTGTTACCAGTAGAGTAAAATTCATTGTTGAGTGTATGTTACCAGTAGGGTAATATCAGTTACCTACGTTATTACCCGGGTGTATGGAAATTGTACCACCTGAAAGTACTTCTGTTCAGCCTGAGGCGAAGCCGAAGGCTGTCCAGAAGTACTTTCAGGTGGTACAATTTCCATACACCCGGGTTATAACGTAGGTAACGGATTTATCCCCGGCTAACAAGTGTAAAAGCCTGAAAATAGGTTCTTTAGTCGTCAGAAAATGTTAAATGAACAACGTCATCACAGTTGCTCACAAAAAATTATACGTTTTTTATGAAGAAAATGCCCATTTTACCAAGTCGAGGATGTTACCTTTGGTAACAACCTCAGACTTAGCGAGTTTAAAGAGTTTTTATTTTGTTTTACATTGTTTTTCCTACTTTCGGTATTTTGGCGCCTCAAGTCACTCTATCATAACGTCAACAGACTATGACGTCAAGTTCCGATTTAATTAAGAAATAGATTATTGCGAGCGGGCTTTATGGGAATTAGAACATGGTCAGACCTTATATTTGTCAATATTTTATACCGAGCGATAGCGAGGTATAAAATGAAGACAAATATATGGTCTGACCATGTTCTAATTCCCATAAAGCCCGCTCGCAATAATCTATTTCGATTCTAAAATGTCTAACAAATGTTTTAAAATTTCGAAGCGGTTCTAAGAGGATGCTTTCAGTGGTAATATTGTTTTTTGAAACTAATACGATATATCCCAAAACAGTATGTTAAAGCAAATAAAATTGACATAAACTTTTTTCTCGTCATTTTATTGAATGTACGTACCTTTTAAACAAAAATATTGAGAAATCTTAACGAAATTGCGTCGTTCCAGTTTGAAATTTTCAGTTCAGCGTAATATGACGTCGGAATTCTAATTGTGACGTCATATTGATTCGAATGTAGAATTGTTAAAAAAAAAGATGTATCGGGAGTAGTTTAAATCATATAAATCTCAGAATTCAGACTAAAAATAACTAAATTATTAACAATAACGATAATTATGGATAACACATAACAAACGCATTTGTAAGTCAGTTTTTACATTTACACAAAACACGCAGTTTACGCATGTGCGAACTAAACTTATTGGAATTTTGACACGGCTTTGTTTACATAGCTAAAGCAGGACGTCATATTAGAATTCATATTTATGTGTGTCAGTGTGAATATAGGGCATCTACAGTGTTTGAAACGAAGTACAAATACAAATATAAAAAGACAGAATTGTTCATTTGTGGAATAACATACACTGGTACTCTAGAACATACATTAGCAACGCACAAACAATACACCCTGCGACGTTAGCAACGAAGACGGGGGCATGGGATTTGTACCGACGGGTAACCAACCAATCAAAAGTCCGCATTTGTTGCAAGCCGGGGATAAAATTTATTGTTGAGTGTGTGTTACCAGTAGAGTAAAATTCATTATTGAGTGTGTGTTACCAGTAGAGTAAAATTCAATGTTGTGTGTGTGTTACCAGTAGAGTAAAATTCAATGTTGTGTGTGTGTTACCAGTAGAGTAAAATTTATTGTTGAGTGTGTGTTACCAGTAGAGTAAAATTCATTGTTGAGTGTGTGTTACCAGTAGAGTAAAATTCATTGTTGAGTGTGTGTTACCAGTAGAGTAAAATTCATTGTTGAGTGTGTGTTACCAGCTAGTAGAGTAAAATTTATTGTTGAGTTTGTGTTACCAGTAGAGTAAAATTCAATGTTGAGTGTGTGTTACCAGTAGAGTAAAATTTATTGTTGAGTGTGTGTTACCAGTAGAGTAAAATTTATTGTTGAGTGTGTGTTACCAGTAGAGTAAAATTTATTGTTGAGTGTGTGTTACCAGTAGAGTAAAATTCATTGTTGAGTGTGTGTTACCAGTAGAGTAAAATTTATTGTTGAGTGTGTATTACCAGTAGAGTAAAATTTATTGTTGAGTGTGTGTTACCAGTAGAGTAAAATTCATTGTTGAGTGTGTGTTACCAGTAGGGTAAAATTTATTGTTGAGTGTGTGTTACCAGTAGGGTAAAATTTATTGTTGAGTGTGTGTTACCAGTAGAGTAAAATTCAATGTTGAGTGTGTGTTACCAGTAGAGTAAAATTCAATGTTGTGTGTGTGTTACCAGTAGGGTAAAATTAATTGTTGAGTGTGTGTTACCAGTAGGGTAAAATTCAATGTTGAGTGTGTGTTACCAGTAGAGTAAAATTCAATGTTGAGTGTGTGTTACCAGTAGAGTAAAATTCATTGTTGAGTGTGTGTTACCAGTAGAGTAAAATTCATTGTTGAGTGTGTGTTACCAGTAGAGAATAATATTTATTGTTGAGTGTGTGTTACCAGTAGAGTAAAATTCATTGTTGAGTGTGTGTTACCAGTAGAGTAAAATTCAATGTTGAGTGTGTGTTACCAGTAGGGTAAAATTTATTGTTGAGTGTGTGTTACCAGTAGAGAAAAATTCATTGTTGAGTGTGTGTTACCAGTAGAGTAAAATTTATTGTTGAGTGTGTGTTACCAGTAGAGTAAAATTCATTGTTGAGTGTGTGTTACCAGTAGAGTAAAATTCATTGTTGAGTGTGTGTTACCAGTAGAGTAAAATGTATTGTTGAGTGTGTGTTACCAGTAGAGTAAAATTCATTGTTGAGTGTGTGTTACCAGTAGAGTAAAATTTATTGTTGAGTGTGTGTTACCAGTAGAGTAAAATTCAATGTTGAGTGTGTGTTACCAGTAGAGTAAAATTTATTGTTGAGTGTGTGTTACCAGTAGAGTAAAATTTATTGTTGAGTGTGTGTTACCAGTAGAGTAAAATTCATTGTTGAGTGTGTGTTACCAGTAGAGTAAAATTTATTGTTGAGTGTGTGTTACCAGTAGAGTAAAATTTATTGTTGAGTGTGTGTTACCAGTAGAGTAAAATTCATTGTTGAGTGTGTGTTACCAGTAGGGTAAAATTTATTGTTGAGTGTGTGTTACCAGTAGGGTAAAATTTATTGTTGAGTGTGTGTTACCAGTAGAGTAAAATTCAATGTTGAGTGTGTGTTACCAGTAGAGTAAAATTCAATGTTGTGTGTGTGTTACCAGTAGGGTAAAATTAATTGTTGAGTGTGTGTTACCAGTAGAGTAAAATTTATTGTTGAGTGTGTGTTACCAGTAGAGTAAAATTCATTGTTGAGTGTGTGTTACCAGTAGAGTAAAATATTTTGTTGAGTGTGTGTTACCAGTAGAGTAAAATTCAATGTTGAGTGTGTGTTACCAGTAGAGTAAAATTCAATGTTGTGTGTGTGTTACCAGTAGGGTAAAATTAATTGTTGAGTGTGTGTTACCAGTAGAGTAAAATTTATTGTTGAGTGTGTGTTACCAGTAGAGTAAAATTCATTGTTGAGTGTGTGTTACCAGTAGAGTAAAATTCAATGTTGAGTGTGTGTTACCAGTAGAGTAAAATTCAATGTTGTGTGTGTGTTACCAGTAGGGTAAAATTCATTGTTGTGTGTGTGTTACCAGTAGAGTAAAATTTATTGTTGAGTGTGTGTTACCAGTAGAGTAAAATTCATTGTTGAGTGTGTGTTACCAGTAGAGTAAAATTTATTGTTGAGTGTGTGTTACCAGTAGGGTAAAATTCAATGTTGAGTGTGTCATCAGTAGAGTAAAACTCATTGTTGTGTGTGTGTTACCAGTAGAGTAAAATTTATTGTTGAGTGTGTGTTACCAGTAGAGTAAAATTTATTGTTGAGTGTGTGTTACCAGTAGAGTAAAATTTATTGTTGAGTGTGTGTTACAAGTAGGGTAAAATTCATTGTTGAGTGTGTTACCAGTAGGGTAAATTCAATGTTAAGTGCTTATTTTCTCTAGCTTACTTTAATTATAAACCATTGATAAACAGTTGATAAACCCTGATTAAGAGTGTTTGGGTTCGTCGAACGTTTAATGATAATAGTTGAAACGAATGCACGATAATTTAATGTTCCTCAAATAATTTAGGGTTGATTCTATAACCAAATTTGTAATTCTGACAAAAACTAGTATTTTAGGCACTAAAGGGATAAACGAAATTTTAAAGAATATATGAAAGCAATGCTTCTTACGAAAATAATCATGTTAAATCTATTGGACATTGAAAGGTACCAAAGTAATTGGCACAACTCTGGCCTTTTCTGTAAACTGAATAAACATTGTATTTGATAGATACTAAGTGACAGTTGGTGGTCAGAACTTGCCCTGTAAATAAGCCAACGTATACAATAATTACTGTAAAGTTAATGACTGCGAGTCTATAAATAATAATGTAGGTGGAATCTCATACTTCTTCTGTTTAACTGTGTTTAGTAGTACGATTTTACTATCAAAATGATTTTTATGTGTTATATTGATTCCTAAATAATGACTTAGTTAACATCCGATGATCATTCGGGTAGTATCTTATTTTATGCGCCAGTATTAAGAAAAAAACCAAAAGCACGACAGAATGATGGTAGACACGTTTTTTAAACACTAAAACAGGAAAGAATGCAGTCCCGGCCAAGGGACATAACCCGGTTACAAAGCATAATCATTGTGAGGTACATAAGGGAAACATACACATTACAATACATCATTTTCGATGTATAAAGTAATTTTCCACAATTAATTTCCATGTCTTCATATACTTACTTATACACGTAAGCCGTAAGAGTAGGCTGTATTATTTTAACTCATTTATCAGCCGTGCCTCTAATAGACAATTTATACTAACTTTTCATAAATCACTTCTTCCCGGCATCTTAAATGGCCATCTAATCGCAGCCAATGACGCGATTCACAGATTATTGATTTCCGGAATGATGATATGTCCCTTAACGACATATATCATGATTATTTAACAGACTTAGAAATAGGTTATTTGATAACAGTTTTTTAAGCTATGAAATAGATTCAATTTCGTTGTCTAAACTTATAAAATTACGTTTAGATTGATTTTAAAACAATATCCATCCATTGAATTCCTTTGTAACGCATTTACGTCATGTATTATTGTTCATAAAATACAATTAAAACAATTCTATAAATACCATATGAAAAGTAACAGACTGTTTATCTATAATTGGTTTTCTGTCTTAGCAATGACAAGATAATTGTTTTCAATCTTCCGTAAAGTTTTTTTTTTGACGCTAAATAACGCTAGATTGACGCCTGATTCTGTCTGAAATTGATTTAACATTATTATTTGATTGTTTGATTAAAGATAATAAGTATATAAAAACAATATTTGGTATTGATTATTAAATTACTAATCTTCCAAATAAAGAAATTGTTAGCGTTTGGTGACATTTAACTACATTTATCTCACCCACTCCCGTGTTGTATCGGTGGCCGAGTGATTAAGGTAGTAGCAGAGTGCTTTCGACTCCAATTGGACGCCATGTTATAGCTGAAAACTTGTTGAAAGAACATTCAAACAAACAAACAAACAAACCTCTTCTACCAAATAAAGTATATTTTCAAGTAGTCGTAAATTTCTTGTTTTCAAAATAAAAAACATCGTTTTTACAAGAATAACTTCAATGAACGACTCGTTGTCAGAATACTGAGTCGCAATCCCTAACGTCAAAACGACCATACATTTAATATTTAAAAAGCTTATATTCCAATTGTGTAATATAATACTTAATGTGAAGATATATCCGGGGTAAAAATATAGTTTATATTTCATTTTACAAAGTCAAGACAAAGAGTAGATCCTGGTCTTGTGTTGGATAAAATTTATCTAGTTACAGGAAAAGAAATGTTATAGCAATAAAAAATTTTATATCTATTTAACCTTTTAAGCGGTAAATTTAAATTTTGGAAGGTTCAATGACACTGAGGTTTATAGTAAAACAGTGTTTTGGGGTAGAAACCAATAACATTTTATGAAAACCAATTATAGGATAAACATTCTGAACTTGACAATTTTATAATACACGATTGACATATTAACCTGCAAAATGGAGGTTGAATAGATCATGATAAGTAGAAGTTAAGTGCATAAAAACCATATCACTACCCGCGTTAGTTATCGAGTTATATCCCTTGGTTGTTTTTAAGAAATATAACGCATATATTATAAACAAGTTTAGCTTTCCTAAAAAGCTAATCGTCTTTCAGCTGCCTTACCCATTTTACTGGCATTATTTTATGTATATGTTGTTTGTGGTTTATATGTAGGATAGGTAAGCAATGTATTTAATAAGGACATTGATTACGCTAAACTATTAACCAATGGTTCTTGAGATTTAAATACCTGTCTTCACTTCACACGAATTAAACAAAAATTGGCTCAATAAACAAATGTTTAAAATGAGCGGTAAAAATATGTGTTGTTCTATTTCCATCAATATAAGAACGAAAATAAAGAAACAGAAGTATATTCTTTCCCAAACAGCTTTTAAAATTAGTGAGATTTTAGTGCAATGTTGGGAGATTTTAGTGCAGTGTTTACCTTTTAATTGTTAACTGATCAATGCATTGAATGAAAAAGAAGTCAATATGTGAAATGTTACAGTACTACACAAAAATACTGATTACAATCCCGATTCAACCCTGGAATATATAGAAATTTAAGTACACATACTAGTGCGATCCTAACGTAAACCAATAATGTATGACAAAGATATTTATAGATTTAGTGAGCCACCCAATCAAGTAACAGATAGCTATTTACTTCGCATACTGTTCATCATTTGAGTATGTATAGGGGTAGGGCCACCATTGTTTATCGCCTTTTCGGCTATATAAAATTAGTTGAATTTTTCTGAACATTTTAACTTTGTTTCAAATAAAGAAATATTCCTGTCACGTGACAACATGTAACCCCTAAGTATTCTCTCAAAATTTCAGCACCATTTTAATGGCATATAAGAAGGTACGACCAACCGGAAGTCAACACACTGAAAATATCTACTTTCACTTTCAAGTTCAGTCCCAAAATAGTGCATGTCATCCAATGACTCAAATAATTTTTATCTATCTAAACATCTATTATGGTTCAAAAGTTAATTATAACAGTGGGCAGCTACTTTTTTAAATAGCACTACTTTTACGTACAACCTCAGGACTGGTTCCCGGTATTTGGTGGTCCTACACTATACCGTCTCCCATGGGACTGTGTTTATTGTCACTTCCAAATTGTTTATTTATAATGCAATATCTTTTTGTAATGATTCGATTTGAAATCGGAGACAACTCCATTCACAACATAATTATTGTTCACAAATTACACCAAAATAGATTCCCAACAAAATTGGTATATAGGTTCCTAGTGATTAGTAGGTATGTTATTTCTTTTTGTCTTTGTTTATTAAAAACATAAAATTATTTATTCATAATGCAATATCTATTTGTAATGATTTTGGTTCGAAATAAGATGCAACCCTAATCACAACATAATAATCGTTCATAAATTAAACCTAAATAGATTCACATCAAAATTGGTATATTAGTTCCGAGTGATTAGTAGATAAGTCTTTGTTTATTAGTACTTGAAATTATTTACCTAATTTAAACCACAATATATTACGATATTTTGAAATCAGACCTTTATTTGTCTTAATTCATAAATATTTGAAGACATGTACATCATATCTTATCTATATTTTCTGAATAGAGACATTGCCAGGGTATGGTGTAGTAATCCTAATCCCCTGTACCTAGATTACAACTATTAATGGATTGAATAGAGACATTGACAGAGCATGCTCTGTTTGTAATAATTATAATCCCCTGTACCTAGATTACAACTATTAATGGATTGAATAGAGACATTGACAGAGCATGCTCTGTTTGTAATAATTATAACCCCCTGTACCTAGATAACAACTATTAATGGATTGAATAGAGACGGTGACAGAGCATGCTCTGTTTGTAATAATTATAATCCCTTGTACCTAGATTACAACTATTAATGGATTGAATAGAGACATTGACAGGGTATGGTGTAGTAATCCTAATCCCCTGTACCTAGATTACAACTATTAATGGATTGAATAGAGACATTGACAGAGCATGCTCTGTTTGTAATAATTATAATCCCCTGTACCTAGATTACAACTATTAATGGATTGAATAGAGACATTGCCAGGGTATGGTGTAGTAATCCTAATCCCCTGTACCTAGATTACAACTATTAATGGATTGAATAGAGACATTGACAGAGCATGCTCTGTTTGTAATAATTATAATCCCCTGTACCTAGATTACAACTATTAATTGATTGAATAGAGACGGTGACAGAGCATGCTCTGTTTGTAATAATTATAATCACCTGTACCTAGATTACAACTATTAATTGATTGAATAGAGACGGTGACAGAGCATGCTCTGTTTGTAATAATTATAATCCCCTGTACCTAGATTACAACTATTAATTGATTGAATAGAGACGGTGACAGAGCATGCTCTCTTTGTAATAATTATAATCCCCTGTACCTAGATTACAACTATTAATGGATTGAATACAGACGGTGACAGAGCATGCTCTGTTTGTAATAATTATAATCCCCTGTACCTAGATTACAACTATTAATGGATTGAATAGAGACATTGACAGAGCATGCTCCGTTTCTAATAAATATAATCCCCTGTACCTAGATTACAACTATTAATGGATTGAATACAGACGGTGACAGAGCATGATCTGTTTGTAATAATTATAATCCCCTGTACCTAGATTACAACTATTAATTGATTGAATAGAGACGGTGACAGAGCATGCTCTGTTTGTAATAATTATAATCACCTGTACCTAGATTACAACTATTAATTGATTGAATAGAGACGGTGACAGAGCATGCTCTGTTTGTAATAATTATAATCCCCTGTACCTAGATTACAACTATTAATTGATTGAATAGAGACGGTGACAGAGCATGCTCTCTTTGTAATAATTATAATCCCCTGTACCTAGATTACAACTATTAATGGATTGAATACAGACGGTGACAGAGCATGCTCTGTTTGTAATAATTATAATCCCCTGTACCTAGATTACAACTATTAATGGATTGAATAGAGACATTGACAGAGCATGCTCCGTTTCTAATAAATATAATCCCCTGTACCTAGATTACAACTATTAATGGATTGAATACAGACGGTGACAGAGCATGATCTGTTTGTAATAATTATAATCCCCTGTACCCAGATTACAACTATTAATGGATTGAATAGAGACGGTGACAAAGCATGCTCTGTTTGTAATAATTATAATCCCCTGTACCTAGATTACAACTATTAAAGGAATGAATAGAGACATTGACAGAGCATGCTCTGTTTGTAATAATTATAATCCCCTGTACCTAGATTACAACTATTAATGGATTGAATAGAGACATTGACAGAGCATGCTCTCTTTGTAATAATTATAATCCCCTGTACCTAGATTACAACTATTAAAGGAATGAATAGAGACATTGACAGAGCATGATCTGTTTGTAATAATTATAATCCCCTGTACCTAGATTACAACTATTAATGGATTGAATAGAGACATTGACAGAGCATGCTCTGTTTGTAATAATTATAATCCCCTGTACCCAGATTACAACTATTAATGGATTGAATAGAGACATTGACAGAGCATGCTCTGTTTGTAATAATTATAATCCCCTGTACCTAGATTACAACTATTAATGGATTGAATAGAGACATTGACAGAGCATGCTCTGTTTGTAATAATTATAATCCCCTGTACCTAGATTACAACTATTAAAGGAATGAATAGAGACATTGACAGAGCATGCTCTGTTTGTAATAATTATTATCCCCTGTACCCAGATTACAACTATTAATGGATTGAATAGAGACATTGACAGAGCATGCTCTGTTTGTAATATTTATAATCCCTTGTACCCAGATTACAACTATTAATGGAATGAATAGAGACATTGACAGAGCATGATCTGTTTGTAATAATTATAATCCCCTGTACCTAGATTACAACTATTAATGGATTGAATAGAGACATTGACAGAGCATGCTCTGTTTGTAATAATTATAATCCCCTGTACCTAGATTACAACTATTAATGGATTGAATAGAGACATTGACAGAGCATGCTCTGTTTGTAATATTTATAATCACCTGTACCTAGATTACAACTATTAATGGATTGAATAGAGACGGTGACAGAGCATGCTCTGTTTGTAATAATTATAATCCCTTGTACATATATAACAACTATTAATGGATTGAATAGAGACATTGACAGAGCATGATCTGTTTGTAATAATTATAATCCCCTGTACCTAGATTACAACTATTAATGGATTGAATAGAGACGGTGACAGAGCATGCTCTCTTTGTAATAATTATAATCCCCTGTACCCAGATTACAACTATTAATGGATTGAATAGAGACATTGACAGAGCATGATCTGTTTGTAATAATTATAATCCCCTGTACCTAGATTACAACTATTAATGGATTGAATAGAGACATTGACAGAGCATGCTCTGTTTGTAATAATTATAATCCCCTGTACCTAGATTACAACTATTAATGGATTGAATAGAGACATTGACAGAGCATGCTCTGTTTGTAATATTTATAATCACCTGTACCTAGATTACAACTATTAATGGATTGAATAGAGACGGTGACAGAGCATGCTCTGTTTGTAATAATTATAATCCCTTGTACATATATAACAACTATTAATGGATTGAATAGAGACATTGACAGAGCATGATCTGTTTGTAATAATTATAATCCCCTGTACCTAGATTACAACTATTAATGGATTGAATAGAGACGGTGACAGAGCATGCTCTGTTTGTAATAATTATAATCCCTTGTACATATATAACAACTATTAATGGATTGAATAGAGACATTGACAGAGCATGATCTGTTTGTAATAATTATAATCCCCTGTACCTAGATTACAACTATTAATGGATTGAATAGAGACGGTGACAGAGCATGCTCTCTTTGTAATAATTATAATCCCCTGTACCTAGATTACAACTATTAATGGATTGAATACAGACGGTGACAGAGCATGCTCTGTTTGTAATAATTATAATCCCCTGTACCTAGATTACAACTATTAAAGGAATGAATAGAGACATTGACAGAGCATGCTCTGTTTGTAATAATTATAATCCCCTGTACCTAGATTACAACTATTAATGGATTGAATAGAGACATTGACAGAGCATGCTCTGTTTGTAATAATTATAATCCCCTGTACCTAGATTACAACTATTAAAGGAATGAATAGAGACATTGACAGAGCATGCTCTGTTTGTAATAATTATTATCCCCTGTACCCAGATTACAACTATTAATGGATTGAATAGAGACATTGACAGAGCATGCTCTGTTTGTAATATTTATAATCCCTTGTACCCAGATTACAACTATTAATGGAATGAATAGAGACATTGACAGAGCATGATCTGTTTGTAATAATTATAATCCCCTGTACCTAGATTACAACTATTAATGGATTGAATAGAGACATTGACAGAGCATGCTCTGTTTGTAATAATTATAATCCCCTGTACCTAGATTACAACTATTAATGGATTGAATAGAGACATTGACAGAGCATGCTCTGTTTGTAATATTTATAATCACCTGTACCTAGATTACAACTATTAATGGATTGAATAGAGACGGTGACAGAGCATGCTCTGTTTGTAATAATTATAATCCCTTGTACATATATAACAACTATTAATGGATTGAATAGAGACATTGACAGAGCATGATCTGTTTGTAATAATTATAATCCCCTGTACCTAGATTACAACTATTAATGGATTGAATAGAGACATTGACAGAGCATGATCTGTTTGTAATAATTATAATCCCTTGTACCCAGATTACAACTATTAATGGAATGAATAGAGACATTGACAGAGCATGCTCTCTTTGTAATAATTATAATCCCCTGTACGTAGATTACAACTATTAATGGATTGAATAGAGACGGTGACAGAGCATGCTCTGTTTGTAATAGTTATAATCCCTTGTACATATATAACAACTATTAATGGATTGAATAGAGACGTTGACAGAGCATGCTCAATTTGTAATAATTATAATCCCCTGTACCTAGATTACAACTATTAATGGATTGAATAGAGACATTGACAGAGCATGCTCTCTTTGTAATAATTAAAATCCCTTGTACCCAGATTACAACTATTAATGGATTGAATAGAGACGGTGACAGAGCATGCTCTGTTTGTAATAATTATAATCCCTTGTACATATATAACAACTATTAATGGATTGAATAGAGACAGTTACAGAGCATGATCTGTTTGTAATAATTATAATCCCCTGTACCTAGATTACAACTATTAATGGATTGAATAGAGACGTTGACAGAGCATGCTCTGTTTGTAATAATTATAATCCCCTGTACCTAGATTACAACTATTAATGGATTGAATAGAGACATTGACAGAGCATGCTCTGTTTGTAATAATTATAATCCCCTGTACCTAGATTACAACTATTAATGGATTGAATAGAGACGTTGACAGAGCATGCTCTGTTTGTAATAATTATAATCCCCTGTATCTAGATTACAACTATTAATGGATTGAATAGAGACAGTTACAGAGCATGCTCTGTTTGTAATAATTATAATCCCCTGTACCTAGATTACAACTATTAATGGATTGAATAGAGACGGTGGCAGTGCATGATCTGTTTGTAATAATTATAATCCCCTGTAGCTAGATTACAACTATTAATGGATTGAATAGAGACGTTGACAGAGCATGCTCTGTTTGTAATAATTATAATCCCCTGTACCTAGATTACAACTATTAATGGATTAAATAGAGACGGTGACAGAGCATGCTCTGTTTGTAATTATTATAATCCCCTGTACCCAGATTACAACTATTAATGGATTGAATAGAGACAGCTACAGAGCATGCTCTGTTTGTAATAATTATAATCCCCTGTACCTAGATTACAACTATTAATGGATTGAATAGAGACGTTGACAGAGCATGCTCTGTTTGTAATAATTATAATCCCCTGTACCTAGATTACAACTATTAATGGATTGAATAGAGACATTGACAGAGCATGCTCTGTTTGTAATAATTATAATCCCCTGTACCTAGATTACAACTATTAATGGATTGAATAGAGACGTTGACAGAGCATGCTCTGTTTGTAATAATTATAATCCCCTGTACCTAGATTACAACTATTAATGGATTGAATAGAGACAGTTACAGAGCATGCTCTGTTTGTAATAATTATAATCCCCTGTACCTAGATTACAACTATTAATGGATTGAATAGAGACGGTGGCAGTGCATGATCTGTTTGTAATAATTATAATCCCCTGTACCTAGATTACAACTATTAATGGATTGAATAGAGACGTTGACAGAGCATGCTCTCTTTGTAATAATTAAAATCCCTTGTACCCAGATTACAACTATTAATGGATTGAATAGAGACGGTGACAGAGCATGCTCTGTTTGTAATAATTATAATCCCTTGTACATATATAACAACTATTAATGGATTGAATAGAGACAGTTACAGAGCATGATCTGTTTGTAATAATTATAATCCCCTGTACCTAGATTACAACTATTAATGGATTGAATAGAGACGTTGACAGAGCATGCTCTGTTTGTAATAATTATAATCCCCTGTACCTAGATTACAACTATTAATGGATTGAATAGAGACATTGACAGAGCATGCTCTGTTTGTAATAATTATAATCCCCTGTACCTAGATTACAACTATTAATGGATTGAATAGAGACGTTGACAGAGCATGCTCTGTTTGTAATAATTATAATCCCCTGTACCTAGATTACAACTATTAATGGATTGAATAGAGACAGTTACAGAGCATGCTCTGTTTGTAATAATTATAATCCCCTGTACCTAGATTACAACTATTAATGGATTGAATAGAGACGGTGGCAGTGCATGATCTGTTTGTAATAATTATAATCCCCTGTACCTAGATTACAACTATTAATGGATTGAATAGAGACGTTGACAGAGCATGCTCTGTTTGTAATAATTATAATCCCCTGTACCTAGATTACAACTATTAATGGATTAAATAGAGACGGTGACAGAGCATGCTCTGTTTGTAATTATTATAATCCCCTGTACCCAGATTACAACTATTAATGGATTGAATAGAGACAGCTACAGAGCATGCTCTGTTTGTAATAATTATAATCCCCTGTACCTAGATCACAACTATTAATGGATTGAATAGAGACAGTTACAGAGCATGCTCTGTTTGTAATAATTATAATCCCCTGTACCTAGATTACAACTATTAATGGATTGAATAGAGACATTGACAGAGCATGCTCTCTTTGTAATAATTAAAATCCCTTGTACCCAGATTACAACTATTAATGGATTGAATAGAGACGGTGACAGAGCATGCTCTGTTTGTAATAATTATAATCCCTTGTACATATATAACAACTATTAATGGATTGAATAGAGACAGTTACAGAGCATGATCTGTTTGTAATAATTATAATCCCCTGTACCTAGATTACAACTATTAATGGATTGAATAGAGACGTTGACAGAGCATGCTCTGTTTGTAATAATTATAATCCCCTGTACCTAGATTACAACTATTAATGGATTGAATAGAGACATTGACAGAGCATGCTCTGTTTGTAATAATTATAATCCCCTGTACCTAGATTACAACTATTAATGGATTGAATAGAGACGTTGACAGAGCATGCTCTGTTTGTAATAATTATAATCCCCTGTACCTAGATTACAACTATTAATGGATTGAATAGAGACAGTTACAGAGCATGCTCTGTTTGTAATAATTATAATCCCCTGTACCTAGATTACAACTATTAATGGATTGAATAGAGACGGTGGCAGTGCATGATCTGTTTGTAATAATTATAATCCCCTGTACCTAGATTACAACTATTAATGGATTGAATAGAGACGTTGACAGAGCATGCTCTGTTTGTAATAATTATAATCCCCTGTACCTAGATTACAACTATTAATGGATTAAATAGAGACGGTGACAGAGCATGCTCTGTTTGTAATTATTATAATCCCCTGTACCCAGATTACAACTATTAATGGATTGAATAGAGACAGCTACAGAGCATGCTCTGTTTGTAATAATTATAATCCCCTGTACCTAGATCACAACTATTAATGGATTGAATAGAGACAGTTACAGAGCATGCTCTGTTTGTAATAATTATAATCCCCTGTACCTAGATCACAACTATTAATGGATTGAATAGAGACATTGACAGAGCATGCTCTGTTTGTAATAATTATAATCCCCTGTACCCAGATTACAACTATTAATGGATTGAATAGAGACATTGACAGAGCATGCTCTGTTTGTAATAATTATAATCCCCTGTACCTAGATTACAACTATTAATGGATTGAATAGAGACGGTGACAGAGCATGCTCTGTTTGTAATAATTATAATTGCCTGTACCTAGATTACAACTATTAATGGATTGAATAGAGACGGTGACAGAGCATGCTCTGTTTGTAATAATTATAATCCCCTATACCTAGATTACAACTATTAATGGATTGAATAGGGACAGTGACAGAGCATGCTCTGTTTGTAATAATTATTATCCCCCGTACCTAGATAATAACTATTAATGCATTGAATAGAGACATTGACAGAGCATGCTCTGTTTGTAATAATTATAATCCCTTGTACCTAGATTACAACTATTAATGGATTGAATAGAGACATTGACAGAGCATGCTCTCTTTGTAATAATTATAATCCCCTGTACGTAGATTACAATCATTAATTGATTGAATAGAGACGCTGACAGAGCATGCTCTGTTTGTAATAATTATAATCCCCTGTACGTAGATTACAATCATTAATTGATTGAATAGAGACATTGACAGAGCATGCTCTGTTTGTAATAATTATAATCCCCTGTACCCAGATTACAACTATTAATGGATTGAATAGAGACATTGACAGAGCATGCTCTGTTTGTAATAATTATAATCCCTTGTACCTAGATAACAACTATTAATGGATTGAATAGAGACATTGACAGAGCATGCTCTCTTTGTAATAATTATAATCCCCTGTACGTAGATTACAATCATTAATTGATTGAATAGAGACGCTGACAGAGCATGCTCTGTTTGTAATAATTATAATCCCCTGTACCTAGATTACAACTATTAATGGATTGAATAGAGACACTGACAGAGCATGCTCAGTTTGTAATAATTATAATCCCCTGTACCTAGATTACAACTATTAATGGATTGAATAGAGACACTGACAGAGCATGCTCAGTTTGTAATAATTATAATCCCCTGTACCTAGATTACAACTATTAATGGATTGAATATAGACAGTTTCAGTGCATGATCTGTTTGTAATAATTATAATCCACTGTACCTAGATTACAACTTTTAATGGATTGAATAGAGACACTGACAGAGCATGCTCAGTTTGTAATAATTATAATCCCCTGTACCTAGATTACAACTATTAATGGATTGAATATAGACAGTTTCAGAGCATGATCTGTTTGTAATAATTATAATCCCCTGTACCTAGATTACAACTATTAATGGATTGAATAGAGACATTGACAGAGCATGATCTGTTTGTAATAATTATAATCCCCTGTACCTAGATTACAACTATTAATGGATTGAATAGAGACACTGACAGAGCATGCTCTGTTTGTAATAATTATAATCCCCTGTACCTAGATAACAACTATTAATGGATTGAATAGAGACATTGACAGAGCATGCTCTCTTTGTAATAATTATAATCCCCTGTATCTAGATTACAACTATTAATGGATTGAATAGAGACGGTGACAGAGCATGCTCTGTTTGTAATAATTATAATCCCCTGTACCTAGATTACAACTATTAATGGATTGAATAGAGATAGTTACAGAGCATGATATGTTTGTAATAATTATAATCCCCTGTACCTAGATTACAACTATTAATGGATTGAATAGAGACATTGACAGAGCATGCTCTGTTTTTAATAATTATAATCCCCTGTACCCAGATTACAACTATTAATGGATTGAATAGAGACGGTGACAGAGCATGCTCTGTTTGTAATAATTATAATCCCATGTACGTAGATTACAACCATTAATGGATTGAATAGAGACAGTGACAGAGCATGCTCTGTTTGTAATAATTATAATCCCCTGTACCTAGATTACAACTATTAATGGATTGAATAGAGACGGTGACAGAGCATGCTCTGTTTGTAATAATTATAATCCCCTGTACCTAGATTACAACTATTAATGGATTGAATAGAGATAGTTACAGAGCATGATATGTTTGTAATAATTATAATCCCCTGTACCTAGATTACAACTATTAATGGATTGAATAGAGACATTGACAGAGCATGCTCTGTTTTTAATAATTATAATCCCCTGTACCCAGATTACAACTATTAATGGATTGAATAGAGACGGTGACAGAGCATGCTCTGTTTGTAATAATTATAATCCCATGTACGTAGATTACAACCATTAATGGATTGAATAGAGACAGTGACAGAGCATGCTCTGTTTGTAATAATTATAATCCCCTGTACCTAGATAACAACTATTAATGGATTGAATATAGACAGTTTCAGAGCATGATCTGTTTGTAATAATTATAATCCCCTGTACCTAGATTACAACTATTAATGGATTGAATAGAGACATTGACAGAGCATGATCTGTTTGTAATAATTATAATCCCCTGTACCTAGATAACAACTATTAATGGATTGAATAGAGACATTGACAGAGTATGCTCTCTTTGTAATAATTATAATCCCCTGTATCTAGATTACAACTATTAATGGATTGAATAGAGACGGTGACAGAGCATGCTCTGTTTGTAATAATTATAATCCCCTGTACCTAGATTACAACTATTAATGGATTGAATAGAGATAGTTACAGAGCATGATCTGTTTGTAATAATTATAATCCCCTGTACCTAGATTACAACTATTAATGGATTGAATAGAGACATTGACAGAGCATGCTCTGTTTTTAATAATTATAATCCCCTGTACCTAGATTACAACTATTAATGGATTAAATAGAGACAGTTACAGAGCATGCTCTGTTTGTAATATTTATAATCACCTGTACCTAGATTACAACTATTAATGGATTGAATAGACATTGACAGAAAATGCTCTGTTTGTAATAATTATAATCCCCTGTACCCAGATTGCAACTATTAATTGATTGAATAGAGACATTGACAGAGCATGCTCTGTTTGTAATAATTATAATCCCCTGTACCTAGATTACAACTATTAATGGATTGAATAGAGACGGTGACAGAGCATGCTCTGTTTGTAATAATTATAATCCCCTGTACCTAGATTACAACTATTAATGGATTGAATAGAGACGGTGACAGAGCATGCTCTGTTTGTAATAATTATAATCCCCTGTACCCAGATTACAACTATTAATGGAATGAATAGAGACGGTGACAGAGCATGCTCTGTTTGTAAAAATTATAATCCCCTGTACCTAGATTACAACTATTAATGGATTGAATAGAGACATTGACAGAGCATGCTCTGTTTGTAATAATTATAATCCCCTGTACCAACATTACAACTGTTAATGGATTGAATAGAGACATTGACAGAGCATGCTCTGTTTGTAATAATTATTAATCCCCTGTACCTAGATTACAACTATTAATGGATTGAATAGAGACGGTGACAGAGCATGCTCTGTTTGTAATAATTATAATCCCCTGTACCTAGATTACAACTATTATAGGAATGAATAGAGACATTGACAGAGCATGCTCTGTTTGTAATAATTATAATCCCCTGTACCTAGATTACAACTATTAATGGATTGAATAGAGACGGTGACAGAGCATGCTCTGTTTGTAATAATTATAATCCCCTGTACCTAGATTACAACTATTAATGGATTGAATAGAGACATTGACAGAGCATGCTCTGTTTGTAATAATTATAATCCCCTGTACCTAGATTACAACTATTAATGGATTGAATAGAGACAGTTACAGAGCATGATCTGTTTGTAATAATTATAATCCCCTGTACCTAGATTACAACTATTAATGGATTGAATAGAGACATTGACAGAGCATGCTCTGTTTGTAATAATTATAATCCCCTGTACCTAGATTACAACTATAAATGGATTGAATAGAGACAGTTACAGAGCATGATCTGTTTGTAATAATTATAGTCCCATGTACCTAGATTACAACTATTAATGGAATGAATAGAGACATTGACAGAGCATGCTCTGTTTGTAATAATTATAATCCCCTGTACCTAAATTACAACTATTAATGGATTGAATAGAGACAGTGGCAGTGCATGATCTGTTTGTAATAATTATAATCCCCTGTACCTAGATTACAACTAGTAATGGATTGAATAGAGACATTGACAGAGCATGCTCTGTTTGTAATAATTATAATCCCCTGTACCCACATTACAACTATTAATGGATTGAATAGAGATAGTTACAGAGCATGATCTGTTTGTAATAATTATAATCCCCTGTACCTAGATTACAACTATTAATGGATTGAATAGAGACATTGACAGAGCATGCTCTGTTTTTAATAATTATAATCCCCTGTACCTAGATTACAACTATTAATGGATTGAATAGACATTGACAGAAAATGCTCTGTTTGTAATAATTATAATCCCCTGTACCCAGATTGCAACTATTAATTGATTGAATAGAGACATTGACAGAGCATGCTCTGTTTGTAATAATTATAATCCCCTGTACCCAGATTACAACTATTAATGGATTGAATAGAGACAGTGACAGAGCATGCTCTGTTTGTAATAATTATAATCCCCTGTACCTAGATTACAACTATTAATGGATTGAATAGAGACATTGACAGAGCATGCTCTGTTTGTAATAATTATAATCCACTGTACCCAGATTACAACCATTAATGGATTGAATAGAGACGGTGACAGAGCATGTTTCTAATAATTATAATCCCCTGTACCTAGATTACAACCATTAATGGATTGAATAGAGACAGTGACAGAGCATGCTCTGTTTGTAATAATTATAATCCCCTGTACCTAGATTACAATTATTAATGGATTGAATAGAGACAGTTACAGAGAATGATCTGTTTGTAATAATTATAATCCCCTGTACCCAGATTACAACTATTAATGGAATGAATAGAGACATTGACAGATCATGCTCTGTTTGTAATAATTATAATCCCCTGTACCTAAATTACAACTATTAATGGATTGAATAGAGACGGTGACAGAGCATGCTCTGTTTGTAATAATTATAATCCCCTGTACCCAGATTACAACTATTAATGGATTGAATAGAGACGGTGACAGAGCATGCTCTGTTTGTAATAATTATAATCCCCTGTACCTAGATTACAACTATTAATGGATTGAACAGAGACATTGACAGAGCATGCTCTCTTTGTAATAATTATAATCCCCTGTACCCAGATTACAACTATTAATGGATTGAATAGAGACATTGACAGAGCATGCTCTCTTTGTAATAATTATAATCCCCTGTACCTAGATTACAACTATTAATGGATTGAATATAGACAGTTTCAGAGCATGATCTGTTTGTAATAATTATAATCCCCTGTACCTAGATTACAACTATTAATGGATTGAATAGAGACATTGACAGAGCATGATCTGTTTGTAATAATTATAATCCCCTGTACCTAGATTACAACTATTAATGGATTGAATAGAGACACTGACAGAGCATGCTCTGTTTGTAATAATTATAATCCCCTGTACCTAGATAACAACTATTAATGGATTGAATAGAGACATTGACAGAGCATGCTCTCTTTGTAATAATTATAATCCCCTGTATCTAGATTACAACTATTAATGGATTGAATAGAGACGGTGACAGAGCATGCTCTGTTTGTAATAATTATAATCCCCTGTACCTAGATTACAACTATTAATGGATTGAATAGAGATAGTTACAGAGCATGATATGTTTGTAATAATTATAATCCCCTGTACCCAGATTACAACTATTAATGGATTGAATAGAGACATTGACAGAGCATGCTCTGTTTTTAATAATTATAATCCCCTGTACCCAGATTACAACTATTAATGGATTGAATAGAGACGGTGACAGAGCATGCTCTGTTTGTAATAATTATAATCCCCTGTACCTAGATTACAACTTTTAATGGATTGAATAGAGACACTGACAGAGCATGCTCTGTTTGTAATAATTATAATCCCCTGTACCTAGATTACAACTATTAATGGATTGAATATAGACAGTTTCAGAGCATGATCTGTTTGTAATAATTATAATCCCCTGTACCTAGATTACAACTATTAATGGATTGAATAGAGACATTGACAGAGCATGCTCTGTTTGTAATAATTATAATCCCCTGTACCTAGATAACAACTATTAATGGATTGAATAGAGACATTGACAGAGTATGCTCTCTTTGTAATAATTATAATCCCCTGTATCTAGATTACAACTATTAATGGATTGAATAGAGACGGTGACAGAGCATGCTCTGTTTGTAATAATTATAATCCCCTGTACCTAGATTACAACTATTAATGAATTGAATAGAGACAGTGACAGAGCATGCTCTGTTTGTAATAATTATAATCCCATGTACCCAGATTACAACTATTAATGGATTAAATAGAGACAGTGACAGAGCATGCTCTGTTTGTAATATTTATAATCACCTGTACCTAGATTACAACTATTAATGGATTGAACAGAGACATTGACAGAGCATGCTCTCTTTGTAATAATTATAATCCCCTGTACCTAGATTACAACTATTAATGGATTGAATAGACATTGACAGAAAATGCTCTGTTTGTAATAATTATAATCCCCTGTACCCAGATTGCAACTATTAATTGATTGAATAGAGACATTGACAGAGCATGCTCTGTTTGTAATAATTATAATCCCCTGTACCCAGATTACAACTATTAATGGAATGAATAGAGACGGTGACAGAGCATGCTCTGTTTGTAATAATTATAATCCCTTGTACCTAGATTACAACTATTAATGGATTGAATAGAGACAGTTACAGAGCATGATCTGTTTGTAATAATTATAATCCCCTGTACCTAGATTACAACTATTAATGGATTGAATAGAGACAGTTACAGAGCATGATCTGTTTGTAATAATTATAATCCCCTGTACCCAGATTACAACTATTAATGGATTGAATAGAGACAGTTACAGAGCATGATCTGTTTGTAATAATTATAATCCCCTGTACCCAGATTACAACTATTAATGGATTGAATAGAGACGGTGACAAAGCATGCTCTGTTTGTAATAATTATAATCCCCTGTACCTAGATTACAACTATTAAAGGAATGAATAGAGACATTGACAGAGCATGCTCTGTTTTTAATAATTATAATCCCCTGTACCCAGATTACAACTATTAATGGATTGAATAGAGACATTGACAGATCATGCTCTGTTTGTAATAATTATAATCCCCTGTAAACAGATTACAACTATTAATGGATTGAATAGAGACATTGACAGAGCATGCTCTCTTTGAAATAATTATAATCCCCTGTACCTAGATTACAACTATTAATGGATTGAATAGACATTGACAGAAAATGCTCTGTTTGTAATAATTATAATCCCCTGTACCCAGATTGCAACTATTAATTGATTGAATAGAGACATTGACAGAGCATGCTCTGTTTGTAATAATTATAATCCCCTGTACCTAGATTACAACTATTAATGGATTGAATAGAGACATTGACAGAGCATGCTCTGTTTGTAATAATTATAATCCCCTGTACCAACATTACAACTGTTAATGGATTGAATAGAGACATTGACAGAGCATGCTCTGTTTGTAATAATTATAATCCCCTGTACCTAGATAACAACTATTAATGGATTGAATAGAGACGGTGACAGAGCATGCTCTGTTTGTAATAATTATAATCCCCTGTACCTAGATTACAACTATTAATGGATTGAATAGAGACAGTTACAGAGCATGATCTGTTTGTAATAATTATAATCCCCTGTACCTAGATTACAACTATTAAAGGAATGAATAGAGACATTGACAGAGCATGCTCTGTTTGTAATAATTATAATCCCCTGTACCCAGATTACAACTATTAATGGATTGAATAGAGACATTGACAGAGCATGCTCTCTTTGTAATAATTATTATCCCCTGTACCCAGATTACAACTATTAATGGATTGAATAGAGACAGTTACAGAGCATGATCTGTTTGTAATAATTATAATCCCCTGTACCTAGATTACAACTATTAAAGGAATGAATAGAGACATTGACAGAGCATGCTCTGTTTGTAATAATTATAATCCCCTGTACCTAGATTACAACTATTAATGGATTGAATAGAGACAGTTACAGAGCATGATCTGTTTGTAATAATTATAATCCCCTGTACCTAGATTACAACTATTAATGGAATGAATAGAGACATTGACAGAGCATGCTCTGTTTGTAATAATTATAATCCCCTGTACCTAAATTACAACTATTAATGGATTGAATAGAGACATTGACAGAGCATGCTCTGTTTGTAATAATTATAATCCCCTGTACCTAGATTACAACTATTAATGGATTGAATAGAGACGGTGACAGAGCATGCTCTGTTTTTAATAATTATAATCCCCTGTACCCAGATTACAACTATTAATGGATTGAATAGAGACGGTGACAGAGCATGCTCTGTTTGTAATAATTATAATCCCCTGTACGTAGATTACAACCATTAATGGATTGAATAGAGACAGTGACAGAGCATGCTCTGTTTGTAATAATTATAATCCCCTGTACCCAAATAACAACTATTAATGGATTGAATAGAGACAGTGACAGAGCATGCTCTGTTTGTAATATTTATAATCACCTGTACCTAGATTACAACTATTAATGGATTGAACAGAGACATTGACAGAGCATGCTCTCTTTGTAATAATTATAATCCCCTGTACCTAGATTACAACTATTAATGGATTGAATAGACATTGACAGAAAATGCTCTGTTTGTAATAATTATAATCCCCTGTACCCAGATTGCAACTATTAATTGATTGAATAGAGACACTGACAGAGCATGCTCTGTTTGTAATAATTATAATCCCCTGTACCTAGATTACAACTATTAATGGATTGAATAGAGACATTGACAGAGCATGCTCTGTTTGTAATAATTATAATCCCCTGTACCCAGATTACAACTATTAATGGAATGAATAGAGACATTGACAGAGCATGCTCTGTTTGTAATAATTATTATCCCCTGTACCTAAATTACAACTATTAATGGATTGAATAGAGACGGCGACAGAGCATGCTCTGTTTGTAATAATTATAATCCCCTGTACCTAGATTACAACTATTAATGGATTCAATAGAGACATTGACAGAGCATGCTCTCTTTGTAATAATTATAATCCCCTGTACCCACATTACAACTGTTAATGGATTGAATAGAGACATTGACAGAGCATGCTCTGTTTGTAATAATTATAATCCCCTGTACCTAGATTACAACTATTAATGGATTGAATAGAGACGGTGACAGAGCATGCTCTGTTTGTAATAATTATAATCCCCTGTACCTAGATTACAACTATTAATGGATTGAATAGAGACAGTTACAAAGCATGATCTGTTTGTAATAATTATAATCCCCTGTACCTAGATTACAACTATTAATGGAATGAATAGAGACATTGACAGAGCATGCTCTGTTTGTAATAATTATAATCCCCTGTACCTAGATTACAACTATTAATGGATTGAATAGAGACACTGACAGAGCATGATCTGTTTGTAATAATTATAATCCCCTGTTCCTAGATTACAACTATTAATGGAATGAATGGAGACATTGATAGAGCATGCTCTGTTTGTAATAATTATAATCCCCTGTACCTAAATTACAACTATTAATGGATTGATTAGAGACGGTGACAGAGCATGCTCTGTTTGTAATAATTATAATCCCCTGTATCCAGATTACAACTATTAATGGATTGAATAGAGACATTGACAGAGCATGCTCTGTTTGTAATAATTATAATCCCCTGTACCTAGATTACAACTATTAATGGATTGAATAGAGACATTGACAGAGCATGCTCTGTTTGTAATAATTATAATCCCCTGTACCCACATTACAACTGTTAGTGGATTGAATAGAGACGGTGACAGAGCATGCTCTGTTTGTAATAATTATAATCCCCTGTACCTAGATAACAACTATTAATGGATTGAATAGAGACATTGACAGAGCATGATCTGTTTGTAATAATTATAATCCCCTGTACCTAGATTACAACTATTAATGGATTGAATAGAGACGGTGACAGAGCATGCTCTGTTTGTAATAATTATAATCCCCTGTACCTAGATTACAACTGTTAATGGATTGAATAGAGACAGTGACAGAGCATGCTCTCTTTGTAATAATTATAATCCCCTGTACCTAGATTACAACTATTAATGGATTGAAAAGAGACGTTGACAGAGCATGCTCTCTTTGTAATAATTGTAATCCCCTGTACCTAGATTACAACTATTAATGGATTGAATAGAGACGGTGACAGAGCATGCTCTGTTTGTAATAATTATAATCCCCTGTACCTAGATAACAACTATTAATGGATTGAATAGAGACACTGACAGAGCATGATCTGTTTGTAATAATTATAATCCCCTGTTCCTAGATTACAACTATTAATGGATTGAATAGAGACGGTGACAGAGCATGCTCTGTTTGTAATAATTATAATCCCCTGTACCTAGATAACAACTATTAATAAATTGAATAGAGACAGTTACAGAGCATGATCTGTTTGTAATAATTATAATCCCCTGTACCTAGATTACAACTATTAATGGAATGAATAGAGACATTGACAGAGCATGCTCTGTTTGTAATAATTATAATCCCCTGTACCTAAATTACAACTATTAATGGATTGAATAGAGACAGTGGCAGTGCATGATCTGTTTGTAATAATTATAATCCCCTGTACCTAGATTACAACTAGTAATGGATTGAATAGAGACATTGACAGAGCATGCTCTGTTTGTAATAATTATAATCCCCTGTACCTAGAGAACAACTATTAATGGATTGAATAGAGACATTGACAGAGCATGCTCTGTTTGTAATAATTATAATCCCCTGTACCTAGAGAACAACTATTAATGGATTGAATAGAGACATTGACAGAGCATGCTCTGTTTGTAATAATTATAATCCCCTGTACCTAGATTACAACTATTAATGGATTGAATAGAGACATTGACAGAGCATGCTCTGTTTGTAATAATTATAATCCCCTGTACCCAGGTTACAACTATTAATGGATTGAATAGAGACACTGACAGAGCATGCTCTCTTTGTAATAATTATAATCCCCTGTACCCAGATTACAACTATTAATGGATTGAATAGAGACATTGACAGAGCATGCTCTGTTTGTAATAATTATAATCCCCTGTACCTAGATTACAACTATTAATGGATTGAATAGAGACGGTGACAGAGCATGCTCTGTTTGTAATAATTATAATCACCTGTACCTAGATTACAACTATTAATGGATTGAATAGAGACATTGACAGAGCATGCTCTGTTTGTAATAATTATAATCCCCTGTACCCAGGTTACAACTATTAATGGATTGAATAGAGACACTGACAGAGCATGCTCTCTTTGTAATAATTATAATCCCCTGTACCCAGATTACAACTATTAATGGATTGAATAGAGACATTGACAGAGCATGCTCTGTTTGTAATAATTATAATCCCCTGTACCTAGATTACAACTATTAATGGATTGAATAGAGACGGTGACAGAGCATGCTCTGTTTGTAATAATTATAATCACCTGTACCTAGATTACAACTATTAATGGATTGAATAGAGACATTGACAGAGCATGCTCTGTTTGTAATAATTATAATCCCCTGTACCCAGGTTACAACTATTAATGGATTGAATAGAGACACTGACAGAGCATGCTCTCTTTGTAATAATTATAATCCCCTGTACCCAGATTACAACTATTAATGGATTGAATAGAGACGGTGACAGAGCATGCTCTGTTTGTAATAATTATAATCCCCTGTACCTAGATTACAACTATTAATGGATTGAATAGAGACGGTGACAGAGCATGCTCTGTTTGTAATAATTATAATCCCCTGTACCTAGATTACAACTATTAAAGGAATGAATAGAGACATTGACAGAGTATGCTCTGTTTGCAATAATTATTATCCCCTGTACCCAGATTACAACTATTAATGGATTGAATAGAGACGGTGACAGAGCATGATCTGTTTGTAATAATTATAATCCCCTGTACCTAGATTACAACTATTAATGGATTGAATAGAGACATTGACAGAGCATGCTCTGTTTGTAATAATTATAATCCCCTGTACCTAGATTACAACTATTAATGGATTGAACAGAGACGGTGACAGAGCATGCTCTGTTTGTAATAATTATAATCCCCTGTACCCAGATTACAACTATTAATGAATTGAATAGAGACAGTTACAGAGCATGCTCTGTTTGTAATAATTATAATCCCCTGTACCCAGATTACAACTATTAATGGATTGAATAGAGACGGTGACAGAGCATGATCTGTTTGTAATAATTATAATCCCCTGTACCCAGATTACAACTATTAATGGATTGAATAGAGACGGTGACAGAGCATGCTCTGTTTGTAATATTTATAATCCCCTGTACCCAGATTACAACTATTAATGGATTGAATAGAGACATTGACAGAGCATGCTCTGTTTGCAATAATTATAATCCCCTGTACCCAGATTACAACTATTAATGGATTGAATAGAGACGGTGACAGAGCATGATCTGTTTGTAATAATTATAATCCCCTGTACCCAGATTACAACTATTAATGGATTGAATAGAGACATTGACAGAGCATGCTCTGTTTGTAATAATTATAATCCCCTGTACCCAGATTACAACTATTAATGGATTGAATAGAGACATTGACAGAGCATGCTCTGTTTGTAATAATTATAATCCCCTGTACCTAGATTACAACTATTAATGGATTGAATAGAGACATTGACAGAGCATGCTCTGTTTGTAATAATTATAATCCCCTGTACCTAGATTACAACTATTAATGGATTGAATAGAGACATTGACAGAGCATGCTCTCTTTGTAATAATTATAATCCCCTGTACCTAGATTACAACTATTAATGGATTGAATAGAGACATTGACAGAGCATGCTCTATTTGTAATAATTATAATCCCCTGTACCTAGATTACAACTATTAATGGATTGAATAGAGACATTGACAGAAAATGCTCTATTTGTAATAATTATAATCCCCTGTACCTAGATTACAACTATTAATTGATTGAATAGAGACATTGACAGAGCATGCTCTATTTGTAATAATTATAATCCCCTGTACCCAGATTACAACTATTAATTGATTGAATAGAGACATTGACAGAGCATGCTCTGTTTGTAATAATTATAATCCCCTGTACCTAGATTACAACTAGTTATGGATTGAATAGAGACAGTGACAGAGCATGCTCTGTTTGTAATACTTATAATCCCCTGTACCTAGATTACAACTATTAATGGATTGAATAGAGACAGTGACAGAGCATGCTCTGTTTGTAATAATTATAATCCCCTGTACCTTCATTACAACTATTAATGAATTGAATAGAGACGGTGACAGAGCATGCTCTGTTTGTAATAATTATAATCCCCTGTACCTAGATTACAACTATTAATGGATTGAATAGAGACATTGACAGAGCATGCTCTGTATGTTATAAATTTAATCCCATGTACCTAGATTACAATTATTAATGGATTGAATAGAGACGGGTAAATAATCACAAAGCACTAATACAAAGCCATAGAACACAAAAAAAATACACAGAACAAAACAAGACAGAAACAAAGCCAGCGACACGAACTGTTCAACGCATGAAATTCGAGTCGTAATTTCTAGAAATAAAACTCTTAATAACTAAATATAAAGCGTTCTTATAGGGAAATGGTAATAACAAAAACATGATAATCGTTGTTGTAATGGTCATTAACTAACACAACCATTTTAAAAATGCTACACACGGAAACTTCACTATACTGTACATTATTGTTTTACAAAATTTAGACAGTTACTCCGTTTGATCACAGCACCACTTTAACTTTTCATTTAGCAAGTACTGTAAAGAAAAACAGATTTGTTATTTAACTATAGTTAGAACATTGCTTTAAAAAGCCCCCCTTATAGAATTGTATTGTTTGAATCTTGCAGGGATTTTTACTCTAAGAGTAAAAATAAAGTAAATCTTGAATGTTTTGCATAAAAGGTTACAACTTGACCTTTACTCTTAAAAAAATATACCATCAATTTAAATTTCTGTAATGATTTCGACTCAAGATAAGAGACAACGTTATCACAACCTCGATTCCTATTGATAGTTAAACTTTTCTACGTATTCATTTCGTTTCAGGAAAGTTATTCAGTTGTCATTCAAACCATTTGTTTTGTACAGTAGATATCAAACCAAAAATGACCAACACTACAGCGTACTCAAATAGTACAACTACGAATACCAATTCTTCTATTTACGGCCAAAGAAATGAGGATCTAGCTCAAATAGAAATAACAGTGCAGTGTATTATTTTTGGTCTTGCTGTTATTGGTAACTCAACAGTTCTACTAACGTTATGGACGCGGAGGCGAAAACTGTCAAGAGTCCACCTGCTAATGTCACATCTGAGCTCGGCTGATTTATTTGTTGCTTTTTGCAATGTATTGCCACAAATTTGCTGGGATTTCACAGATACTTTTCTCGGTGGAGATTTTCTCTGTCGGTTCGTAAAATATATCCAAATTGTAGCTATGTACGCTTCATCATACGTTCTTGTAATGACAGCCATTGATCGTTACATTGCAGTTATTCATCCATTTACAGCGCACAAGTGGTCATCTAGAAAGGTACATTATATGGTTGCCGTAGCATGGACTTTATCCTTGTTATTTAGCCTACCTCAGATTTGGATATTTGCTATACAGGTGAGGTCCGATGGGAAATTTGACTGTTGGGCAACTTTTGAACCATACTGGACATTAAAGCTTTATGTCACAGTTTTTACTGTACTAATTTATATTGTCCCAACTTACATATTAATATTCTGTTACGGATGCATTTGTTACACAGTTTGGAAGCGTGGAAGAGTTGGCGAACCTATACCGACATCAAGCGGTCGTTCTTGGTCAAATACTCAACTTAACAAAGTAAACGAACAGTGCACGAGTAAATGTAGCCTAGACAAATTAAATTTGAAGTGCGAACAAACTAGACAACCGGCCAATCATGGGATTTCCAGAGCAAAAATTAGAACTGTTCAAATGACGTTAACCGTAGTTCTTTGTTATCTGGTTTGTTGGTCCCCATTTTTCATTGCCCAGATGTGGTCTGCTTGGGATATACATGCACCATTTAATGGTAGGTAACTAAGATACTGAACACTTTTGTTAGTTGTTCCGTTATCAGTACAAAATAGACCGGTGTGTCACATGTTTCCTCATGACGAGTCTTTAGTGGTATCTATTGTCTGTTGCATATTAGACTTACTGCCGGAATGTCCTTATGTTATATGAATATTTATAGGATAATTAATTGGGCGGAGTGAATATCCAAAATATGACCACGAGTTTAATCTGATGCTTAATGCGGCACGAGTGATCATATTTTGGATATTCACGATGCCCAATTGATTATCCTATTAATTATATAGATTAAAATTGTTTTCGTAAAATTTTAATGCTTAATCCTTAATTTTATGAACAGCGGATGAATATCTGTATAGTACAAAACCAAGTGACATTTTGGCGTGCAAAATCGATAATTTTCACATGTGATTTACCGTGATTTCTGTCATTCGGAAAATTCGATATTTCATCTCTATCTATATAATAAAAGGATTTATTAATGGCATTAGTCCAAATAAAATTAGTGAAAAAACTAATCTCCTGCGCTCCAGGTTACGTTTCACAAAAAGTCATACGACTTTTTAGATCAAATGCATGTTTTCTGTTTTGTACAAGCTTTATGACTGCATGACTTTCTGTAAAACGGGACCCACTGCGGGTTAAGTAAAGTAGACTAAATATAGACAAAGTGATGCAATGCTTATTTACCAATTATAAATAAAGTTCCGCGCAAAAATGTGTTTAAGTGAATCAGCCAATTAGTAGCATCATATATAGCGAAGCTTGCTTACCTATCAATTGTGTATTTGCGTAGTTTTAAAAAAAAATCTAAAGAACTTCATAAATCATCACCAGTGGTAACATTTTAGTGCTAACAAGAAGATTGACTCTTTCAATGATATAGTCATTGTTTAAATTTAAATTAACTGCCTAAAATTTCAAAACTGATTTAAAATCGAATGTTTGTCTTTTTGCAAGGTGTAGATGGCCTTAGCCGGATGTCGCATAACGTTTTGCAATTTTGATGATGAACACTTAAGGATTTAATGTTTTAATATTTTGTTTTGATTTAGCTCCACTGATGAGTCTTGATTCGACGTAGTAAATTTTATAATCCTGCTATCTTTGATGATATTTTATAAACTTTACCATTTCCTTTTTCAGAAAACGAGTACATGCTACAAAGCGCTAAAAAATTGTTCAATCGCATAATACATAGATTGGGCAACTTATTGTTTTTGTCTGGTTTCTTCTTCTTCTTTTATCTGTTTTCTTTACCCATCAATCTTGTCCGCTAGTTTTTTCAGAGTTAATGTTTGACTTTTTTGTTGACATCAAAACACAGTATTAAACGTTTCAATCAGATTTGTTTTATTCATATTCGTATCAATAGATTTTTTAAGTTAAAAGAGCATAACAGCAGACGTGTGAACTGGCGTCTTTGTAACTCGGTCTTTTTCTATTTGTGCGAGTTATTTGTTAATATAGGAGATGTACTGAATATGCAAACAATACCTATAAGCTAGGACCAGATGTTATGAATAAAATATTTGAAAAAAGGAAAGAAACACAAATTAATAAATAAAACCTAATTTTCAGTATACATAAGCTAACTATTCATAAGTCAGACAACAGGCACCACACAAGACAAATTTATAGATGAATACAATATAAAAGTACATATAATTGTAAATTAGCATCTAACACAGAAGTATAAAAGTCTGATAACTTCCTTTCGGGACAATTAAATAAATAAAATCTTAAATATTCACAGCATTTATCTACCATCGAATCCCAGTTATCTCATTGTTAACATCGATTTCTAGAAGATCTTTGCTCTATACAATACTAGTATCTATATTAGGCTTAACAACGTCAACATTTGACGGCATAAATTGACAATAGCATTCATCCGTGCGACAAATCCATCAAAATCCTTGTCAGATAAGGAAATTGTCTAACGATGATGTTGTTTCATAGATAATAGTATGCTTCCGCTGTAGGCTTCTGAATTAATTAACTTTAACGTTTTTTTAATTATTTATCATCGTGTGAAATGACGAGTTAAATTTCATGTCATTTGTTGTTCAAATGTCATTTATGACAACTACTATACAAAAATCTTTGTTTTGTTTAAATATTTATCGGATAGCTTTTTAGTTTAAATGAACGTTATTAAATACGATAATAGTAACAATAATATCAATAATAATACCTTACTCCAAACTGTACAGTTTCTATATTGTTGTTCTTATGGTAACTTGGACAGTTCCCAACGCTCAAAACACAGCTGATTAATGCTTCTGTCATGGTGGATAGAGGATATTCTCTCGATGAAATGGTTGGAATTATATTACCAAACGCCTATCTCAAATCATTCTCACGGCGTGTGTGGAAAGTGCCACACTTCTTGCACGTTAAAGAATCCAAATACCTTGTTTATAGCCGTTTCCACAGAGTAGGTCCATTTCACAACTGAAAGGTCAAGGTACAAAGATTACCAAATTTTAAATGTTTCATAAAGTCAAGACTCTTCAGAAGAACTAAAATCAATAATATTAAAAGGCCAACTTATCAAAATGTTCAAGAGCGTTTATCACCAAAAGTTCTCAAAAGTTAAATCAAATTAGTCTCAATCCATCAAAGATGGATTAGAACTCTTAGAATTTAAAACATTTTCAAAATTTCAGGATAGTGTATTAAGGCAATGCTTTTATCACAAAATAAAAAAACATCTTTGTGTCAGCACTAAATTGTGACTACTGGGTTGGTTTGATCCTTGGGGACGAACAGTTTATCAGCAGCATATGGTAGGAATGTAACGTTATTTTCAATTAATTGTTAAATGTATGATCTATTTGATCCCAGTAACCAAAGTAATAAGTCCTTACGCAACTATCTATTGTTTGCTGTGGGCATTTAAATTTTTTTGCGCATTTTGCAATTGATTTATTTTTTATTGAAGTTTTCCCTTCTAGAATATAGCCGACATACTGCTGGCAACCAATGAATAAACAACTCAGTCAATATAGTTATATAAATATTTCCATTATCGTTGATCGTTTACATCCTTGCAAATTTTTTAAACTTAAGCTGCAATCAGTCATAGACTTATTAATAACTTAATTGAAAATAACAGTACATTTCTGACATATATCGATCAAATGGTAACAGTAGTTGATCACCTTATTTGACACATAATTCCCAAACAAAACCTGAAAAATGTAATTACGTCACAATCTTAGTAAATAGATTCTTGCGATTTTCTTACATACTGGATTAACAATAAAACGACCTAAGGACGTGCAGAAATAGACGACGTCTTGATTAATACTTCCGATTGTTTCGCCCAATCTTCCATTGCTTTCTAGAATACAGCTTTTAGGCAGAATAATAAAACAAGGTATGTTTGTACCAGTAAATTAAACGTAATGGCAAGAAAAGATATCTTTACAATTTTTATATTCTAGTAGCCACGCTTGCTCAAATAATCTCCGTCTACACTTGTAGACGCAACGTCAATATGTCTTAAAAATGCCGCGTATTAAAATAGTTCTAATTCTTATTAACAACTATTGCGCCTATCAGCTATCAAGTTGCCAAATATTTGAAATTGAAAACGACTTATCGTTTAAATTAATTTGTCCTACATTGGAAATACACTCTGGCTTTATTGGGTGCAAAAAAATGTAAGTTGCTAATGTTATTAACATAACATTTTTAAAACATAGTTAATAATTACATTTTCGCGGAACTAATCTATCTAAACCCTTTTAGATTAAATAGTATGTTTTAGCAAGAGGTTGTACGAATCCAAATAAACAGAAATTAACAATAAAGAGATGCATGGAAATGAAACGTCATTCATCATACTGATACAATTTATGTAAACAACTATTTATAAGTCTAACTATTGTCGGTTATTTTCTATTTCAGGGCCAGCATTTACCATAATACTTCTACTGGCAAGTTTAAATAGCTGTACGAATCCATGGATTTATTTGTTTTTTAGCGATGCAGCTTTTGACAAGGTCAAAAATTGTCTCAAACCTCAAAAGAGGACGTCTTTTGATCTTCACGTTAATACTTGGCGTAGCAATAGGTCTCAGTTTAGTTCCACGATACGTGCATCTACAACTTGATTTTAAGATATACCTCAGGTTCATGAGATAAGATATCTGAATGAAAATACTTCCAGAATTGATTAAAGCAAACAACTTATGCAAAACAGCAAATCGATTTAGATGCAAACTACGTACTTTTATTCTTATTTAGTGCATGTGCGCTAAAAAACTTTATTTCAGTTTAAACGATTATTTTAAATTGAACTATATGCAGCTTATTATGTTTTTGTTAGTGTTATTATTCTATCCATTTATCATGGACCATTACTTGATTATATTAGATTTATTAGTAAAAACACTTTAAACTTAGTATAAATATATTATTGTCATTTCCATGACTACATCATTATTTAACATTTATATAGAATTCTTCCGTTTTAAAATAAAGCTATAACAAACTCTAAAGAGATTTATTATTTAAGATATCTTTTGACCAATACTTGTATGACAGTAAGTTTACAAGTGGTCAAAAAAGATTCTTTTACATGTTTCAACGAGTATCGTGTTCGAAAAAATCAAGCCGATATAAATATACTTATTGTTACATGAAATGCAACTGGTAGCAATCAAAGGCTCATGGTAAAATCGATCTTTGGAACAGAGAGATATTATATATAATTATCTTTCCATAATGAAAATGTTTGGCCACAATTGAAATAGGTCATTCGTAAAGCAATCAAAATTTGTTATTTTTAAATTATCCACGTAGGAGTGCAGACACACTTGTAACACACGCGTCATAAATAGAGAAGATCTCGTCACTACAAGTGAAGAATTCTTGACCAGAGCCAAGTTTACCATAGAATTATGGTTGACTGGAAAAAGTCTAATTCAAGACAATTCCCAGAGCAGCACTATATCAGAACAGTTTAGTTACATCAACTCTAGAACTGCTGTCATAGAACAAATTATAGCAGATCCATTGCTAGGCAGCTCTCCCCAAAAGCTGTTTAGTACAGCTCTTTATTGACGAACTCTTTTTAAATGTAGTTGTAGGTGATGATAATATTAAGTGTAATTTTAATGTTCAATTATGCACTTATTTATATATATCTCTTTGTACCTGCGGCATTTTAAAATCAACGACAATCAGAGGTTATTGGCTCCGGGAAGCTATATCCACGAAATCTTCTATCCTAATTCAGTATAGAGCATGTATATCACAAAACGATTAAGAGCAGCTCTGACCCAGAACCAAACACTCCACCTTAAATCAATCGGAACATCTCTCAGCCATTTCCGTCATAGTTCGGGAAAGTCATCTCCATTTTGAACTACAGTCGACGGAATCTGTTACGTCACAGCTTTGTTTGTGATGTTTCAGTTCATTTATTTGAATGGCTTGTCATTGTCGGTAGTTCATTGTTACTGATGACGTCAGATTGTAAACAAATCCTTATCCATTTAAACGTGGTCCGAAAAGAAATTTTTTGGCCAGTGCTGGCGAATTTAAAGTTAAAAAATACCATCATCTATCCGATTTTAGTTCTGCTTCGATAAGATCTGGATAGTTGAATAATTAAAGATAATATATTTCCTCGCACTAAATTTATGTTGCAGTGTAAGCAGGCAGACCGTATCACGTTTGGACCGATTTTTGGTCCATATTCATACACTTACCGCCGAAATTACTTTCCGACCATTAGCGGAAATAACCGAGGTGATCCGATTGCACATTAGAGCTGCTTCGGACCAGAGCAGCTCTGACCCAGAACCAAACACTCTACCGTAGATCTGCTTCAGACCAGAGCAGATCTGACCCAGAATCAAACGGCCCACCGTAGATCTGCTTCGGACCAGAGCAGCTCTGACCCAGAACCAAACGGAACTCACCGTAGATCAGCTTATGACCAGAGCAGCTCTGACCCAGAACCAAACGGCCCACCGTAGATCAGCCTCATGTTTTTAATAAATTTTTGGAATTTACATACACATGTAGTGGTCAATAATTGACCACAAAACTTCTTTTTAACAACTCTACGAATAACACACCAATTTTGACTATGGACTTATTTTATATAAAAGTCAACATTATATATATTTTATCTATATTATCGTAAAATTTCCTTTTTCGATCTGGAAAAATTAAAAATACAATCTTGTTGAGAAATCTAGTTTAATAGCTAAACACAATTAGGTAAAAACATAAAATAAACACGTTACATATGATATAATACAATACTGTTTGTCCGTGCTTTCTTCAATGTACACGAAAACGATATTTATTCTATCCATTATCTATGCGGTCAATGCTTTTATTAAATCAAGCATATTGAACAGTTATTGTTGCTTGGGTCAGTATTGTCTGAAAAGAACGGAAGTAAGTTGCATAATAATTGGATTATTGAAATCTCTTCTATCAGCTATCTGACCAAAGTGTACACATAAAGCTTATTTCCTCCAACACAAACTCTTAGAGCTTTGCTTTTAATTATGGATATTGGACTGTCAGCGTCTATGTTCGTTATCGTATTTCCCCAGTGACGTAGAAAAACAAAACATCTTAAGACCGCAAAGCACAACTGGTCATTTCTTTAATTAAGTATGGCTTTATGGTTTAATATCAAATGTCAAAAGTGTGCGATAAAATTTAGGATATAGCGAATAATAAATTATCTGTCAAATTGTGTTTTGTTGAGCGCACGAATTATCCGCAAAAACTTATTTACCATTGAAATACTTTACAATGATTGTTATTGTCCCCGGATTTATGTCGGAAATGAGACATAAGTGTTTTCCGCAATACGTTCGACTATGTCCAAAAATTCAAGATATGACTAAGTATTGAGGCACAATTGGAATTGAGTGCGCAATATTTGGGCGATTATTGGGATTGTTATGAAGTACTGTCGACATAAATCGTGGCTCCTACCGTCGCAAATTTAGTTTGATTTAGACAACGCGTACCGTACTTAGCACAAACGAACGGACAGTTCATAACTTTGATACAATCTGTGTACATCGTCGAGGTAAACGATAAAATTTTTAATGACCCATCTTCTTTGTGCGTCAATAAGCGATTTAGAATAACTACTGGAGAAAACATTTAATTAAACATGTATAAGATGGCTTGTGTTACATGAAATGTTATTGATTCAGTTCAATATACACAAAAATGAACCTACAATTCGCGTAAGGGTAAAAAGTCTTGATATGTCTACTTCATGATGACTTAAGATTATTGTCATTCTTTGATCTGCTGTACAAATTTGTTCGTCAATAAATAAAATGTTTTTTTATATTAATTCTTTTCATGCATGCTTTATTTTGCGGTCTTTTATTTATTAAATGCCAAAATCTCAACTTTATTTCGTCTTCTTACAGCGGACGGTTTTTGCTTATCGGAAAGGAATAAGGGAATGATAAAAAAAGCATGTGCAAGACATGCAGCTAAAACGTAAATATATGTTTATATGGATAGCAAAACACGCCACAATAAACAAAGGTACAAATGCTGAACAGTAGAATTCGGCAGCACGAGTCAGTACTATCTTTCAAACAGAAACTATAACTCTTGGAGATGTATTTAAAGTAGAACTGAAACTGAAGAAACAACAAAAAGAAAAAAAACTTTAAAAAAATAAATCGCAAGAAAAGACAAGACCACAAGGTAAAAAATACAAACCTTTATATGTATATCTCGGAGTAGTATGTTTTTTTCTAGAGATGTATCGTATATATTAACTCGAAAACAAGTAGATTAACAGTTTAAAATTTCAAAACAGCTCCTATTTTTGTTTATAAATTTCATAAGCAAATATGTACTTACATGCATGAAGTAATATTCATTACAGTTTGCTCTATTATTAATTTGACTATCTTTTAAAATGGGAACATCTAATTAAAATATTTTAATTAGAATTGTGTTAACATGAACACAAAATGTCAATTTAATGCTTATTAAATGTGAATTGAAATCTGTAATGTATATGCTATTCCAAAAATAGGAGAGTGCAGCACTCAATATAAACTGTATGGGTAATTGAGAAATCATTTTCTAAAGTTTAATCACTACTACCAATTGTCCCAAAAATACCAGTTTGCTGGAATAATAATTGAGGAATGCAAATAAAAGATGCTTTTCAGAGTATACCATAGTAGATTGTTTGAACGCAGAATTTTGACTATATTTTGTCAGAATGGAATGCAAGTTTTCTTCAATAATGGTACGTTACCATGGGTAAGCGTCTTTTGTTCAAAGTTCACAATTCGAAAAAATACCGACTGCGTCGGAAAAAAAGAAATTATCATAAACATTAGACGTTAATTACAATCACATTCTATTGGCCTTCTTGGCGAAATCTAATAACAGTATGACACCATAAAAGACACAGAAGTTAGGATCATTTCTTAATTAAAACGTTTATAATAAGAAGTCGAAATTAATTAACAGGACAAGGAAAGCTCCGTCCGGCTTACATGATGGTACTCTCAGACAGAAATAAAGAGAGAGGACTGTTCTGCTTACATGATAGTACTCGCAGGCAGAAATAATGAGGAAAGCTTTGTTTTGCATACAATGATGGTACTCTCAGACAGAAAAAAGATGAAAGCTCTGTTCTGCTTACATGATGGTACTCTAAGACAGAAATAAAGAAGGAGGCTTTGTTCGGCTTACATGATGGTACTCTCAGACATAAATAAAGAGGAACGCTTGTTCGGCTTACAAGATCGTACTCTCAGATAGAAATAAAGAGGATAGCTTTGTTCGGCTTACATGGTGGCACTCTCAGACAGAAATAAAGAGGAAAGCTCTGTTCGGCTTGCATGATGGTATTCTCAGACAGAAATTAATGTTAAGTAACAAACGTGGGAGTCAAAATACTATAAATGGTAACTTTGACATATAGAACCACGCTGATAAAAAGACAACTCAGGCTGCTATTTTAAGATTGATATTGGTATCTGCTTATAAAGTTTATACAATAAGAAATTGTGACGATCAATACAACAAATATAAAATTTTTCTATGAATATCAGAATTTCAATCATGGCGGCTATAGTAAGTGACACTACATGCATTAGGGGCTATGTTCTTATTACTGTAGTTTTGGTGGTTTTTTCGGCTTGGGGATGGGGCAGGCGGATGTTTTTTTAAAATTTTTTTGCTTGTTTGGTTTTTTGTTGGCTTGTTTTGTTTCGTTTTGTTTTGTTATGTTTTTTGTTTTGTTTTATTTTTGGAGGAAATGTGTGTATTAACAGTTTGACCTATGTTTAAATACAGTAGGCGGAATCAGTGTAAGCTTAAATCAGATACATAGTAGAGGACTATTGTATAGTAATATTATAGTCCTAACTTGTCTGTAAATGTAAAAGAAGTGCAGCAATTGCAGCCATCTGCTTGAGCGGTGGGTCAGGGTCAATTTTAAATACAGGATTAATGCAAAATATAGTGATTAAGGCAGAAAAAATCATCAACATAAAACTGAAGGTGAACAGAACTCTGATTCAGTTGAATTATGCAATGTCATTTCCATTTAATAGTCGAATCCAGGAAGTTAGAAGACTGCCATTGACTCGAAAGTTTCGCACCCTTTGTCATACATTATTAATGATTAACGATTCATTGGCATGCTGACAACTATAGCTATATTATCAATTTAATAGCCAGTGTCCGGTGTAGAAACACATAAGTTAGTAAATGTAAATAATTAACACCAGCGCTGTAAATGTTACCATCGATGAAAGGGAGGTGGATAAAGAAATTTGTATTTAAGGGCGTTTGCACATACATTCAACAAATTCACTGTGTATTAGGTTCAAGTATTAACTAAAACTTATTGGTGAAAATCATACATTTTAATACCAAAAATATAATGTACATTGTCACAAAGATAAAACGTCACTGATTGTATCCCTAAATTTATTATCTCATTAGTTATTCTATAATCTTAGCATAATCTTTTGAAGCTGGAGAGTTGTATAAGTGCTTTGAACTTTAATTTGGGAAAGGAGAATTAAGAAGGCTTATAGGGACAGTATAGATATGAGTTTATTGTTAAGAGAGAGATGTTAATTATAATATAAATATTTATACATATGGATGTACATTTTATGTAAAAGAACAGTGTATTCTGACATGATGTCAACTTGTCAACTTTGTATACATAAATCAGTTACGTTACAAACAAAGGTTGTGACATACTTATATATTTAATTGATTTCATAGATGGAGTAAGTTTATACTTTAATAGTTGATACCTCACTTTAATTGATCTATAACACGTTTTTTTATTGTTTTCTTACTAAATCACAAATATATTCAACCATATCCAGGCATTCTGACGGTCAATGTCAATAAGAAGCCTCTGTAATTGTATTTTTATGACGATGCTACAATTTTGATTGTCAGGTATTTGGCATTTCTTTAATATCATCTCTGTATGGTGGTCGGAAAATGAAATATTGTAGCCGTCATGTTAAACTTTCTGCTTGCTAGATATTTCTGTAGTATGCCTTAAAACTGACGAATTACGGTTATTTCGATCGTCTACGAATGAAAAAATTGTGACCCTGCAACACAATGTTTTAGCTTCATTGCTATACATTTGTTTGTTGTTATAGCTCCATTGCTATATATTTGTTTGTTTTTATAGCTCCATTGCTATACTTTTGTTTGTTGTTTTAGCTTCATTGCTATACATTTGTTTGTTGTTATAGCTCCATTGCTATACTTTTGTTTGTTGTTATAGCTCCATTGCTATACATTTGTTTGTTGTTATAGCTTCATTGCTATACATTTGTTTGTTGTTATAGCTTCATTGCTATACATTTGTTTGTTGTTTTAGCTTCATTGCTATACATTTGTTTGTTGTTATAGCTCCATTGCTATACTTTTGTTTGTTGTTTTAGCTCCATTGCTATACATTTGTTTGTTGTTATAGCTTCATTGCTATACATTTGTTTGTTGTTATAGCTCCATTGCTATACATTTGTTTGTTGTTATAGCTCCATTGCTATACATTTGTTTGTTGTTATAGCTCCATTGCTATACATTTGTTTGTTGTTATAGCTCCATTGCTATACATTTGTTTGTTGTTATAGCTTCATTGCTATACATTTGTTTGTTGTTATAGCTTCATTGCTATACATTTGTTTGTTGTTATAGCTTCATTGCTATACATTTGTTTGTTGTTATAGCTCCATTGCTATACTTTTGTTTGTTGTTATAGCTTCATTGTTATACTTTTGTTTGTTGTTTTAGCTCCATTGCTATACATTTGTTTGTTGTTATAGCTTCATTGCTATACATTTGTTTGTTGTTATAGCTCCATTGCTATACTTTTGTTTGTTGTTATAGCTTCATTGCTATACATTTGTTTGTTGTTATAGCTTCATTGCTATACATTTGTTTGTTGTTATAGCTTCATTGCTATACATTTGTTTGTTGTTATAGCTTCATTGCTATACTTTTGTTTGTTGTTTTAGCTCCATTGCTATACATTTGTTTGTTGTTATAGCTTCATTGCTATACATTTGTTTGTTGTTATAGCTTCATTGCTATACATTTGTTTGTTGTTATAGCTTCATTGCTATACATTTGTTTGTTGTTATAGCTCCATTGCTATACTTTTGTTTGTTGTTATAGCTTCAATGCTATACTTTTGTTTGTTGATATAGCTCCATTGCTATACATTTGTTTGTTGTTATAGCTTCATTGCTATACATTTGTTTGTTGTTATAGCTTCATTGCTATACATTTGTTTGTTGTTATAGCTTCATTGCTATACATTTGTTTGTTGTTATAGCTCCATTGCTATACATTTGTTTGTTGTTATAGCTTCATTGCTATACATTTGTTTGTTGTTATAGCTTCATTGCTATACATTTGTTTGTTGTTATAGCTCCATTGCTATACATTTGTTTGTTGTTATAGCTTCATTGCTATACATTTGTTTGTTGTTATAGCTTCATTGCTATACATTTGTTTGTTGTTGTAGCTCCATTGCTATACATTTGTTTGTTGTTTTAGCTCCATTGCTATACATTTGTTTGTTGTTATAGCTTCATTGCTATACATTTGTTTGTTGTTATAGCTTCATTGCTATACATTTGTTTGTTGTTATAGCTTCATTGCTATACATTTGTTTGTTGTTATAGTTTTATTGCTGTACATTTGTTTGTTGTTATAGCTTCATTGCTATACATTTGTTTGTTGTTATAGCTTCATTGCTATACATTTGTTTGTTGTTATAGCTTCATTGCTATACATTTGTTTGTTGTTATAGCTTCATTGCTATACATTTGTTTGTTGTTATAGCTTCATTGCTATACATTTGTTTGTTGTTATAGCTTCATTGCTATACATTTGTTTGTTGTTATAGCTTCATTGCTATACTTTTGTTTTGGTAAATTACACACTCCTGCGCATATTAATTCTAAAAAAAAATTAATGTATATTTACGAATGTACTGTTAAGATGTCATAAGCCATCTTTTTAATTTCGTTACTAAAATATATTACACATAAACTCCACAATTTTGCAAAGATTATATTATTTTTAATACAGATAGTTATAAACGCATTCTATGTTAATTAAAAAATTGCTTTCAATCTAAAATGATGTCATTTAAAGTCACGAGATACATTTGCATTAAAAAAATATCATACGGAACAAGCAAACAAGACAAAATAAAAGATGTTGTTTATAGCCGTTTTGATTAACTAACGGCTCTCAAGTTTTCCTGCATAATCGGTCATCATTTGGTTCTTTAAGCAAGCATCGATGAAGTATGATATTGTTAACGACCCATAAGATCGACGATGTTGCCAAATGCTTTCTTATAAAACTCAATTTACACCATTAGACTAGCACAAATTTGTAATTAAAATGTAAATATGGACTTAAAACCATGTTCTAGATGACCTATTTCGTACTAAATCATTTAGTGCAGGTTTTTAATGGATTGGTGTGTTTAGTGTTACCACGCCGTACTCTAATCTGTTGAATGACTTTAGAAATAATGATAAAACAGACATTGACTAGTTTATGTTATTCGAAAATTAATACACGAAGTACTTTTGTTTTTTTGACCTAGCATGTGAAAGCACCGTACGTATTTTGCAAAAGATAAGGGAACACGTTTTCAAAACGCCATTTTTATTTCCTTTCTCAAAAACCCTCAAAAACTATATACAAAACAAAAATCGGAACGAAGTATTCATTCCGGATGGCACAAACGAAAAAAAGTGGAAAAAGGGGGGTAACTCTATAAAAATGGTGAGAACTCTGCGATCATGCCAAAATACAATATAACATCCCCCGCCAATGAAAAAACAAATCTTATTTGTTTCAGATGATCGCCGAGTTCTACACAAAATGTATAAAAAGAAAAGTTGAAACATTTATATACAAGTTAATTACAATATAGTTCCTACAAACATCCTGAAAAGTTCCTTGTTTGGATTGGATCAATATGTGAAGATTTTACCAGCAGAGACCTTGGCTCTCTTGAAAAAAAGTTTGACATTATAATTATTCACAATAAATGCTTCAAATGTCTAAACAAACAAGATTTATTTCTGGTAAAATTATCTTTCTATTTATGATCTCTTTATCAATCATGAAAACAACATGTATTGAATCCAAGAAAACTTCTCTAAATATACCACGAACAGACATGTCTACTTAAATATATTCCCACTTTGCATCAATCAAATTCAAAGCAATACAAAAATTACGAAATAAAACTACACATTTAGCAAAAGCTAGCCACAAAATTCAAATTTTACAAGAACCATGAAAACGGTTATCAAGAGTAATAATCAGCGAGAAAAAAATCAATAATACATGAACTAAGCTCAAGACACGAAATTGTAAAAAAAACCAAATGTTGCACAATTAACAGTATAAATTCGTCTAAAGTAATGTCAAGAAAATACTTGTAACAATGTAAAAAAAAAGAATGCCAAAAATAATTACAATAGCGGCAATGTATAATCACTGAACATTTGGTGGCGGATTTCTCTTTACAAACTGTTTCAAATCCGGATTAAGCTGTTCGAATGGTATCCACATTGCATTTTGTGCAGGTTCGCCTCTAAACTGAATTAAATACTCATCTTGTCCTAAGAGTTTTCGTTTAGCTAGAACTTTTTTAATCTTATAATAGGTCTCAGAAGATACCGTCTGATCGGACACAGTTCCAGATTCAAAAGAGGAGCCTTGAAAACGTACTGGCTTTCTTCTTGTACGAGTAGGTCGTCTCGGAATGGGGTTTTCAGTTTCATGGACGGTTTGATCGGTCGATAATTCACTGTCAGTCTCAGCTTGATTTGTTTCGTGATGGACTTCCGCTGATTTGCGCACCTCCGGAACAAAATAATCATTCGGATTTGGTGTCCGCACATATGCCGATTTCAATCTATCCAAATGCGTGTCATTCTTAAGCACTTTACCTGTTGTCGGGTCTTTTAATTTCACTAAGTGATTTGAAAGTTTGGCGTGCACAATATAAGGTCCGCTGTATTTCGCCTGAAATTTGCGTCCTTGACCCGTAGGTTCCTTAAACATATAAACGTAGTGAAAGTGTAAATGGGTTTGACTTCTTGTTACAACGATCAACCATAATTTCACCTGCTTTTTCTGCATTTATTTCAAGTTCATTTCTAATTGCAGTAAGTTTTTCCGCTTGCTGTTTTATAAAAACGGAATAATCTTCAGGTAAATTATTAAAGTCAATTTGGCTTGAGAATGTCAAAGGAAATCTAGGTCTCATGCCAAAAACTACTTCAAACGGTGAGTACTTCGTCGAAGCATGAACTGAAGCATTCATCGCAAAAGTAATAGCAGGAAGAACACTGTCCCATTGTTTGCCCTGTTGGCAATATGGAGTGAGGCGCTCAGCAAGTGTACGATGTGTGCGCTCACATGCGCCGAGAAAGTGGTGAATCATACTTGGGGTGAAATTCTGTCGTACTTGAAGTAATTTACATAAGTCACTTGTGCATTTGCAATAAATTCACTTCCATTGTCTGAAATAATGGTGTCACAGACTCCATAAGTACAAAACATGTCAAAAATTGCATGCGCAACAGTAACTGAGTCTCCGTTCGGGATAGGTACATTGTAAACCAACTTACTGAACAAGTCTATAGCTGTGAAAACGTAAGTATTAGCTTTGCTTGTCATTGGCAAAGGTCCATATAAGTCGATTTCCCAAACTTGAAAGGGTCCAGAAGGCGTTTTGTAAGATACAATGTTTGACTTTGTATGCGCCTTACTGATTTTTCTCGACTGACATGCATGACAAGACTGAACATATGATGTTACTTGCGACGGAAGTTTATCAAAGTAAAAATGTTCACTTACTAAGTCAATAGTTGTCTGTATGCCTCCATGTCCTCCCATGGGCTAATCATGAAAAATTTCAAGCACGGGTTTGATTAAAATAGACGGCAATACTAATTGATAAACAGGTTGAAAGTTCGTTGTACGTTTTGACTTCGCATTACGGATGTGAAATAAAAGTGAATTGCATATTGCATAGTCAGCTGAGCGAACTAGAATTTTACGAGCCTCTTTTTGTAATTTTGGCAGCTTGCCGTTTTCTAAGTAATCTATTAAAGGCTGTAACTTGCAGTCTTTTCTTTGCAATAACTTCACACTATCCGGACTAAAGTCTGATTTCTTGAAAAGTTCAATACTTTCGGCGACTAAATCGTCGTCGGTAGATTGTTCGCTTACAGTTGTACTTGAATGTCCATTGTTTATATTGGACCCATTAACTGAATTGACATAAGCTGAATTAACAGAGTTTTCCTTTTCACTGGAATTGCAATAAATTCCATTTTCTAACCGAAGTAGCCATGGTTCAAGTAAATTGATTCTGTAGGAATTGCTGTCAGCTACAACACAAGATTCTTGAAAATCGGCCATCCAAGTTTCTAAATGGCGTATTTTGTCCATAATATTGGAATCACAGTTAGCTCCATTCAACTCACTGATGCATTCCTGTGTATCAATCACAACATTATCCCCTTGAATAAGACTTGACTCTTTGGAATTACTGAAATTTCCATTATTATCATTGATTACTTCCACTGTATCCTCTAAAGATGTAACCACATGAATGGAACAACAGTTTGTTCCGTTTATATCACATTTCACTCTCGTTTCGTTAAATCCTACACCCTTACTGGAACTTCTATTAGTTCCATTTATTTCGAATTCTTCTTCGGCATCCGCTAAATATCCTGCGTCATCTTGTCCGTTAGCGATGTCTGAAACGGTCACGGTATTTACAACAAGCTGTTTTAAAATGGAACTTAATGGCGTGCCATCAGGAAAATTAATGTTTCCGACATCTTCCGGAATATAAGGAAAATACGGATCAATTTCATCCGGACTAGAATTGCCATTGCTGCTTACCTCTTGCCATCGAGAAAGGGCGTCCGCCACTTGCATTTGAGAAGCCGGTTTGTATTGAATTTCGAAATTGTACTGTTGTAAGATGGCGAGCCATCGCTCATATATGGCACCTTTGAATTGCTTCTGAAAGAGCGGACGTAACGCTTGGTGGTCGCATTCCACAACGAACTTGGTTCCACGCAGATATGAAGAGCAATCGATGATGCTGGTAACTAAACCAAGAAGCTCTAATTTCGTCGGACCGTATGTGCGCTGCCATTTATTGAGCGATTTTGAACCAAAACGCACAACTCGGATTTTCCGGACTTCCCGTTTTCGATTTCATGTTTCTGGTACAGCACATAACCCAACCCTTTTGAACTCGTGTCCACTGCCAAGTAAAACGGAATATCGAAACGAGGAAACGCAAGAACTTCAGAGTTTAGCAAAAGTTTCTTAAGTGTCATAAATGCACTATTTTGCTCCTCTGACCACATAAATTTAGCACCTTTCTTTAGAAGTTGATACAACGGTTCCGCTTCCGCGCTAAAGTTTGGTATGAATTTACGGAACCAGTTAAAAAAACACGACGCAATTGTTGGACACTTGTCGGTGTAGGGTACTCCTGAATTGCTTGAACGCGGTCGGGCGGTGGCTTGATCCCGTTCCGTAAAATATGATGCCCGAGATAGACACATTCATGATTGTTCGGCAAACAAACATTTAACCGGGTTAAACTTGAGTCCTGCAGATTGCAGACGTTCAAAGACATCCTGGAGGTCAGCGATATGTTCCTCGAATGTTTCGGAAAATATTAGTATACGTCCAGGTAACATAGGCACGACTGGAAAGTTAGCCCTCTGAGGACTTTGTCCATCAAAAGCTGAAACGATGAAGGGGACGACGACAATCCCATCGGTAGGCGTAAAAATTTAAAAGAGCCAAAACAGGTATTGAACGCAGTAAATTTCGTACTGTCAGAATCAATATCCATCTGAAAGAATCCAGAAGACATATCAATGGACGTAATGTAGTTCGGTATTCTCTGCGTGAAAGACTCTGTCAGTTCTTGTAAATCGGGTATCGTGTAGCTAAACTGTTTTGTCTGCGAATTTAAATATCTAAAGTCCACACAAAAACGATATTCAGATAAGCTCTTCTCGCAGTCGGTCAAACTTGAGTTTGGCTTGCGCGTGCGTTTTTGTACTAAAACAATAGGACTAGATATCGGTGCGTCCTCTTCGGGTTCAAGTGGTTTAATAATGCCCTGGCGTAAGAGTTCATCTAAATGATGTCTCAGTACATCGCGCTTGTTTGACGGTAATCGGTATGGTCGTTGGTGCTTTGCTTGAAAGTTAGGCTTAAGTACAATATGATGCTTAACTACATCAGTGTGACCCAATTCAGGGTTATCTTTTGTAACAAATATTTTCTTATTATTAATAAGAAACTGCTCTAATGTTCTTTGCTGATTTGAATCCAAGGATGGGTTAAACTTAAAATTACTCAAAAAGTCATTGTCTTCAAATTTGCACTGGGGCTGTGCCTCGGGCTCCTCTGACAATTTAGATACGAAATTGACTGAGCTTGACTGATCGGTAAGGTAACTTTAAATATGCGATCGTCAGGTGTTATTCTACTGAAATGAGCTAAACTCTTTCCTTTCTTAATAACTACCGGTATATTTCCTGGGTTTAAAATTTTAACCGGAACTTTGTTTGTACACGAAACAGTGACCAATGATTTTGATACTAGTAGCCCTTGCGAGTAAATGTGTTTGGAATTACGACAAATTCCACTTAATCCTTGTAAAATATTGTCTGGCAGCTGTCCGCTAATTATCACTTCCGTATTAGGCGGAATCGTCACTCGCTCTATGCACTTCACATTTGCCTCTGTTATACCAATAGTTAATGAAGCAAAATCTAAAAACAGTTTATTTACGACTAAATATCGAGTTCCTAAAATAAGCGGCGTTGACGTATTTTCCAGAACATAAACAAGTATCTTGCTTCTGTTGTGTCTTGTAGTTATTTCAACAGTCGCGGAGCCCAAAATGTTAATTTTCTGATTATTTGCTAAATTTAGTGAGTGGCGGTCATACTGGTTCAGCTCAGATTTAGCTTGTTTTGGAATGGAATTAAACAAATTACTTGACATAAGATTTATATCAGCACCAGAGTCTAAAAGAACATTATGAAAACGTACTGGTAAATACAAAAATAACGATCCCGGCTCAGCATTTTCCAAGTCAAGAACATCAACACATGTGTTAAATTCCGAATTATAACTGCAATTTTCAGTGTCAGTATCACTTTCGAAACTTACAGAGTTGGCACTCATAAATTCCCCGTGGGGTTGTGCCCCTTGTCCCGCGGGTTGACTACGTTTCCCTGTACACATGTTTTCGCACCATGACCTTTGTTTCCACAAATTTGACAGAAGATTTCAGATTCTACGTTTTGTCGAAACAAACTGCAATTACTCGCTACATGTCCTAGTTTATCGCATAACTGACACTTAACATTACTTTGGCTTTTACAAAAGCGCTTTGTATGACCGAATTGACAACACGAATAACATTTAACGTGTTCGAAGGAACGAGTCGGGGCTCTAGTATTACGCGCATGTACTGTATTTTCACCAGATTTCCTTACGTTTAATTGGGACACTGCTTTTGTCAGATCGGCAACTTGTTTCTTCAGCTCATCTACCACAGAGGCGTTACTATCTGCCGAATTCGCAACTATTTTGGCAGCGGCAATCGGTTTATCCTGATTTCTGTACTTATAGGCCTCGCCCGCTTTTGCAAATTGTAACGCTTGATTTGAATCTTTTGGGTTGCTGGCCCTAACAAAGAATGCTAGTTGATCGGGGAGACCTTGAATAAACTTGACCATTATTTCATATTCGGGTTTACGGAGTAAACTGCCCTTCTCGACAACAAGCACGAAGTAATCTTCAATATTTTGAGTTGGCAGTAGACGTAGGTTTTGAAAAAGTTCTGCCTCAATGACAACTGATGGATGTTGCCACCCAAAATCAATGTACTTTTCAGCAAAAGATCGACGTAGCCTATCCCACGTAATACTTGGCTCTAAAGTATTGAACCATGTTATCGCTGGGCCATGAAGATGTAAATGAAATGCAGCGATTTTCTTGCCTTCATCGTAGTCAAGGTCATGTAATGTAGCAAAAGATTCGAATTCTCGTAAAAATTTCTGTCCGTTTTCAGTTGGATATCCCGAAAATTTTCTACAAGTACCAAGTTTTTCCATAGCTGAAAAGTTAAACCTTGGTTGATGGTTTAAAGAGAACGGAATAGGTCGCAAATCTCGTACTTTATGTTTTTTCTGGGATGGACCGTGATAAGACAAAATCGGGGGTTCTTCAAATAAATCAGCGTTCAGGTCTTCGATGACTTTGTTGGACTCTGAGAATAAATTGCTATTAATAAAGTCGTCATCTAAAATTTGATCTTGGTCCCAATTATCGACGGAACTGTACGAACTCATGTGGAAAGACAGGTCTTTCCAAAAATGTAATTAAAATTTTATGCACATGGTACATATGAAAAAAACCCGTATTTAGTCAGTGGAAAATCAGTATTTTCCAAAACGAAGATCTAATAACCTGTATTAATTCTGTAGAAAACCGTATTTGCCAAAGTAAAGATGGAACACCTGTTTTTCAGTGGAAATTTTTTTTTCAAAATAAAACCAGAAAATCTTAAATCACGATAAATGGCATAACAGTCATACAAATTACAATTTACATATCTTCAATAACAATATTCGTGTACAAGACGGGTCAGTTTTACAAGCCAAAATTTAGCCAAGAGTGCATTCGGGTGAATCCCATCAGTGTAACAACCAAATCGATAATTGTACATAGTAAATGAACGGCCTGGAGTGTCTCGTCGTCTGCTTCGACGCAAATCTTCCGAAAATTTCGGCGAAGATGCCTGCAATAGTCTGTTAATGTCATCAATAAACCGGTTTACATCCACGATTTGTTGATGTAGTTTTCTATCATCATGTCTAAATCTATTAACACCTGGACCATAACCTTTGTTATTGTTCCATTCATAAATAGAATATACTGGCAAATGTAAAAAGACCAATTTAATTTTATTCGCGTCAAAATTGTCTCTGCAAAAATGGTAAATATCTCTAAGAATCCGACAAAGTTTTGAAACAGTTGAATTGGTCCTCGATTTCAAATAAATGTAACTATCAACTTTCTCTGTAAGGTCACATGTGCCCACCCAGACAAAAAGACAGATGTTACCGAATTTATCAATGTCTGATGCTAAATTGTCTTTTAAATATTGTAGTCTATTTTCTGCATCAGCGCCACTTTCACATCTAAACTCTATGAAAGTTTCAGGGTTGACACGTACCTCTTGTTTCAGTCGCAGCTCTTTACTGTCTGACAAAAGAATGGGTGTCCTTCTTGGCTGAAGAAGGGGATCCAGACGATGTCTTTCAATCTGATGTTGAATATTTCTGTCGTTCATTTAGGTTCTCCACCATGAAAGCACCGTACGTATTTTGCAAAAGATAAGGGAACACGTTTTCAAAACGCCATTTTTATTTCCTTTCTCAAAAACCCTCAAAAACTATATACAAAACAAAAATCGGAACGAAGTATTCATTCCGGATGGCACAAACGAAAAAAAGTGGAAAAAGGGAGGTAACTCTATAAAAATGGTGAGAACTCTGGGATCATGCCAAAATACAATATAACACATGACGTATTGGGTACGCAAATTCCTGGTTCCTTCCTTGCATGACATATAACCTATAACGTGTCAACAATAATTTTCGTTTATGACAAGTGCATATAATGGAGGCCGGACTGTGGTTAATGACAATCCGTGATTGAGAAATAAAATATGTACGATGCAAATTTAGGAATAACGGTAGTACATGTGAAGGTTACCAGATTGTGTACCACGATGGGTACCTATGTTGTTGCGTTCTCATTGGATCAATAGTGGTTATTCAGACGCAGTCAGTATATTTTCGAATTGTGACCTTTATTTGAACTAAAAGACGCTTACCCATGTAACGTACTATAATTAAAGACAAACTTGACCTATGATTGGACAAAACTTGTAAATAATTTTGCGTTTGAACACTATATAATAGTATAGTCTGAAAAGCATCCTTATTTGCATTTCACGATTATTATTCCAGCAGGCTGGCATTTTAAAACAATTTGTAGTCGTAATTTAAGTTATTAAAATGATTATTACGCCAATGAATGCCATTTAGAACTGACAAACAATAATTACAGTATAAAACCATACGTCGTGTAATTCTTTGGGGCATTGACGAACTTATCTGTAAACAATCCTCACGCTGGTGATATATTTACGCCATATTTTTTTTATTTGACCGGCTGACACACGCACTCTCTATCTATCTATCGTACGTAAAATTATTGTCATATAAATGATCCTACACAAAGGTATTTATGTCATTGGTTATTGTCGGTACGCCAAATGACTCGTATGAGACTCAGGGATTCGATCATCCTCACTATAGCCATGGTTCCTCCTTTCATTTGTGTCCACTTAACCCTAACAAACTTAGCTAGGAAATCGCCGGGCGAGAAGTCACTATTTTGATTAGCTACATCACACCTCCACGTACTTAATCAAAATTCCCTTGTATTCATGAATTGGTTAGGGGATATCCCGATGTCGATTGTATGCAAATAATTGGATGTGTTTCAAAGTCCACGTGAAAATCAGTCTATTTTGTACAAAAGTGTTAACAGCTGTTATGATTGTGATATTTATCAGTTTTGTTTATCGATCGATCCATCTACCACCATGCTGTATATTCTACTTTCAACAATTGCTTCATTTAAGGAATTTCTTGGTTGATATTTTGAAGTTTGACGTCATATGAAAACCTTTTCGTCCGGAAATTTACTATCTAAGTTTGTTTGGGTTTCTTGCACACATGTGGACACAGAAACCCTGACATTTGTGGATGGGGTTCGATAACACATTTTGTGTACTATACACCCACCGAGTATTATTACATAATAGATATTTTTATCGACAGATCAAGCGATTAGATTTTAACAAAATATTTACGGGAAAAGGATATACCAGTAAGTTTGGAAACGGTGAACCCTCGGGAATTGAACTCAATTCTGTGTAAATTTTATGCAAAAGCAAGGACTAAAATATTATTTTACCCCTATCTACACGGGTTTGTAATTATTTCTGTTCCGAATCGAATTCTTCATGAAAAACCATACCTTTATATTTCTAATGTCATTTAACTCTTTAATTTCCGAGTGGACAGTCTTTCTGTTATTAGTCTGTTTCTTATTAAGGCTTTCCACCTTTCCGAGTGAAAAGCCTTCCTGTTATTCGTCTGTTTATTATTCTTTTTTTTTCGCCAAGTTTCTTTTCCAATTATAAATTTTGTTTCGCGATATGTCATAAAGACATTTTGTACTATGTATGTATGAGACATTACGCTTGCGCAGTTAACCCTGGCACACCGAACACTTATTCTTTTTATAGTTATTTCCCCTTTCATAAAAAATCTTGAGTGCAGATAAACTTTGAAACCGTAAAATATGTCGCAATGAAAGTTGTTGCTAAATAGTCAGCTATTGATTGCGACAATTCACGACATATTGCTCAAAGGATTTTGACGACCCTTATAGGAGTTATTTCCCATTTTTATTTCAATTGTATTTGTTTAACCAATGTAACTCATGAACCAGATGTGATAGAGACTAAGGGTTTTCAAAGTTGTTCATTATTGACCTTGACCTTAAAAAGATCACAAGGTCAAAGGTCAGGGTCATGTTCTAATTTTTGACCTTTTGTTGTATGCAAATCTCCTCCTTTACTATAATAGATATAGAACTGAAACCTTTACCAAAATGTGTATCATATTAAGGTCTTAAATCGTCATTTTTTAAATAGACCTTTTATTAGAGTTATCTCCCCTAGACCAATTAAATATATTGTGAATTCCATTATATCACTATGTCTCAGTAACTATAACAGATATTTATATGAAACCTTATATCATTAGTCATCATTGACATTGACCGTTAAAATGGACACAAGGTAAAAGGTCAAGGTCTCATTCGAAATTTTGACATTGTCTTGTCATCGCTTTTCCTATGAAATGGTAAAAGATAGGCAATAAGTTATGGATAAAATGGTGGTCTCATAAAGGCGCAACTTTTTCCTATTTACAGGGAAAGAATCCGACTTCATCATATAGGAGTTATCCCCCGTTACAAACATTAATAGTTTTCATTAAAAACTTATCAACTATTGATAGCAGAGACACGGGGTCTTCACTATAGACCATTATGACCCTTGACCTTGAAAACAAATACAAGGTCAAATGTCAAGGTCATCTTCTAATTTTGGGTATTTATTATAAGTAGTCATATCTCAAAGACTGTAAGAGATATTTGCATAAAATCTTCAATGTTGACCCCCGTTGACATTCAACATGGTCAAGGTCATGCTGTTAAAATCAAGGTCAAAGTCCTTTTTTAATGGTTTTCATGGTCCTATGTATTTTAAATGGCTTATTCTTATAAATGCTATGTACCTATTAATTGCTATAGACAAATAACGAATGTTTCTTAGCTTTTTAGTTTCAAGGTCATTTATTTTAGGTGGTTTTTTTTAGTTGAAAGCCTATTAATCGTTCTTCAGAACGATTGAACCTATATTTTTAGTGATTAATTGTTCTTTTTTATTGATTTTATTTTTTCAAACTCTTTAGCATGTTAATAACAAATGACATATAAATCATCGTTGATTAGACAACCGAATATGTACTTTTGTAGCGGGTATTGTGATTGGCTGATTAAAAATAGCGCGTTTGTTTTCGAAAAATTATAACAGACCGGATGTAAATAAAAACAATGACGATGTAGCGTAAAATCTGCAAGTCCGTAAAAAAGCAAGTTCTGCTTCCGGTTTCCAATTAAACGGGTTTTTAAGCTGACTGTTGTAAAAATCGCAAGTCCGGAAAAATTGCAAGTGGCATCAAAATTTTAAAAAAATCTTGAAAATCAAAATAGTAAATGCACAAATCGTTCTTTTTTGTTGTGTAACTTAATACTGAAGTCAGGGGTTATAAGTAATAATCATTAATAGTAATAGCTGTATTTTGTGTTCTTCAATCTTTTCAAGCCGGTTTTAAGACTTGCTTAACTTATATTAAAAACAAAAACCTTGTTTCCTGTTAATAGTATTTCCTTCCATGAGAATCTGCTGTTATCTGTTTTTTTAATTTTAATTTTGAACTCTCTGTTTTCTGTTTTCTCATATAAATTGCTGTTATCTGTTATCATTATTTTAAATTTACTGTTATCTGTTTTGGAAAAATAAAAAATTGTTAACCTTTTAATGGACCCCCTTTAACCCCCTCCCCCTGTTAACACTTTAACTATTAGTAACTGAACAAAAATATTGAAAGAAAATGTTTCTTATATTTAAAATAAACGACAATAATTAGATTCCCACACAAAACTAAGTTCATAGAACAATCAATAGAATCCTAAATATAAAATCAAATTGTCGTCTATATATCGTAAATATGTCAAAGCAGTCCACGAACTTTGAAAATCAACGAAGTAGAGATATTGAACAAAGTCATTGTGTTATATTGTTTGTCGTCACCTTTTGGATAATAGACTGATAAAATACATTAGCTCGGGACTTATAACACCTTAAAAAGAATGAGTTGATATTTTTATTTTCTAGCCAAGTGTCATTTCTTTTATATTCACATTTTATTTTGGTTGAAAAGCTTAAAAATTTTTTAAAATGTACGACCTCTAATATTTTGGATACAATATATACTGTTGGCAATTAAACTCATATGCTAATGATCTATTGTTTCATTTTTTGTATTGTGTAACATTTAAGGATTTTTTTCAGACATCAGTGCCAGAACCACTTTACATAACATGATGCACGATTCTAGGTGTTGTTCACATGTAGACTGCGGAAATAAAAACTGACATCCAAGACTATTTTAGTTCTAGAGATATATGAGAAAAAGATAAGTTACTGAAAAAACAATATAAAAATTATGGTATGTGATATTTTAGGCTACAGATGAGTATGAAAAGACAGTTGCTAAATATTAAATATTGTTAATTTTGCTGTTAATGTGTTGTCATACAAAATATAATTTTTTTTTCAAACTTATGTTTTTGATTGTTCTATTTATTTAGGTAATGTTTGCTCCAATATTCATTAATTGGCTTCTATGAATGCAGATCATACAAAGGTTTGTCCATAAAAAGCGGAATTCCCGTCCAGGGAAACTCCTGTGCAAATAAGACAAAAAATAAAGAGCTAACATGTTGCAAAATTCTTGCTAACTCATTGCTACAACAATACTATAAGTCCTCTACATACATACTAGAATGTTGCAAATGGTGCTAAATAAACACTACAACAAAAGTAAAAGCCCACTTAATACATGCCAGAATCTTGCCGACCCATTGCTGAATGGTAGCATCCCAGATTGCCGATTCCCAAATTGCCTATTCCCATATTGCGGAGTCCAGTTAGCAGATTCCCAAAATGCCGACATTGAAAAAAGTTAAACAATATGTTATTATTAATTTTAGAAAAAAAAAATGTTTTGTCGGAGAAGTTGTTTGTTAATATGTCGATTTCATGGAATTAGTTTTATGAAGATCTTTGTATTGTTTCGTATAGACGTAATTATTCAAATAGATAGACCTATAATTTGTTTCGTTAATCTGCCATCAAGCACTAGATTTATAACAAAGCAACTAATATATCATCATCTAAAGTTGTCAGCGTTGAAGAAGTTTTGTACACCTCTCCCATTGCAATCATAGGATTATCGGCAGCTCTTTGACAAAGCATTTTACCCCAGCCTGTCCAGTTACTCGTTGAAATCAGAACATCAGCATGTGTTGCGAAAAGGTTGTGTTTTCAGTTACACAATTTTTGTTTTATCTACCGGTATAAACTAATTTTAATTGTTATATTGTCGAACAATAAAAAAACTTTTTTTGAATAAGTTGTAAGTAATTCCTTAAATAAAAAATATTTTATCATAAATTTGTTTTATTCAGCCATATGGGAATCGGAAAAATGGACTCGGCAAATTGGGAGTCGGCAATCTGGCATGTAATCTGTTGAATATATACTAAAACAAAACTAAAAATCCACTAAATTCATGCTGCAACAGTATTCATGAAAATGTGCACTATATTCTGCTAAATATGCACTAATTGTTTGCTAAAACATGCTGGTTACATAATTTGCATATTTATACTAGAAGTCTACTTATCAGACATGCTGATTTCCTGCTGTCGATCTAATTTACATAATTGAAACGCTTGAAATATTCTACAAATTGAGCTAATTTAATACTAATACATTTAAAAACATTTGATTTGCTGTTGCTAAAAACTGGTAGCATGATTTAGCATGGTCTGGAGAAGCTAAGCTAGTATAATTTAGTGTTGCTAATTACATGCTAACAAATATGCTAATTATGTATTAATTTCGAGCTTATTGTGCTCAATTATATATGCTAAAAATTGACTAGATATCAGGTAAAAGAATGCCACATTTTGGTCTGGGATTTTACTTAGAAGTTCACATGTTAAAAGATAGTCACATTAATAAAATAGCAACTCTAATGAATAATACTTGCTGCATGTAAGAACATATTTGCTTATGAAATTTATTTTTTAAAAAGGTGCTGTTAGGAAGTTTGAAAATGTTAACTAACTTGTTTTGGAGTTAATATATACAATACATCACAAGAAAAAAACTTTAATTATTAATTATTTACCTCCCACGCACACATTAATGCACGAAAACGTTAAAGTGCTTCAATTTTTAATTTTTTTTCTTATTGTTGTTTTTTTCAGATTCCGTTATACTTTGCATAAATCTCTCAGAGTTAAATGCGTCGACTATCTTTTTTAAAGACAGTACTCGTTTGTCTGTAAGCTCCTGTTATAATAAAGTTTTAAAATGTGGAAATTTTTTTCTCAGATCTTGCAAGACATTTTTAAACAATTGAATATTTGTATATTCAGAGCGTTAGCACGTAAAAGTGGGAGCGTCTCAAAATGTCACAACTAGTAAAAAGAAGAAAGTTAAATAGTCAGAAAATCATCTGCCGTCCAAGGTTTGTTTAGACTTTGATGGGAGCGTGGGACGTCAGAGAGCTCTCCATAGACAAAACAAGGATTTTGCGACACGGGTCAGAGTCGGCATATTTGACAATCTCATTATAAAAAAAGATCGTGTGGTTCAACTATATAAATCGCTTCTGTAGATATTTTTCTCCCTAAAAAAATTCACCACAACTCTAATCAAGATAATTTAAGCCGTTTCTAAGCCCATTATTATCACTACCTCATATTGTTACCGTCTCCCATGGAGACGGTATACATAGTCAAATGATGAACAGTATATTCTGTTTCATGGGAGGCTCACCAAATCTATAAATATCTTTGTCATATCATTGGTTTACGTCAGGATTGCACTAGTATATGTAATAAAATTTCGATATATTCTTGGGTTGAATCGGGATCATTGTATTCAGTATTTTTTTGTATTAATGCTACGTTCTACATATTGACTTCTAGATTTCTTTCAGTGCATTGGTCAGTTAACTATTAAAAGGTAAACATTGCACCAAAATCTCCCTACTTTTAATGCTGTGTGAAATATACTGATATTTTCTGTATCTTTATTTTCGTTCTGGTATTGATGCAAATAGAACAACACTTTTTTTACCGCACATTTTGAACATTTGTTCAGGAGTCAATTTTTGTTTATTTATTTTTCAAAAAACCACGTGTGAACTGACGACAGTTATTTAAATCTCTCACGCACCACTGGTTAATAGTTTAGCGTAAACAATGTCCTTAAAAGGTACATTGCTTACCTATCCTACATATAAATTACAAACAACGGATACTTTTATAATACCCATAACTTGTAAGACATTTTGCTTTTATTTTGAAACGGATATTACGTGTTACGCGATTTTCTTCCTGCTGCAATGAATCATGGTAGCTATGTTATTTATTACCTACTACCAAAAACAGTGTGGACGAATGGCTAAACATGAATTAGATAATCTTACATTTCCTTTGCATTAATCAGCTCCTATAAAGCTTTGCGTATGTTCAAAATCTCGGAATTCTCGGAAGTTACCATTCAACTGTTAAATAATGAAAGCAAAATGTCTTACAGTAGGGGGTAGTATTAAAATGTTCTAAATAATGACAAAAGGAATTGGTCATGGATATATATGGAATATCTTTTTTTAATGTTGAATAAAAGTGTAATAATTTCCTAGCCTAGGTAAATAATGATCAATGTTAGAAAAGTATGCAAATACCAGAAATGCTAGAACCCTTTTTTATGTGTCGTCAATGTAGTTTTATGTTGCAACATAAGATAGACAACTCAATATTATTTTCAATACTGTCGTGATACGTCAGCTGGTCAAAGATGGGCAATATATGAAACTATTTAAAACAATATTTCCATTTGGTTTATGTTAACCTTCAGTAGTGAAATCGTTCTGGTCATCTTTGATTTGTAACGACATAAGGACTGACAGGTGAGATAAGATGCATTATTGATAAGGACGAGGAACAAATTCGTGACAATGAAACATGTTGGTTTCCTTTGTTTATGTTTTGGTAAGTGTTATCTTGGTTTTTTTCAGTATTTCTTATGTTTATCTCATTGTGTATTGTGTCTATTTTTGCATCAGTATTTCTTTTTGTATCAGTATTTCTGTTTTATATAAATATTTCCATAATTTTATCAGTACTCCCTTTTTTATCAGTATTTCTAGTTTTATTTCAATATTTCTATTTTTATATCAGTATTTTATTCGTTTGTTGCCGATTAAAATGAAGATAATTGCAAGTTGTTTTCCCCCTTTTTTTAATTCATTACCTAGTGAAGGCGGTTCGATGATTATTGGATACACTTATGACGGACTAGTGTGTGCGATAACCAACACTTTCATCAGCACAACACTCACACCCTACAGTAATGCAAGCCGGAGGGTTACCATGCCTGCTTTGACCAACCCTTTCATCAGGACAACACTCACACCCTACAGTAATGTAAGCGGGAGGGTTACCATACCTGCTTTGACCAACCCTTTCATCAGCACAACACTCACACTCTACAGTAATGCAAGCCGGAGGGTTACCATACCTGCTTTGACCAACCCTATCATCAGCACAACACTCACACTCTACAGTAATGCAAGCCGGAGTGTTACCATGCCTGCTTTGACCAACCCTTTCATCAGCACAACACTCACACTCTACAGTAATGCAAGCCGGAGGGTTACCATGCCTGCTTTGACCAACCCTTTCATCAGCACAACACTCATACCCTACAGTAATGCAAGCCGGAGTGTTACCATGCCTGCTTTGACCAACCCTTTCATCAGGACAACACTCATACCCTACAGTAATGCAAGCCGGAGGGTTACCATGCCTGCTTTGACCAACCCTTTCATCAGCACAGCACTCACACTCTACAGTAATGCAAGCCGGAGTGTTACCATGCCTGCTTTGACCAACCCTTTCATCAGCACAACACTCACACCCTACAGTAATGCAAGCCGGAGTGTTACCATGCCTGCTTTGACCAACCCTTTCATCAGCACAACACTCACACTCTACAGTAATGCAAGCCGGAGTGTTACCATGCCTGCTTTGACCAACCCTTTCATCAGCACAACACTCATACCCTACAGTAATGCAAGCCGGAGTGTTACCATGCCTGCTTTGACCAACCCTTTCATCAGCACAACACTCACACTCTACAGTAATGCAAGCCGGAGGGTTACCATGCCTGCTTTGACCAACCCTTTCATCAGGACAACACTCACACCCTACAGTAATGCAAGCCGGAGTGTTACCATGCCTGCTTTGACCAACCCTTTCATCAGCACAACACTCACACTCTACAGTAATGCAAGCCGGAGGGTTACCATGCCTGCTTTGACCAACCATTTCATCAGCACAACACTCACACTCTACAGTAATGCAAGCCGGAGTGTTACCATGCCTGCTTTGACCAACCCTTTCATCAGCACAACACTCACACTCTACAGTAATGCAAGCCGGAGGGTTACCATGCCTGCTTTGACCAACCCTTTCATCAGCACAACACTCACACTCTACAGTAATGCAAGCCGGAGTGTTACCATGCCTGCTTTGACCAACCCTTTCATCAGGACAACACTCACACCCTACAGTAATGCAAGCCGGAGGGTTACCATGCCTGCTTTGACCAACACTTTCTTTTGAAATGCCTGTACCAGAATAATAATACCAATTATTACATGAATAGAATTTTGATTGGTCTTAAAACAACTTTTCGAGTCAGGATAAAGCGCAACAGTACTAAAATTGCATCAACATATAAAAATTTTTGTCCGCTGCACAGTGGTCAAGCGGAATCCAATAACGAATTTGTTTTTATCTAAAAATAGACCGAAAAGTACAATTGTGTGGTAGCAACGGACACAATAACAACATTTTGATGCAATTTAGTACTGTTGTGACTTAGCATCACCCGACAGTAGTGCTTAGACAAATCAAAAACACCGAAAATAAAACTGCGTATCAAATCACCATATTAACCTCTCCAATATTTACAGTAATATTTAATATTAGTAGTGACTTCCAACCAATTGACCACTTCGGTTGTTATCTGTTGTTTTAGTCTCATTATAGTCTCACTCTCGTCTTATTGACAGACCGTTTTGTACCTGTTCCTTTTAACTATGATAAGCTAATTATTGCAATATTCTATATACGTTTTACCGATGCCAATATAACTACTCTTATATTTACAGGATTATTGAAAATAGCTGCTACGTGTCAAAGCTCTTGGGAACCATTCAACAACTCCTGCTACTATGCAAGTAGTGCTAATCAACTGATGACATTCTTTGAAGCTGAGGTATAATTATTATCAGGTAACATATAAATCAATCCGAACAAAAAATATTTATATTGGGCTACCTTATAAAACATTAAGTAGTTATGTACTTTTTAATTTGCAAAGAAGAATTTTCAAGATTTCATTTTATAATAGCATTTAAGAATTCGGCGTTATCCTCCATAATAATTTGTCCTGATTAGATACATGATATGGTTTCATGCAGATCAAGACTTTTATTATTGTAATATTAGCTTTTTAACATTTACATGATCTTTTGATGGAGATCGTGGTTAAGATTTATTGCAATGAATCTCTGCCATCAGGTTGTGGCATGGGTAGTTTATATATTGGCACATATATAACTCAGTATTTGACCGAAATTTAGCGGCAAAAAAATGTTTACACCATTGCAAAATTAGTTTGTATATTGTTTCTTACTATTTTCAGGTAGACATAACAAAAGATTGATTTTAGCTCCAAAGACAAATGCTAGCTAGTGCTGGTTGTGTTGGGGTGCCAACACAGAATGTCCCAAACGAACCCCCATTGCCATTATCTCCAGCATGTTGACCCCCCCCCATTCCAGATTTTTACCATGTTAATGCAATGCCTTATATAATGACACCCGTTTCCATGGAAACGGCAGCCATTTTGAAAATTCCAAAATGGATTGCAAAACCTCAGGTCACCCTTAACATGTTTCATAATGTTTGGACATTGCATCTTAGAGAAACTGTGATTGAACGGAAAGTAAGAAAGAAAGAAAGAAAAAAAGAAAGAAAGAAAGAAAGAAAGAAAGAAAGAAAGAAAGAAAGAAAGAAAGAAAGAAAGAAAGAAAGAAAGAAAGAAAGAAAGAAAGAAAGAAGACAAGGAAGAATAAGAAACCGGGCAAAAACAATATGTCTCTCAGAACTTCGTTTAGGAGACATAAATATATCGAAAACAATCAGAGATATACTACTAAAAGGCGTATAAATAGGACAAACGGCGTTAATACGCCACAAAAACTTCATTAAATGAGAAGAATTGCATTAAATAAAAAAAATATATACAATATTTGCTAACATTTAGATATTGTATTGTGTTGTATAGAAACTATATGTCCTTTCGAAAAATTGTTGAAGACTGCAACGAAGTAATTTTTAAAAAAAAAACCAATGATATTAAAAGCATTTTGGCAAATTGTATCTTAAATTTTATGGACAGCATCAGTCCTAGTATTTTGTCGCAATGACTCATTTGGTAAAATATAAACAACACATTACTTGAATTAGAATATAGAGAATCTGTCCGAAGACAAATAACGCCTAGAGACCAAAACTATAACATCGCTAAAATTGTGCATCGATATAAATTTCCGAGCGTTTGTTATTTTAGATCAAGAACCCTGTTTAATGCTTTAAAACATTTTTTTCTTTTCCAGAAATATTGCCAAAGGCTACTTTCCCATCTGGTGGAAATCGATTCAATCGAAGAACAAGCCTTTTTGCAAACCTTGATATCAAAAAGTTAGTAACAGTTATCTTTGTTCCGTGTGAAGCCATAGTAACGTATTCTTGTTTATAACTCATTACTAACCATTAATCTAACTTGCTCCGTAATAACGATTAACTTAAACAGGTTAACTGTAAGTTTCTTGTGTTAGCCTAATTGACATGAACGTTCTCTATTTTCTTCAGGGTCGTTCGTGGCCATTAAAAATGGCCCGAAAGTAGTTATCGACCAATCAAAAACACGCAAAAGTCTATTCGAGTAATAATAACGTTATACTTATGCGAATTAAAAAGAATGCTTTCAGAATTTTGCTATATTCGGTGTGATACGTGTTACAGGTAGAAATAACCTCCGAGTTAGCCAACAAAAGACAAATACAATTTACAATTTTAATTATTTATTAATTATAGTTTTTGTTTGTATGTTTGTTTGATGTTAAACACCACTTTCAGCAATCTTTTAGCTATTTCATTGCCGTCCAGTTTTTTTTTGGTGTAAAGTGGCTTTCAATCACCAACAATAATTTCAGTGCCTAACTCGTCTCGGGCATATCTGCCTTCACTGCCCAAGTCGTCTTGGGCATATTTGCCTTCAGTGCATAAGTCGTATTGGGTATATCTGCCTTCAGTGTCTAAGTCGTCTTGGGCATATCTGCGTTCAGTGTCTAAGTCGTCTTGGGCATATCTGCCTTCAGTGTCTAAGTCGTCTTGGGCATATCTGCCTTCAGTGCCTAAGTCGTCTTGGGCATATCTGGCTTCAGTGTCTAAGTCGTATTGGGCATATCTGCCTTCAGTGTCAAAGTCGTCTTGGGCATATATGCCTTCAATGCCTAAGTCGTCTTGGGCTTATCTGCATTCAGTCCCTAAGTCGTCTTGTGCTTATTTATCTGCCTTCAGTGCCTACTCGTCTTGGGTATATATGTTTTCAGTGTCTAAGCCGTCCTGGACATATCTGTCTTAGTGCCAATGTTGTCTTGGACATATCTGCCTGCAGGTGCATCAGGTCATGCTGCGATCCACTTATAGGTGAATTCTTCATCAGGTCATGATGCGATCCATTTACAGGTGCATTACTCATTAGATCATGATGCGATCTACTTACAGGAGCATTACTCATCAGGCCATGATGCGATCCACTTACAGGTGCATTACTCATTAGGCTATGATGCGATCCTCTTACAGGTACATTACTCAGTAGGCCATGATGCGATCCACTTACAGGTGCATTACTCATCAGGCCATGATGCGATCCTCTTACAAGTGCATTACTCATTATGTCATGATGAGATCCACTTACAGATAGGTGCATAACTTATTAGGTCATGATGCGATCCACTTACAGTTGCATAAGCCATCAGGTCATGATGCGTTTTACTTAAGGGTGCATTGCTTAACTCATTAGGTAATAATGCGATGCACTTACAGGTGTATACTCATTAGGCCATAAAACGATCTATTTCAGGTGTATTACTCATCAGGTCATGATGCGATCCACTTACAGGTGCATTACTCATCAGGCCATGATGCGATCCACTTACAGGTTCATTACTCATCACGCCATGATGCGATCCTCTTACAAGTGCATTACTCATTATGTCATGATGAGATCCACTTACAAGTGCATAACTCATTATGTCATGATGCGATTCACTTACAAGTGCATTACTCGTTATGTCATGATGAGATCCACTTACAGCTAGGTGCATAACTTATTAGGTCATGATGCGATCCACTTACAGTTGCATAAGCCATCAGGTCATGATGCGTTTCACTTAAGGGTGCATTGCATAACTCATTAGGTAATAATGCGATGCACTTACAGGTGTATACTCATTAGGCCATAAAACGATCTATTTCAGGTGCATTACTCATCAGGTCATGATGCGATCCACTTACAGGTGCATAAGTCATCAGGCCATGATGCGATCCACTTACAGGTGCATAAGTCAGCAGGCCATGATGCGATCCACTTACAGGCGCATAACTCATCAGGTCATGATGCGAGCCACTTACAGGTGCATAAGTCAGCAGGCTATGATGCGATCCACTTACAGGCGCATTATACTTAACAGGTCATAATGCGATCCACTTTCAGGTGCATAACTCATCAGGTCATGATGCGATCCATTTACAGGTGCATTACTCATTAGGCCATGATGCGATCCACTTAAGGGTGCATTACTCATTAGGTCATGATGCGATCCACTTACAGCTAGGTGCATTACTCATTAGGTTATGATGCAATTCACTTACAGGTGCATTCCTCATCAGGTCATGATGCGATCCTCTTACAGGTGCATTACTCCTCAGGCCATGATGCGATCTACTTACAGATGCATTGCTCATCAGGCTATGATGCGATCTACTTACAGTTGCATTACTCCTTAGGTCATGATGCGATCCATTTACAGGTGTATTACTCATTAGGTCATGATGCGATCCACTTACAGGTGCATTACTTATTAGGCCATGATGCGATCCACTTACAGGTGCATTACTCATTAGGTCATGATGCGATCCACTTACAGATGCATTACTCCTCAGGCCATGATGCGATCCACTTACAGGCACATTACTTATTAGGCCATGATGCGATCCACTTACAGGTGCATTACTTATTAGGTCATGATGCGATCCACTTACAGGTGCATTACTTATTAGGCCATGATGCGATCCACTTACAGGCACATTACTTATTAGGCCATGATGCGATCCACTTACAGATGCATTACTTATTAGGTCATGATGCGATCTTAAATTGTATTAGTATAAAGGATGCACTATAAAAATTTGCATTTCACAACAGCTCATTCTCAACATGATTTTTGGATTGGTGCCAATGATTCCACGACAGAAGGACACTTTATATGGTCATGGTCGAACTATCAACTGGTTTACACAAACTGGTGTCCTGGGGAACCTAATAACGCTTCAAGTGCAAGTATATTATAAGCCACGTGGATATCTGGAAATAAGAGAAGTATTTTGTATCAGCATTTTCTTCAAATATGTATACTAGACTGGTGTTTAATAGTTTTTATATATCTTTTTATCTTATGTTATCAAACCTTAAAACCGAATTAAATTTTAATTTCTCATACTCAAATTCTACTTAAATTTTGTTAAAGTATTCCATACAATTTTTTCATGTTTGGGTTCTATAGTCAAAGTTAAACCCTATAGAACACAAAAAAAAAGAAATAAAAGAATACCGAGTAAAAATAACGTTATCGTATTAAATATCTCAATGAGCAATCTGTTGACATTCAAGTAAAGAGACATATATTCACCATTAAGGCATAATATTCTGTTTGTATCACGTAACTTGATTGTTTAACGTCATTACAGGGTGAAGATTGTGTAGAAATAAATGTTAACGGAATGTTGACGACAAACTACTGCTGGAATGATGATAATTGCGATCATCATCATAATTTTATTTGCGAAACACGGTAATGAGCAGTTACAATGTACAACACCATTCACATCATGTACTGAAGTTGTCTTTCTTTGATAACACTATCATTAAGGCTTTCCACTTTCCAGTGGAAAGACTTATTGCATTTTGTCTGTTTCTTATTATTATTATTAAGGCTTTCCACTTTCCAGTGGAAAGACTTATTGCATTTTGTCTGTTTCTTATTATTCTTATTATTCTTCCGCCAAGTTTTTTCTTTTCCCATTATAAATTTTGTTTCGCGACATGTCGTAAAGACATTTTGTACTATGAATGTATGAGACATTACGCTTTCGCAGTTAACCCTGTCACACCGAACACTTTTTCTTTACGGAGTTATTTCCCCTGTCATAAAAATCTTGTGTGCAGATAAACTTTTAAACCGTAAAAGATTTCGCAATAAAAGTTGTTGCAAAATGCTCAGCTATTGATTGCGACAATTTGTTACATATCGCGCAAAGTATTTTGATGACTCCTTGTTGGAGTTATTTCCCCTTATTTATTGGAAGTACATTTTGTACCATTGTAACTCATGAACCACAGGTGATAGAGACTAGTTATTTCACAGTTGGTCATCATTGACCTTCACCTTGAAAAAGGTCACAAGGTCAAAGGTCAAGGTCACATTCTAAATTTTGACACTGTGGTGTGTGCGATTCTCCTCCTGAACCATAAGAGATACAGAAATAAATCTTTTACCAAAATGTGTATCATATTAAGGTCTTGAAAGGTCACTATAAATGATTTGACTTTTGAAAGAGTTATCTCCCCTGGATCAATTAAATATAGTGTATATAGCGTTATCTCAGTAACTATGACAGATATTTATATGAAACCTTATATCATTAGTCATCATTGACCTTGACCTTGAAAATGGACACAAGGTCAAAGGTCAAGGTCACGTTTGAAATTTTGACATTATCTTGTCATCGCTATTTCTTTGAAACGGTAAAAGATAGCTGATAACTTATAACGGATAAAATGTCGGCCTCATAAATGCGCAACTTTTTTCTATTTAAAGGAAAAGGATTTGACTTCATCTTATAGGAGTTATCTCCCATTACAACCATTGATATTTACTTTTTCATTGATCACTTATTAACTATTGATAGTAGAGGCATGGGGACTTCACCAAAGACCATTATGACCCTTGATCTTGAAAATAGAAACAAGGTAAAAGGTCAAGGTCATCTTATAAATTTGGGTATTTATGATAAATAGGCATTTCTTCATAATTATAAGACATTGACAAAGGATCTTCACTGTTGGTCCTTTATTGACCCTCATCATGGTCAAGGTCATATTGAGAGCAGTCAAGGTCAAATAATATTTTTTGGAAATTCTGCTTTTTCGTGTATATAAAATGGTAAATACAAATAAATGATTTGTTTTTTAAGCATTGAATATGCAAAAATCAAACACTTGGTAGTCAAGGTCATTTATCTCAATTAACGTCCTATTTTTTTACCTTTTCTATTTCAAAAGATATACGAATGGTTTTTCTTTCTTTTGTTTATTTTGAAAAGAAGATTCAATATCCATATAGCCAAAGTCAATGTCAAGGTCATTTATGCAATAAATGGAAAGCCTCTCATTTGTTCGGTAGAACCAATGAACTTATATTTAAGGCTTTCCACTTTCCAGTGGAAAGACTTATTGCATTTTGTCTGTTTCTTATTATTATTAAGGCTTTCCACTTTCCAGTGGAAAGACTTATTGCATTTTGTCTGTTTCTTATTATTATTAAGGCTTTCCACTTTCCAGTGGAAAGACTTATTGCATTTTGTCTGTTTCTTATTATTCTTATTATTCTTCCGCCAAGTTTTTTCCTTTCCCATTATAAATTTTGTTTCGCGACATGTCGTAAAGACATTTTGTACTATGAATGTATGAGACATTACGCTTTCGCAGTTAACCCTGTCACACCGAACACTTTTTCTTTACGGAGTTATTTCCCCTGTCATAAAAATCTTGTGTGCAGAAAAACTTTTAAACCGTAAAAGATTTCGCAATGAAAGTTGTTGCAAAATGCTCAGCTATTGATCGCGACAATTTGTTACATATCGTGCAAAGTATTTTGACGACTCCTTGTAGGAGTTATTTCCCCTTATTTATTGGAAGTACATTTTGTACCATAGTAACTCATGAACCAGAGATGACAGTGACTAGATATTTCACAGTTGGTCATCATTGACCTTGACCTTGAAAAAGGTCACAAGGTCAAAGGTCAAGGTCACATTCTAAATTTTGACACTGTGGTGTGTGCGATTCTCCTCCTGAACCATAAGAGATACAGAAATAAATCTTTTACCAAAATGTGTATCATATTAAGGTCTTGAAAGGTCACTATCAATGATTTGACTTTTGAAAGAGTTATCTCCCCTGGATCAATTAAATATAGTGTATATAGCGTTATCTCAGTAACTATGACAGATATTTATATGAAACCTTATATCATTAGTCATCATTGACCTTGACCTTGAAAATGGACACAAGGTCAAAGGTCAAGGTCACGTTTGAAATTTTGACATCATCTTGTCATCGCTATTTCTTTGAAACGGTAAAAGATAGCTTATAACTTATAACGGATAAAATGTCGGCCTCATAAATGCGCAACTTTTTTCTATTTAAAGGAAAAGGATTTGACTTCATCTTATAGGAGTTATCTCCCATTACAACCATTGATATTTACTTTTTCATTGATAACTTATTAACTATTGATAGTAGAGGCATGGGGACTTCACCAAAGACCATTATGACCCTTGACCTTGAAAATAGAAACAAGGTAAAAGGTCAAGGTCATCTTATAAATTTGGGTATTTATGATAAATAGGCATTTCTTCATAATTTTAAGACATATTGACAAAGGACCTTCACTGTTGGTCCTTTATTGACCCTCATCATGGTCAAGGTCATATTGACAGCATTCAAGGTCAAATAATATTTTTTGGAAATTCTGCTTTTTCGTGTGTATAAAATGGTAAATACAAATAAATGATTTGTTTTTAAAGCATTGAATATGCAAAAATCAAACACTTGGTAGTCAATGTCATTTATCTCAATTAACGTCCTATTTTTTTACCTTTTTTATTTCAAAAGATATACGAATGGTTTTTCTTTCTTTTGTTTATTTTGAAAAGAAGATTCAATTTCCATATAGCCAAAGTCAATGTCAAGGTCATTTATGCAATAAGTGGAAAGCCTCTCATTTGTTCGGTAGAACCAATGAACTTATATTTAAGGCTTTCCACTTTCCAGTGGAAAGACTTATTGCATTTTGTCTGTTTCTTATTATTATTATTCTTATTATTCTTCCGCCAAGTTTTTTCTTTTCCCATTATAAATTTTGTTTCGCGACATGTCGTAAAGACATTTTGTACTATGAATGTATGAGACATTACGCTTTCGCAGTTAACCCTGTCACACCGAACACTTTTTCTTTACGGAGTTATTTCCCCTGTCATAAAAATCTTGTGTGCAGATAAACTTTGAAACCGTAAAAGATTTCGCAATGAAAGTTGTTGCAAAATGCTTAGCTATTGATTGCGACAATTTGTTACATATCGCGCAAAGTATTTTGACGACTCCTTGTTGGAGTTATTTCCCCTTATTTATTGGAAGTACATTTTGTACCATAGTAACTCATGAACCAGAGTTGACAGATACTAGATATTTCACAGTTGGTCATCATTGACCTTGACCTTGAAAAAGGTCACAAGGTCAAAGGTCAAGGTCACATTCTAAATTTTGACACTATGGTGTGTGCGATTCTCCTCCTGAACCATAAGAGATACAGAAATAAATCTTTTACCAAAATGTGTATCATATTAAGGTCTTGAAAGGTCACTATAAATGATTTGACTTTTGAAAGAGTTATCTCCCCTGGATCAATTAAATATAGTGTATATAGCGTTATCTTAGTAACTATGACAGATATTTATATGAAACCTTATATCATTAGTCATCATTGACCTTGACCTTGAAAATGGACACAAGGTCAAAGGTCAAGGTCACGTTTGAAATTTTGACATTATCTTGTCATCGCTATTTCTTTGAAACGGTAAAAGATAGCTTATAACTTATAACGGATAAAATGTCGGCCTCATAAATGCGCAACTTTTTTCTATGTAAAGGAAAAGGATTTGACTTCATCTTAAAGGAGTTATCTCCCATTACAAGCATTGATATTTATTTTTTCATTGATAACTTATTAACTATTGATAGTAGAGGCATGGGGACTTCACCAAAGACCATTATGACCCTTGACCTTGAAAATAGAAACAAGGTAAAAGGTCAAGGTCATCTTATAAATTTGGGTATTTATGATAAATAGGCATTTCTTCATAATTTTAAGACATATTGACAAAGGACCTTCACTGTTGGTCCTTTATTGACCCTCAGCATGGTCAAGGTCATATTGACAGCAGTCAAGGTCAAATAATATTTTTTGGAAATTCTGCTTTTTCGTGTGTATAAAATGGTAAATACAAATAAATGATTTGTTTTTAAAGCATTGAATATGCAAAAATCAAACACTTGGTAGTCAATGTCATTTATCTCAATTAACGTCCTATTTTTTTACCTTTTTTATTTCAAAAGATATACGAATGGTTTTTCTTTCTTTTGTTTATTTTGAAAAGAAGATTCAATTTCCATATAGCCAAAGTCAATGTCAAGGTCATTTATGCAATAAGTGGAAAGCCTCTCATTTGTTCGGTAGAACCAATGAACTTATATTTATTCTTATTATTCTTCCGCCAAGTTTTGTTATCCCATTATAAATTTTGTTTCGCGACATGTCGTAAAGACATTTTGTACTATGAATGTATGAGACATTACGCATTCGCAGTTAACCCTGTCACACTGAACACTTTTTCTTTACGGAGTTATTTCCCCTGTCATAAAAATCTTGTGTGCAGATAAACTTTTAAACCGTAAAAGATTTCGCAATGAAAGTTGTTGCAAAATGCTCAGCTATTGATTGCGACAATTTGTTACATATCGCGCAAAGTATTTTGACGACTCCTTGTAGGAGTTATTTCCCCTTATTTATTGGAAGTACATTTTGTACCATAGTAACTCATGAACCAGAGATGACAGTGACTAGATATTTCACAGTTGGTCATCATTGACCTTGACCTTGAAAAAGGTCACAAGGTCAAAGGTCAAGGTCACATTCTAAATTTTGACACTGTGGTGTGTGCGATTCTCCTCCTGAACCATAAGAGATACAGAAATAAATCTTTTACCAAAATGTGTATCATATTAAGGTCTTGAAAGGTCACTATAAATGATTTGACTTTTGAAAGAGTTATCTCCCCTGGATCAATTAAATATAGTGTATATAGCGTTATCTCAGTAACTATGACAGATATTTATATGAAACCTTATATCATTAGTCATCATTGACCTTGACCTTGAAAATGGACACAAGGTCAAAGGTCAAGGTCACGTTTGAAATTTTGACATTATCTTGTCATCGCTATTTCTTTGAAACGGTAAAAGATAGCTTATAACTTATAACGGATAAAATGTCGGCCTCATAAATGCGCAACTTTTTTCTATTTAAAGGAAAAGGATTTGACTTCATCTTATAGGAGTTATCTCCCATTACAACCATTGATATTTACTTTTTCATTGATAACTTATTAACTATTGATAGTAGAGGCATGGGGACTTCACCAAAGACCGTTATGACCCTTGACCTTGAAAATAGAAACAAGGTAAAAGGTCAAGGTCATCTTATAAATTTGGGTATTTATGATAAATACGCATTTCTTCATAATTATAAGACATATTGACAAAGGATCTTCACTGTTGGTCCTTTATTGACCCTCAGCATGGTCAAGGTCATATTGACAGCAGTCAAGGTCAAATAATATTTTTTGGAAATTCTGCTTTTTCGTGTATATAAAATGGTAAATACAAGTAAATGATTTGTTTTTAAAGCATTGAATATGCAAAAATCAAACACTTGGCAGTCAAGGTCATTTATCCCAATAAACGTCCTATTTTTTTACCTTTTTTATTTCAAAAGATATACGAATGGTTTTTCTTTCTTTTGTTTATTTTGAAAAGAAGATTCAATTTCCATATAGCCAAAGTTAATGTCAAGGTCATTTATGCAATAAGTGGAAAGCCTCTCATTTGTTCGGTAGAACCAATGAACTTATATTTAAGGCTTTCCACTTTCCAGTGGAAAGACTTATTGCATTTTGTCTGTTTCTTATTATTAAGGCTTTCCACTTTCCAGTGGAAAGACTTATTGCATTTTGTCTGTTTCTTATTAAGGCTTTCCACTTTCCAGTGGAAAGACTTATTGCATTTTGTCTGTTTCTTATTATTCTTATTATTCTTCCGCCAAGTTTTTTCTTTTCCCATTATAAATTTTGTTTCGCGACATGTCGTAAAGACATTTTGTACTATGGATGTATGAGACATTACGCATTCGCAGTTAACCCTGTCACACCGAACACTTTTTCTTTACGGAGTTATTTCCCCTGTCATAAAAAGCTTGTGTGCAGATAAACTTTGAAACCGTAAAAGATTTCGCAATGAAAATTGTTGCAAAATGGTCAGCTATTGATTGCGACAATTTGTTACATATCGCGCAAAGTATTTTGACGACTCCTTGTAGGAGTTATTTCCCCTTATTTATTGGAAGTACATTTTGTACCATAGTAACTCATGAACCAGAGGTGACAGAGACTAGATATTTCACAGTTGGTCATCATTGACCTTGACCTTGAAAAAGGTCACAAGGCCAAAGGTCAAGGTCACATTCTAAATTTTGACACTGTGGTGTGTGCGATTCTGCTCCTGAACCATAAGAGATACAGAAATAAATCTTTTACCAAAATGTGTATCATATTAATGTCTTGAAAGGTCACTATAAATGATTTGACTTTTGAAAGAGTTATCTCCCCTGGATCAATTAAATATAGTGTATATAGCGTTATCTCAGTAACTATGACAGATATTTATATGAAACCTTATATCATTAGTCATCATTGACCTTGACCTTGAAAATGGACACAAGGTCAAAGGTCAAGGTCACGTTTGAAATTTTGACATTATCTTGTCATCGCTATTTCTTTGAAACGGTAAAAGATAGCTTATCACTTATAACGGATAAAATGTCGGCCTCATCAATGCGCAACTTTTTTCTATTTAAAGGAAAAGGATTTGACTTCATCTTATAGGAGTTATCTCCCATTACAACCATTGATATTTACTTTTTCATTGATAACTTATTAACTATTGATAGTAGAGGCATGGGGACTTCACCAAAGACCATTATGACCATTGACCTTGAAAATAGAAACAAGGTATAAATTTGGGTATTTATGATAAATAGGCATTTCTTCATAATTATAAGACATATTGACAAAGGATCTTCACTGTTGGTCCTTTATTGACCCTCAGCATGGTCAAGATCATATTGACAGCAGTCGAGGTCAAATAATATTTTTTGGAAATTCTGCTTTTTCGTGTATATAAAATGGTAAATACAAATAAATGATTTGTTTTTAAAGCATTGAATATGCAAAAATCAAACACTTGGTAGTCAAGGTCATTTATCTCAATTAACGTCCTATTTTTTTACCTTTTTTATTTCAAAAGATATACGAATGGTTTTTCTTTCTTTTGTTTATTTTGAAAAGAAGATTCAATTTCCATATAAGTCAATGTTAAGGTCATTTATGCAATAGGTGGAAAGCCTCTCATTTGTTCGGTAGAACCAATGAACTTATATTTATTATTATTATTCTTATTATTCTTCCGCCAAGTTTTGTTATCCCATTATAAATTTTGTTTCGCGACATGTCGTAAAGACATTTTGTACTATGAATGTATGAGACATTACGCTTTCGCAGTTAACCCTGTCACACCGAACACTTTTTCTTTACGGAGTTATTTCCCCTGTCATAAAAATCTTGTGTGCAGATAAACTTTGAAACCGTAAAAGATTTCGCAATGAAAGTTGTTGCAAAATGCTCAGCTATTGATCGCGACAATTTGTTACATATCGCGCAAAGTATTTTGACGACTCCTTGTTGGAGTTATTTCCCCTTACTTATTGGAAGTACATTTTGTACCATTGTAACTCATGAACCAGAGGTGATAAAGACTAGATATTTCACAGTTGGTCATCATTGACCTTGACCTTGAAAAAGGTCACAAGGTCAAAGGTCAAGGTCACATTCTAAATTTTGACACTGTGGTGTGTGCGATTCTCCTCCTGAACCATAAGAGATACAGAAATAAATCTTTTACCAAAATGTGTATCAAATTAAGGTCTTGAAAGGTCACTATAAATGATTTGACTTTTGAAAGAGTTATCTCCCCTGGATCAATTAAATATAGTGTATATAGCGTTATCTCAGTAACTATGACAGATATTTATATGAAACCTTATATCATTAGTCATCATTGACCTTGACCTTGAAAATGGACACAAGGTCAAAGGTCAAGGTCACGTTTGAAATTTTGACATTATCTTGTCATCGCTATTTCTTTGAAACGGTAAAAGATAGCTGATAACTTATAACGGATAAAATGTCGGCCTCATTAATGCGCAACTTTTTTCTATTTAAAGGAAAAGGATTTGACTTCATCTTATAGGAGTTATCTGCCATTACAACCATTGATATTTACTTTTTCATTGATAACTTATTAACTATTGATAGTAGAGGCATGGGGACTTCACCAAAGACCATTATGACCCTTGACCTTGAAAATAGAAACAAGGTAAAAGGTCAAGGTCATCTTATAAATTTGGTATTTATGATAAATAGGCATTTCTTCATAATTATAAGACATATTGACAAAGGATCTTCACTGTTGGTCCTTTACTGACCCTAATCGTGGTCAAGGTCATATTGACAGCAGTCAAGGTCAAATAATATTTTTTGGAAATTCTGATTTTTCGTGTATATAAAATGGTAAATACAAATAAATGATTTGTTTTTTAAGCATTGAATATGCAAAAATCAAACACTTGGTAGTCAAGGTCATTTATCTCAATTAACGTCCTATCTTTTTACCTTTTTCATTTCAAAAGATATACGAATGGTTTTTCTTTCTTTTGTTTATTTTGAAAAGAAGATTCAATTTCCATATAGCCAAAGTCAATGTCAAGGTCATTTATGCAATAAGTGGAAAGCCTCTCATTTGTTCGGTAGAACCAATGAACTTATATTTATTATTCTTATTATTCTTCCGCCAAGTTTTGTTATCCCATTATAAATTTTGTTTCGCGACATGTCGTAAAGACATTTTGTACTATGGATGTATGAGACATTACGCATTCGCAGTTAACCCTGTCACACCGAACACTTTTTCTTTACGGAGTTATTTCCCCTGTCATAAAAAGCTTGTGTGCAGATAAACTTTGAAACCGTAAAAGATTTCGCAATAAAAATTGTTGCAAAATGGTCAGCTATTGATTGCGACAATTTGTTACATATTGCGCAAAGTATTTTGACGACTCCTTGTAGGAGTTATTTCCCCTTATTTATTGGAAGTACATTTTGTACCATAGTAACTCATGAACCAGAGGTGACAGAGACTAGATATTTCACAGTTGGTCATCATTGACCTTGACCTTGAAAAAGGTCACAAGGTCAAAGGTCAAGGTCACATTCTAAATTTTGACACTGTGGTGTGTGCGATTCTCCTCCTGAACCATAAGAGATACAGAAATAAATCTTTTACCAAAATGTGTATCATATTAAGGTCTTGAAAGGTCACTATAAATGATTTGACTTTTGAAAGAGTTATCTCCCCTGGATCAATTAAATATAGTGTATATAGCGTTATCTCAGTAACTATGACAGATATTTATATGAAACCTTATATCATTAGTCATCATTGACCTTGACCTTGAAAATGGACACAAGGTCAAAGGTCAAGGTCACGTTTGAAATTTTGACATTATCTTGTCATCGCTATTTCTTTGAAACGGTAAAAGATAGCTTATAACTTATAACGGATAAAATGTCGGCCTCATAAATGCGCAACTTTTTTCTATTAAAGGAAAAGGATTTGACTTCATCTTATAGGAGTTATCTCCCATTACAACCATTGATATTTACTTTTTCATTGATAACTTATTAACTATTGATAGTAGAGGCATGGGGACTTCACCAAAGACCATTATGACCCTTGACCTTGAAAATAGAAACAAGGTAAAAGGTCAAGGTCATCTTATAAATTTGGGTATTTATGATAAATAGGCATTTCTTCATAATTATAAGACATATTGACTAAGGATCTTCACTGTTGGTCCTTTATTGACCCTCAGCATGGTCAAGGTCATATTGACAGCAGTCAAGGTCAAATAATACTTTTTGGAAATTCTGCTTTTTCGTGTATATAAAATGGTAAATACAAATAAATGATTTGTTTTTAAAGCATTGAATATGCAAAAATCAAACAATTGGTAGTCAAGGTCATTTATCTCAATTAACGTCCTATTTTTTTTACCTTTTTTATTTCAAAAGATATACGAATGGTTTTTCTTTCTTTTGTTTATTTTGAAAAGAAGATTCAATTTCCATATAGCCAAAGTCAATGTCAAGGTCATTTATGCAATAAGTGGAAAGCCTCTCATTTGTTCGGTAGAACCAATGAACTTATATTTAAGGCTTTCCACTTTCCAGTGGAAAGACTTATTGCATTTTGTCTGTTTCTTATTATTATTATTATTCTTATTATTCTTCCGCCAAGTTTTGTTATCCCATTATAAATTTTGTTTCGCGACATGTCGTAAAGACATTTTGTACTATGAATGTATGAGACATTACGCTTTCGCAGTTAACCCTGTCACACCGAACACTTTTTCTTTACGGAGTTATTTCCCCTGTCATAAAAATCTTGAGTGCAGACAAACTTTTAAACCGTAAAAGATTTCGCAATGAAAGTTGTTGCAAAATGCTCAGCTATTGATCGCGACAATTTGTTACATATCGCGCAAAGTATTTTGACGACTCCTTGTAGGAGTTATTTCCCCTTATTTATTGGAAGTACATTTTGTACCATAGTAACTCATGAACCAGAGATGACAGTGACTAGATATTTCACAGTTGGTCATCATTGACCTTGACCTTGAAAAAGGTCACAAGGTCAAAGGTCAAGGTCACATTCTAAATTTTGACACTGTGGTGTGTGCGATTCTCCTCCTGAACCATAAGAGATACAGAAATAAATCTTTTACCAAAATGTGTATCATATTAAGGTCTTGAAAGGTCACTATAAATGATTTGACTTTTGAAAGAGTTATCTCCCCTGGATCAATTAAATATAGTGTATATAGCGTTATCTCAGTAACTATGACAGATATTTATATGAAACCTTATATCATTAGTCATCATTGACCTTGACCTTGAAAATGGACACAAGGTCAAAGGTCAAGGTCACGTTTGAAATTTTGACATTATCTTGTCATCGCTATTTCTTTGAAACGGTAAAAGATAGCTTATAACTTATAACGGATAAAATGTCGGCCTCATAAATGCGCAACTTTTTTCTATTTAAAGGAAAAGGATTTGACATCATCTTATAGGAGTTATCTCCCATTACAACCATTGATATTTACTTTTTCATTGATAACTTATTAACTATTGATAGTAGAGGCATGGGGACTTCACCAAAGACCATTATGACCCTTGACCTTGAAAATAGAAACAAGGTAAAAGGTCAAGGTCATCTTATAAATTTGGGTATTTATGATAAATACGCATTTCTTCATAATTATAAGACATATTGACAAAGGATCTTCACTGTTGGTCCTTTATTGACCCTCAGCATGGTCAAGGTCATATTGACAGCAGTCAAGGTCAAATAATATTTTTTGGAAATTCTGCTTTTTCGTGTATATAAAATGGTAAATACAAGTAAATGATTTGTTTTTAAAGCATTGAATATGCAAATGTCAAACACTTGGTAGTCAAGGTCATTTATCACAATTAACGTCCTATTTTTTTACCTTTTTTATTTCAAAAGATATACGAATGGTTTTTCTTTCTTTTGTTTATTTTGAAAAGACGATTCAATTTCCATATAGCCAAAGTCAATGTCAAGGTCATTTATGCAATAAGTGGAAAGCCTCTCATTTGTTCAGTAGAACCAATGAACTTATATTTATTCTTATTATTCTTCCGCCAAGTTTTGTTATCCCATTATAAATTTTGTTTCGCGACATGTCGTAAAGACATTTTGTACTATGGATGTATGAGACATTACCCATTCGCAGTTAACCCTGTCACACCGAACACTTTTTCTTTACGGAGTTATTTCCCCTGTCATAAAAAGCTTGTGTGCAGATAAACTTTGAAACCGTAAAAGATTTCGCAATAAAAATTGTTGCAAAATGGTCAGCTATTGATTGCGACAATTTGTTACATATCGCGCAAAGTATTTTGACGACTCCTTGTAGGAGTTATTTCCCCTTATTTATTGGAAGTACATTTTGTACCATAGTAACTCATGAACCAGAGGTGACAGAGACTAAATATTTCACAGTTGGTCATCATTGACCTTGACCTTGAAAAAGGTCACAAGGTCAAAGGTCAAGGTCACATTCTAAATTTTGACACTGTGGTGTGTGCGATTCTCCTCCTGAACCATAAGAGATACAGAAATAAATCTTTTACCAAAATGTGCATCATATTAAGGTCTTGAAAGGTCACTATAAATGATTTGACTTTTGAAAGAGTTATCTCCCCTGGATCAATTAAATATAGTGTATATAGCGTTATCTCAGTAACTATGACAGATATTTATATGAAACCTTATATCATTAGTCATCATTGACCTTGACCTTGAAAATGGACACAAGGTCAAAGGTCAAGGTCACGTTTGAAATTTTGACATTATCTTGTCATCGCTATTTCTTTGAAACGGTAAAAGATAGCTTATAACTTATAACGGATAAAATGTCGGCCTCATAAATGCGCAACTTTTTTCTATTTAAAGGAAAAGGATTTGACTTCATCTTATAGGAGTTATCTCCCATTACAACCATTGATATTTACTTTTTCATTGTTAACTTATTAACTATTGATAGTAGAGGCATGGGGACTTCACCAAAGACCATTATGACCCTTGACCTTGAAAATAGAAACAAGGTAAAAGGTCAAGGTCATCTTATAAATTTGGGTATTTATGATAAATAGGCATTTCTTCATAATTATAAGACATATTGACTAAGGATCTTCACTGTTGGTCCTTTATTGACCCTCAGCATGGTCAAGGTCATATTGACAGCAGTCAAGGTCAAATAATATTTTTTGGAAATTCTGCTTTTTCGTGTATATAAAATGGTAAATACAAATAAATGATTTGTTTTTAAAGCATTGAATATGCAAAAATCAAACACTTGGTGGTCAAGGTCATTTATCTCAATTAACGTCCTATTTTTTTTACCTTTTTTATTTCAAAAGATATACGAATGGTTTTTCTTTCTTTTGTTTATTTTGAAAAGAAGATTCAATTTCCATATAGCCAAAGTCAATGTCAAGGTCATTTATGCAATAAGTGGAAAGCCTCTCATTTGTTCGGTAGAACCAATGAACTTATATTTATTCTTATTATTCTTCCGCCAAGTTTTGTTATCCCATTATAAATTTTGTTTCGCGACATGTTGTAAAGACATTTTGTACTATGAATGTATGAGACATTACGCATTCGCAGTTAACCCTGTCACACCGAACACTTTTTCTTTACGGAGTTATTTCCCCTGTCATAAAAATCTTGTGTGCAGATAAACTTTTAAACCGTAAAAGATTTCGCAATGAAAGTTGTTGCAAAATGCTCAGCTATTGATCGCGACAATTTGTTACATATCGCGCAAAGTATTTTGACGACTCCTTGTAGGAGTTATTTCCCCTTATTTATTGGAAGTACATTTTGTACCATAGTAACTCATGAACCAGAGATGACAGTGACTAGATATTTCACAGTTGGTCATCATTGACCTTGACCTTGAAAAAGGTCACAAGGTCAAAGGTCAAGGTCACATTCTAAATTTTGACACTGTGGTGTGTGCGATTCTCCTCCTGAACCATAAGAGATACAGAAATAAATCTTTTACCAAAATGTGTATCATATTAAGGTCTTGAAAGGTCACTATAAATGATTTGACTTTTGAAAGAGTTATCTCCCCTGGATCAATTAAATATAGTGTATATAGCGTTATCTCAGTAACTATGACAGATATTTATATGAAACCTTATATCATTAGTCATCATTGACCTTGACCTTGAAAATGGATACAAGGTCAAAGGTCAAGGTCACGTTTGAAATTTTGACATTATCTTGTCATCGCTATTTCTTTGAAACAGTAAAAGATAGCTTATAACTTATAACGGATAAAATGTCGGCCTCATAAATGCGCAACTTTTTTTTATTTAAAGGAAAAGGATTTGACTTCATCTTATAGGAGTTATCTCCCATTACAACCATTGATATTTACTTTTTCATTGATAACTTATTAACTATTGATAGTAGAGGCATGGGGACTTCACCAAAGACCATTATGACCCTTGACCTTGAAAATAGAAACAAGGTAAAAGGTCAAGGTCATCTTATAAATTTGGGTATTTATGATAAATACGCATTTCTTCATAATTATAAGACATATTGACAAAGGATCTTCACTGTTGGTCCTTTATTGACCCTCAGCATGGTCAAGGTCATATTGACAGCAGTCAAGGTCAAATAATATTTTTTGGAAATTCTGCTTTTTCGTGTATATAAAATGGTAAATACAAGTAAATGATTTGTTTTTAAAGCATTGAATATGCAAATATCAAACACTTGGTAGTCAAGGTCATTTATCACAATTAACGTCCTATTTTTTTACCTTTTTTATTTCAAAAGATATACGAATGGTTTTTCTTTCTTTTGTTTATTTTGAAAAGAAGATTCAATTTCCATATAGCCAAAGTCAATGTCATGGTCATTTATGCAATAAGTGGAAAGCCTCTCATTTGTTCGGTAGAACCAATGAACTTATATTTTTACAACACTTATTTGTTGCCTAGCTATTGAAATAATAAAACAAAATGCTGTGTACGCTGAAACATTGTTACGTCCAGCAGTCAAGTTGCCATTAATATTTTTATATATACAAAAACAGTAGACTACTAAATGGTACTACAAGATATATATATGGCACAAAAATAATCAAAAATAAAAAGCAAAATAAACAAAACAATTTTTGAACACCTTGGCGCTTCTACAGTTGTGCATGTGCATGGTATGTCAGTGTATGTGTTTATGAATAAATATTAAAGTTTTTATTGACAGTTAAAAGCAAATGTAATGGGTAAGACCCATTATCTGCAAATGAAGCGTTACCGAAACACAGAGAATCTCGAATGAGCTAAGACAAGAAAGTGACAAAATAGAGAATCCTGAATGAGCTCAGACAAAAAAGTGACAAAATAGAGAATCCCGAATGAGCTAAGACAAAAAAGTGACAAAATAGAGAATCCCGAATGAGCCAAGACAAGAAAGTGACAAACCATTAATATAATTAAGAAGCCGATGAATAATAATATAACTACCAATCGGCTACTTAGGCCACAATCCAATAATAATATGACCAACTACCCAGACCACTCTGTCACTTAGGCCACAATCCAATAAAAATATGACCAACTATCTAGACCACTCGGCCACTGAGGCAACAATCCAATTATATCATGGTCAACTACCTAGATCACTCGGCCACTGAGGCCACAATCTAAAAAGAGGTTTATGCACTTTTATGTATTAAATTCATATCACATAAAATCAATCAAGCTGAATATTCTTTTTGCAGAGATTCGCCATCTACAACAGAATTAACAACATCAGAGGCAACGACAGGGCAGCTTATTTGGAGAACTATCGCATAAAACTATTTACGCTAGTTTCTCATTGTTTACACTTATCACAGGGAGCTACAATCGTCTACAAGTATAGATCTTAAAGTTTTACGTCGTGACTTGATTTAATCACAGCTTGAAGTGGGTGCACGAACATTGTGTCATTTATTTATTTTTCCACAATGTTGGACGATTATTTCCGTAAACGACAATAACGCATTGCTTGTCAATACTGACATGGAAATGTGTAACTTTGTTAAATAATATAAACCCACTCGCTGTACATCATATGCTTTATCATAACTTAATGTAATAGTTATCAAATATTCTAAACGTCTTTTTGAAGTACACTCAAGAGAGGTTAAGAATTAGTGTGTTTACGTATAATATTGCGCGAATTGGAAACGATATTGATATAAAGTATTCAAGGACAATTGCCCACGACATAGATATAGACTTATTAAATTAAAAAAGAATTTAACACCGTCATTTATGGCAGCAATCTGTTATATTGAAACTGAACATTAAGTCATTATATTGGATTTCAAATACCATAGACTGTTTCGTCTTTAATAAGATAATTGATTACTGGAATGACAGAAATTTTCTTTATAAAAAATCTTTTTATCGGAATTGTACTTAAATATATTGAAACAGTTCTATCTTGTAACACCGTCGTCCCACTCCAATACCATTGATAGCGACGATGTCGTTAATGTTAAATTATGTATTCTATCCTGTTATCATGGTGTCCCACCCCCATATATTTGTATCGACGTTTTAGTTTTATTTTCTTACCCTGGCGTCATACCCCTATACTTTTTGTATCGACGATTTAGTTAAAGTTTCATCAGGTGTTTTATTTTCTTACTATGGCTTCCTACTCCTATACTTTTTGTATCGACGATTTAGTTATAGTTTCATCAGGCGTTTTATTTTCTTACCATGGCGTCCTGCGCCTATACTTTTTGTATCGACGATTTAGTTATAGTTTCATCAGGTGTTTTATTTTCTTACCTTGGCGTCCTACCCCTATACTTTTGTATCGACGATTTAGTTATAGTTTCATCAGGTGTTTTATTTTCTTACCATGGCGTCCTACCCCTATACTTTTTGTATCGACGATTTAGTTATAGTTTCATCATGTGTTTTATTTTCTTACCATGGCGTCTTACCCCTATACTTTTGTATCGACGATTTAGTTATAGTTTCATCAGGTGTTTTATTTTCTTACCTTGGCGTCCTACTCCCATATTTTTGTATCGACGATTTAGTTGTAGTTTCATCAGGTGTTTTATTGTCTTACCATGGCGTCGTACCCCTATACTTTTTGTATCGAGGTTTTAGTTATAGTTTTATCAGGTGTTTTATTTTCTTACCCTGGCGTCATACCCCTATACTTTTTGTATCGAGGTTTTAGTTATAGTTTTATCAGGTGTTTTATTTTCTTACCATGGCGTCCTACTCCTATACTTTTTGTATCGACGATTTAGTTATAGTTTCATTAGGTGTTTTTTTTTCTTACCATGACATCCTACCCATATACTTTTTGTATCGAGGTTTTAGTTATAGTTTTATCAGGTGTTTTATTTTCTTACCCTGGCGTCCTACTCCTATACTTTTTGTATCGACGATTTAGTTATAGTTTCATCATGTGTTTTATTTTCTTACCATGGCGTCTTACCCCTATACTTTTGTATCGACGATTTAGTTATAGTTTCATCAGGTGTTTTATTTTCTTACCTTGGCGTCCTACTCCCATATTTTTGTATCGACGATTTAGTTATAGTTTCATCAGGTGTTTTATTTTCTTACCATGGCGTCGTACCCCTATACTTTTTGTATCGAGGTTTTAGTTATAGTTTTATCAGGTGTTTTATTTTCTTACCCTGGCGTCATACCCCTATACTTTTTGTATCGAGGTTTTAGTTATAGTTTTATCAGGTGTTTTATTTTCTTACCATGGCGTCCTACTCCTATACTTTTTGTATCGACGATTTAGTTATAGTTTCATTAGGTGTTTTTTTTCTTACCATGGCGTCCTACCCATATACTTTTTGTATCGAGGTTTTAGTTATAGTTTTATCAGGTGTTTTATTTTCTTACCCTGGCGTCCTACTCCTATACTTTTTGTATCGACGATTTAGTTATATTTTCATCATGTCTTTTATTTTCTTATCATGGCGTCCTACCCCTATACTTTTTGTATCGACGATTTAGTTATAGTTTCATCAGGTGTTTGATTTTCTTACCCTTGCGTCCTACTCCTATACTTTTTGTATCGACGATTTAGTTATAGTTTCATCAGGTGTTTTATTTTCTTACCCTGGCGCCCTACCCATATACTTTTTGTATCGAGGTTTAAGTTATAGTTTTATCAGGTATTTTATTTTCTTACCATGGCGTCCTACGCCTATACTTTTTGTATCGACGATTTAGTTATAGTTTCATCAGGTGTTTTATTTTCTTACCCTGGCGTCATACCCCTATACTTTTTGTATCGACGATTTAGTTATAGTTTCATCAGGTGTTTTGTTTTCTTACCCTGGCGTCCTACCCCTATACTTTTTGTATAGAGGTTTTAGTTATAGTTTCATCAGGTGTTTTATTTTCTTACCCTGGCGTCCTACCCATATACTTTTTGTATCGACGATTTAATTATAGTATCATCAGGTGTTTTATTTTCTTACCCTAGCGTCCTACCCCTATACTTTTTGTATCGACGATTTAGTTATAGTTTCATCAGGTGTTTTATTTCTTACCCTGGCGTCCTACCACTATACTTTTTGTATCGACGATTTAGTTATAGTTTCATCAGGTGTTTTATTTTCTTACCCTAGCGTCCTACCCCTATACTTTTTGTATCGACGATTAAGTTATAGTTTCATCAGGTGTTTTATTTTCTTACCCTGGCGTCATACCCTTATACTTTTTGTATCGACGATTAAGTTATAGTTTCATCAGGTGTTTTATTTTCTTACCATGGCGTCCTACCCCTATACTTTTTGTATCGACGTTTTAGTTATAGTTTCATCAGGCGTTTTATTTTTTTACCCTGGCTTCCTACTCCCATATTTTTGTATCGACGATTTAGTTATAGTTTCATCAGGTGTTTTATTTTCTTACCCTGTCGTCCTACCCCAATACTTTTTGTATCGAGGTTTTAGTTATAGTTTCATCAGGTGTTTTATTTTCTTACCCTGGCGTCCTACCACTATACTTTTTGTATCGACGATTAAGTTATAGTTTCATCGGTGTTTTATTTTCTTACCCTGGCGTCCTACCCATATACTTTTTGTATCGACGTTTTAGTTATAGTTTCATCAGGTGTTTTATTTTCTTACCATGGCGTCCTACCCCTATACTATTTGTATCGACGTTTTAGTTATAGTTTCATCAGGTGTTTTATTTTCTTACCATGGCGTCCTCCCCCTATACTTTTTGTATCGACGATTTAGTTATAGTTTCATCAGGTTTTTTATTTTCTTACCATGGCGTCCTACCCCTATACTTTTTGTATCGACGTTTTAGTTATAGTTTCATCAGGTGTTTTATTTTCTTACCATGGCGTCCTACCCCTATACTATTTGTATCGACGTTTTAGTTATAGTTTCATCAGGTGTTTTATTTTCTTACCATGGCGTCCTACCCCTATACTTTTTGTATCGACGTTTTAGTTATAGTTTCATCAGGTTTTTTATTTTCTTACCATGGCGTCCTACCCCTATACTATTTGTATCGACGTTTTAGTTATAGTTTCATCATGTGTTTTATTTTCTTATCATAGCGTCCTACCCCTCTACTTTTTGTATCGACGATTTAGTTATAGTTTCATCAGGTGTTTTATTTTCTTACCCTGGCGTCCTACCCCTATACTTTTTGTATCGACGATTTAGTTATAGTTTCATCAGGTGTTTTATTTTCTTACCCTGGCGTCCTACCCATATACTTTTTGTATCGACGATTTAGTTATAGTTTCATCAGGTGTTTTATTTTCTTACCCTGGCGTCCAACCCCTATACTTTTTGTATCGACGATTTAGTTATAGTTTCATCAGGTGTTTTATTTTCTTACCCTGGCGTCCTACCCATATACTTTTTGTATCGACGATTTAGTTATAGTTTCATCAGGTGTTTTATTTTCTTACCCTGGCGTCCTACCCCTATACTTTTTGTATCGAGGTTTTAGTTATAGTTTCATCAGGTGTTTTATTTTCTTACCATGGCGTCCTACTCCCATATTTTTGTATCGAGGTTTTAGTTAGAGTTTCATCAGGTGTTTTATTTTCTTACCATGGCGTCCTACTCCCATATTTTTGTATCGACGATTTAGTTATAGTTTCATCAGGTGTTTTATTTTCTTACCCTGGCGTCCTACCCCTATACTTTGTGTATCGACAATATAGCTATAGCCTCATCAGGTGTTTATCTTTCTTGTCACCCTGTCAAACTTTATGTCGAACGCTTCATCAGGTTTTTTTTATCTTGTTTCACTATCGTCATACGCCAATACTGTTGGTAGCTAAGATATAATTAAGGCTTTATCGGGTGTAATAGCTTGTTACTCGGCGTCCTACTCTAATTCTTTTTATTAGCGACGATTTAGTTCATGCTTCATCGGGTGTTGTATCTTGTTACTTTGGCGTCATACTCTTAATTTTGGCGGTGACAATAAAGTTCACGCTTCATCAGGCGTTTTACCTTATTCACTATCATCATACTCCAATACTTTTGGCAGCGGCAATGTAGTTAACTCTTCATCTGATATTTATTTTATATGTTATCCAGTCGACCTATACGTTAAAACGTTTGGCAGCGACGCTCTCATCAGGTGTTTTATTTTTTTTATCATGGCGTCCTAGACCAATGCTTTTGGTAGCGACGATACAGTTAAAGCTTCATCGGGTGTTTTCCTGGCTTTTTTCTTTTTTTTTTTTTTTTTGCTTAAAATTTTTAGTAGCGATTATGTTGTATACCAGAACCTTTGCTACTGATGATGTAGATAAAGCTTTATCAGGTGTTTATCTTTTACTCCTAGCGTCCGCCAATACTACTGGTAGCAACGAAGTAGAAATAGCTTAATTGGGTGTTGTAGCGTGTTGACCTGGCGTCCTCCTCCAATACTTTTAGTGGCGAGAAAGTCTTATAATGTGTACAGCGACGACGAAGCTTCATCGAATGTATTATCGTGTTAATCTGCCAGCGTCCTACTCCAATACTTTTGACAGCTATGGTATAGTTTAGGCTTCATCAGATGTTTTATATTGTGACCCTGGCGTCCTACTTCAATACTTTTGGTAACGGCGATGTTTTTAAAGCACAATCTTTAACCTAGTATCTTACTTAAATACTTTTGGTAGCGACGATGCGATGTAGTAAGATCATATTAGGTGTTTAATCGTGTCGTTCTACTCTCATGCTATTCGTCGCAGCGGTGTAGTTTCATCGGGTGTTTATTTTGTTACCGGCTTGGCGTCCTACTCTAATACCTTTGGTAGCAACGATGTAGTTAAAGCTTCATCATGTTTTTATATTTTGTTTTCCTGGCGTCCTACTGCAGTAGTACTGGTATCGACGTTCATTCTCCTTTTCTCCTTGTTTATTTTCTTGTAACAGCATTATCACGAGGTCACGTTTAATTGGCTGTATCTGGAACACAATAAACCTGTCACGAACATGTATGTTTCACACTGTAATATGAAATTACGGTCAATGAATTTGGAATTTTAAACGATTTATTAAGTAGATAATTCAATAGCAGAACAAGCTGTTTTAGTTTGCTTTGTTCCTATTGCCAATACATTAAGTCAAATACCAGCACACGTTGACATCTTATTTTCATTTTATCGTAAATTTGTGTTAACAGTTGTCGTAATTGTAGATTTCGTGACGGCATTGTCGTAAATTCAGAGGCAGAATATTTGAAACAGTGTAAAAATTGAAACTGAATTGTGAACTTATTTCTTTTCATTCTAATGCTGACAGATTAAAATCATTTGTAAGTTTTGGTATGGTAATTACTACGCAAAAAAGTATTACATCTGGCAACTGGAATTGTTATTCATTACTCAATCGGTATTCACTGTTTTCATTTACACAAATGTCATCGCGCTTATTGTTTAAAAATTATTTCATGAACTTCATTAGGTACGTGCATTTCATATAGAACTGTGTTGCATAAACGAGTAGTTTATCAGTTGTTGTAGAATAAAAATAACCGTAAAATTGAAACAACAGGAAATTATTTCAATAGCATATTAGTCGCATTATTAAATTTGTGTACTGAAATTAAATTCTGTGGGTGCCTTAAAATAAACAAAATCTAATTTTTCGTCTCATTGAAACTAGGAGTGAACATTGGCGAGAACAGGCGGTTGCCGAGTCATACTAGAATAGAAATCCATCAAGTTGATTTATTGTTGCCGATCAAGTTGACTCGCTAATCATTTTCCAATTTGAACTAATCAAGACAGCCTCACCAAATGTAAACGATCATATTGATTAAATTGAATGCAATTTTCATAAATGTGCACAAAAAGGTTGGAGGGTAAATGATCACTGTTTTTCCATAAACAAGGTTTTAGTATTTATTCCATATTCGTTCCGTTTTAGCATGTCTATTCTTGTAACATCATTGATAGAAGGTCAAACAAAGACCATAAATCAGAAATATTTTCGTATTTAATTTTACAGAGATTACCGCCTACATTATTTATTGAAGTTGATCATTATAACTGTAGTAGTCTACCTAACAGCGTCTGGACAGTAATGGCTCATTTTTTATTTAATAAGGAATCTTTACTATTATCTGCAATGTTTGGTGTAATACAGCAATCTATGAACATCTAATATATTTCATGACCAATAGCTGTATCACTAAAATTCCATTAATGACATTTTACTAATATAAATGTTTAGGAATGGACGTGTATTATCTATTATCTAAGTTGATGCCTGATTTTTTGTGTCATCAAACATCTTTTTGTGTGTGGATATTACAGGTTTCAAAGATTTTAGCTGTATTTCAGACGTATTGTCGGGAGAATCGAACCTCAACCTCAGTTTTGACAGACCATTTGATCAATAGTTGACGAACTACCTTAACCACTCGGCCACCGATAACCCGAAAGGTCCCTTGTAAAACTTACCAACAAGCATATACAGCTAATACAAACAAAACACGTCAACACGTCTTTGCCATTTTCCTAACTAGCATAGTAATTGATATTCTATGTTTGGATTTGTTTATACCCTTTAACATTTCAGTTGTATACTCGTAATATTCTTTTTGATCATCAAAAGTGTGGACTGCGAAATGTTGTACTACTACCTTATAGCCAAAGATACCTATAGATTCCACAGCTGTTTATCCTGGCGTATAATAATATTATTACTAATGATAGTAAATATGTGCACCGTTCAATTTATTTAGACATTAATAATTAATAATTTCTTCCAAAAAATAGTTCGGGTGATAAAAATCCTAAAACAATCATTTCTAACATACCATAAGAGGTTGATGATAGAATTACAATTGCCAGGATGTGAATAATATATTATCTAACATTGGTACGAGTGGATTATCGAGACTGCAGAAATTCGATAATCGAAGAGTACTCATGTAAGATTATGCTTCTCTAAAAAAGCAGTACATCTGAGAAATGAAATACACATTCTCTCAACCAAATTTTTGGTCATGACTTGAATACGCGGTAAATGGAAGATTTTTTGTTTATGAGGTCATTATTTTTGTATATGACATTATTTAAAACCTTAAACAAATGAGACCTATTTATTTACTAGTGACGATTACTATTTTTCCACACCCAGTCAAGCGATTTGAATGTTACATAAAAAATTGAAAAAATGAAAAATAAAATGGTTAAACAACTGAACTAAAAATATCAGGTGCAAAAAAAAAGACCTTAAACATAATACAGCTTCATTTACAATTTTAAATGAATATGTGAAAGACTCAACTCCGTTAGTAATCACACGAAATTATCGGCTTTTTAATTACGTGTTAGACGTGGTGATTATCCCAGAAAGTAGAGGTAGACCAGTGGAGTTATCAAAAGTAATGTTATGAATAAACGTGACCTTGATAATTAATTTGTCTTGGAAAATTTTTCCACTATTTTTGTAAATAATTCTGCAGATGAATTGAGTTTTTTAATTCAAAGGCAGACTAGTTTAAATAAAGCTTATTCAAAAGTGACAACGTTGATATTGCATACTGCTGTTGAGTTGTATTTTTCTCCATGTATATACAGTCTTTTTGAGTCAACTTCAGCAAAGAGTACAATACTGTTTATCTGACTGGTGTATAGCATTACCAGATTAATGTTTTAATGTTATTTTCAATAAAAAAACCCAACCATTAATATGTAACAATAATTTGTTTCGCAAACCATTTAGCTATCTACCAAAAACATAACTGTGCATAATACTTGATTTATCACATTGTGTAAAAAAATACTTCTTCCTTTTCATAGAAAATAGTTTAGTCATTGAATTTAAAATTAAAGATTACCCTTAGACACCTGTAGCTTGTATAATATAACAAAATAGTTAGGATATGTAACTGAGGCAAATAACATATTAGTGGTTAATAGTGTGTATTATTTGGGAAAATATCAGTATTGTAGAACAAACAAATCCAAATCCTTATGGAAGGTCTTTGCCACGCGCAGCACAGAACTGTATAAGAAGTTGTGTTGTTAAAACTAGCTTCCCTGTTGAGATAAATAGCTTCATGTAGCTGGTCACTTATTAGCTGTCCCGGTTATGGTATACATATCATTAATTATACTTAATTATGTATTTTAATATGAGTCTAACTGTTTATAAATAAATCTAGAAATCTTGTAACAAAAAAACCAGCTTTATAGAAAGGGATAAAATATATTTCATGTGGTCATAATTACGCCTTTGTTTTCTGGAACCGAATTTAGATAAAGCTTTAATATACATAGAATAATTTTAAAAGGACCCCTGTGTATTTTCCCTCTCACTATTCAACAAGTTTGTTAAAAATAATGTTATTGATTAATGTTACCTAATTTTTATTGTCGATACATTTTTAATAAGTTAGCCAAGTGTAAATAGTGTTTTGATGTGCGACAGTCTCAATCAACAATTTCGCCTCCAAACGTCTCATAAACTAATTTATCTTCGATATATACGCGTGAACTCCAGAGGGTCACACAATAAAACCTGTTAATGTTTGTTCGAGTCAATGGTAGAAAATTGGTAGAGAACGTATAGATTTTCCAAGTAAGACGCTTGATAATTATTCAAAGTAACTTTAGTTCTTTGATATGGATTTTGAACATAACACATATATATATATATATATAACAAATTCATACTTATCTTTCAGATCTTTTATAACTATCTTTCCTTTTTTATTTCATTCACCAATTAAATTACCTTTAGTATTTTTCCGCATATGCCCACCTTAATCTATATCCTCAAAGCAACATATATAGATATTTCTACGCCACACATAGAAAGGCTTACATCTATCGTGGGTTTTTCGTTACACTTTATTAAAAATTCATAGATAAGACAGTTGAAGTTTAAGAAAAACAGATATATAGAATATTTAATATGTAATAATACGAAAGCAAAGTATCTGCGGAATAATTAAAATTCTATTATTATTTTCGACTTTCATTATGTTTTATAATATTGTCATAAGATAATTAAAGTACACCAATACTGTTAATCTCTTTGCATGTATTTGATCCTAGTAAATCAAAGCTTGGAATACAAAAAGATATATTATTTGATATTATATTATTAATATATAAAGATTTTATTTTATATGATTTGCCTTTTTAAGAATATCAAAAGTAACGGAAAAATATTTTAGTTGTACCAAATACCAATGTACTGAAATTGTTTTGGTTGAAACGTTCATATTTCCAAACAGGTGATAGCAAACGGATCAAAATGCAATCAAAGCTTTTTAAATAACACTTCTAAATGTGAAATTCACTAACTGAGCTAATATTTGTTTTGCCTTTGCTGCCTTTTGGGGTCGTAAAAATGTGGTGTCATTTGTTTCTAATATTAGTTTGTTTACAGAAGAAATAATTTGTTGATACAGTCATATTTAAGATAATGTTGACAATACTGTGATAACGCGTACCATTTTACCAATTTTTTTGGCCATACGTACTATGTGCAGCTACGAACTTCTTTGAGTAAAAGATTTCGTTTTTTGAGTAAATTAGAGGGTTAATGTTTGTATAAGTCTAAAAACAAATGAACTTTAACTTTGATTTTATCTCTAAAAGTTAAACTTAAAATCTCACAAAATTTAAGTAAATGGAAAACCAGTTCTTAAAAAATGCTGATTCTTCCTGGTTAAATCTTTATAAGGTACAATCTATCATTTTTATGGCTATTTCGTACCAGCGGGTTACTTTAACTTAAAGATTATTCTCATCAAGTCCGATCGTATTTGATATATTGATTTCGATTTCAATAACGATCAATTAAGTCATGGTGACGACCATAGAACTTATGAAGGGATAACATCAACCTTAGTACAACAACCCTTGTTTAAGTAGCTTAGTTGTCAACAGCAGTGAGTAGATAGATCACTTATTGAACAAAGTATTTTAGCATAATTTTATACATTTACTTAGTTTTGTTGCTGTATTATAATATCTTTTTTGAGAATACATAATCTGTTTCCTGTTTGCTACTTCCACTGTGTTTTGCCCCAACTACTATGTGTCGTGTACAATTCATAGCCTTCTCAATAGAGTTCCGTTTTTAAAATTGATCGGAATACATTGTATTTATTTGTGACATGGACGGCTGTTTCAATTATAAGAACAAATGACGTCACAATATAACATGAACATGTAACAAGATAACATTTATAGAACATATATTCCTGTTACGTTAAAATAAAAAAAATATTATTATATTATATTTTTCACTGTCTACCCTTCATAAGGTTATTGAATATACACAACATTAAATTGAAACAATGGCATTTTGTCTTCGGTATCTAAAAAGGAACAATCTGTCTTTCTTTGGTGTATCGTAATCGGGTTATGGCAGAGTTAAAAGGTAACGAATGGGTCATTGATAATACTTACAGGCAACTCCAAAGAAACTATTAAGATTCCATTTCATCTTTTAAGTCCATTAGACATCATCTAGAAGACTAACATCAGTTTTAACCTTTTTTTGTCATATAACAAAATATCATATTATCGAGATAGGCAATAAGTTTATGGGAAGAAGATATGCATTAGTCCTAAATCATTTCTGTAACTATTTTAGTTCTAACAAAAAGTTAAAATTCACACAAACTCTCATTTATATAATACAATTATCAATAGCTATTTTACATGAAAGGCATACTTAACCAGCAAAAAGAATTTGTACAGTGAGTTCCTCTGTGTTGGTTGCGATAGGTAAAAATGTAACAAAATAAATTTCCTGTACAAGAGGAAAAAACTGGTATGAAGAGGCTTTATTAATATAATAAAAACACTATGTGGCTTTATTCGAAATAACTACGATACAGCTTAATCGTATGTTTTAATATCAGCAGTACAGTTCAGTTTGTTTAAACTGGTTAATTTATGAATTTAAAGTACATATAAATAATTTATTGTACACAAAACGTATTTAGTTAATTGTGTTACTTTGACCTGTTTGCTGTATGAACAGTGTTGTCCGTTTATAAATATATATTTGATATGTGATACAAATAAATTAATCAAAGGCAGTTTGAATGTGGCCAACAAGTTTTTCTTCTTATTGGTTGGCGTCAAAAGGGTAATTCTAAACTTATTTATTAGGATTATTTAGTATAATATACACATTTTCAAAATAATTACATATCAAATTAAAATCAACTTCATTTTTAAGGGCACTTTTTGTTGAGTTAAAGTGTCTGGCTTTAAGTCTATAATGACTTTTCCGTATGTTTTTTTTTGGGGGGGGGGGCATGATGATCTAACAAGCAAGTTGTTAAATCTGTTCGGTCAAAACATAAGAAAGTTGCGTCGTTACGTGTATACATGTCTTTTGATTTGACATTTAGGATATCTTTTTGCTGTTTTCTTGTTGTGTTGACAACATGGTTTAAGGTCAAAAGTCATCATTAAACGTTTACTTTTAGAATATTATAAGATTCTTAAGATGAACGATGGTGAAGACTCATCGAACTCTTTACGTTTAACTGTTCGTAAGTTTTGGCCATTTTTCATCAACCTCTTGAAATTATCCAGATTTTACGTTTTTTCACAATCTATAATAGTTTTCTTGTTTGGGGAGATATTATCGTCAAAAAACTGTTGCATTTCTGTTATTGTCGCGATTCATAAAATGTAATTGTGCCGTTTATATATCGTACTGTTTCTAAAATAGACTTAAAAGTGACGGAAAAAAGTTTCTTAGAAGTTCAGCAAAACATTCCTACAATTGCTACGTAAAAATCTTATTTCCAAAATTCAGTGATCATCTTTGAAAACAATAAACAGTAGGTCAGACAATTTCTTGTATATACAAATATGTCAAACTGATTGTCAACAACGTGAAGTTCAATCTTCACCAATTACACTAGTTCGTACTCAAAATACCGACATTATGTAACATGATCCATCAATTTAATCTTATTAAGTGCAACATTACACCTAGGTTAATACCCTGTAAAATACTTTGTCGTGACAACTCTCTGAGGAGAAGTACCCAATCTTGTTGGCACACATATCAATATTAGGTCAGACTACCCCCTACCGTGCACTTCAATTCTTCGTGTCAAGATGTCTAATAATGGATAATTATAGGATTTGCTCGCAAAGGAATTTAACAAGTCATCAATCTTGTTTAACAAAAGCTTTTGCACTTGTACAAGGTGTATCAAAATAGTAAACATAATTTTACTCATTCATACTGCATTATTCCCATAACAATCTGAATTGTATAATTCAATACATTCGGCAATAATATCCAAATATTTTTTTATCTTGTGCGCCTATGCGACAAACTCAAGAAAGAAATTAAAATCGCAATAACTATATTTATTGCTACTTTGCAATATTTTCTTTCATCTTTATGCGCTGTATTATCCCATCGCGCTGCAATAGCGTGATATGGGCCCATCTCACCTGGCTGTCAAGACGTTATTGATTATAAGTCAACACCATGATCTCACAATGTTACAAAACAACAATAAACATATAATTTACGTTTTTTATACGCGATGCTTTTTTAATTCTACTGGTAATAGAATTATTTAAATTGTATACGTTATTAAATAGATAGGTATGCAATATTGCATAAACCATACGATTCGATTAGTGTAGAAAATATATATTTGTTAGCTAATAAAGGTTAAATCAGGTTCAAAACTTTCCAATTCGGGAAAAGTTTTATATCAAAATACATATGTTAGTTACACATTGTTTTTGTATTTGTAACTGGCGTTTACTACTGTTAGTTTTGAGTTAAATTTTGGTGATGGAGTAGAATATATCGAAACAAATATGAAAAATAGCAACGAGAGTCGAAAGTACAAATCCGAATTCATACAATGTAAACAAAAAACCACACTAAAAGCAGAAAATGAAAAAAAAACAAAAGCATTGGTGCACTCAGCAACTAGAGACGAGTAAGCTTCATCAACCTCTAATAAGATACCCGTATAGTTACTCACTGTTATGTCCTTCGAAAAGTCAAATTATAAATGAGAAATATTATCACTGACTCAGTATAAGTAAAGTCTATCATAATCTAGACGTGGATTTTACATAATTAAGTCATGGTGATAACAAAAAACTTCTGGAGGGATAGTATCAATAAACCTTCGTTTAAGTGGTTAAAACATAGCAGCGTTATCCAATGTAGAAAAATGTAATTCCAATCGGAAATCTAACATAACTTATAGGCTGTGAAATATTAGCACCATACACTGGCACTGATGAAATGTTGATATCAATGAACCGAAAGTTCACAGTTGGAAAGTGTAGTTAGTCTATTTCAATAAGAAGGCCTAAGGCAAACGCTAAGTGTTTTTAATTTCAAGCTCATAAGGATATATTTAAATGCAAATGGTATCGAAATTCGGCATTGCTTATCGAGAAAACAGTATAAAACGGCATGAAAAAAGGTCTTGGACAGTCTTTTCTTTCTTGTCAGTCAAAAAGTGTATTCATGTTGTAAGTTAGAGTAATTGATGACGAAGTAAAAGTAACGACGCGACTTTTGGTTTTTCACCGTTTCTTCTTTTAGTTAAATTATATATTATTGTTCTATATTATTTTTGTCCGGTTTCCTCTTCTTCTTTCTCTTTTCTTTTCATTTTCTCTGCGATGCAATGTCCAATCAATCTGAAACTTTGGGAACATGTTAAGGGTGTTAAGGGCGCCATTTTCAAAATGATCGCCATTTGAATAAAAAAGTGCAGTTCTCAGATCTCAGGCATGGCCAAAGCAATTTCAATGAAAATTGGTATACTGATACAGCTAACTATCCTGAGCATTTTTGCTTAAAAAAAACTGAAAGCAATGGACACTGTTTTGTAATGGCAGTCATTTCACCCCCTTCTGTTTTGTAATGGCAGTCATTTCACCCCCTTCCCTCCCCAGCCCCCCCAAACGTCAACGATTCCGAATGCAACGAAATTTGATATGTACGTAGCTTTTAATGCACAAATTAAGAATATCATGTGGATATGAGGGTTTTCAACATGCTCGAGAATATATTGGCAATGGTGGTTCGTTTGGGAGACATTCTGTGTTGGCATCCCAACACAATCAGCACTAGTTATTATGTCGCCCAAATGAAGTTTTGGGAGACATATTGTTTTTATCCGGTTTCTTATTGTTCTTCTTCTTGAATTTTTGATACCTTTTACACTGTGATATAATGTTTTAATTAATAAAGGGTATTGAAAATTCAAAAATTCTTCTTCTTTCTTCTTTTTTCTTTCCGTTCAATCTTGTCCGCACATTTTCTATGAGATGCCATTAACATAAAACTTGAAAATTTGTATACTGATACAGCTAACTATCCTAAGAATTTTTGACCATCAGAACACCACCGCATAAAAATGCAAAATTTAAACATCATCCGAGATCGACGACATTTGGTACACTGGTAGATTATGGTACCCTGAGTGTGCCACTCCTTTTAAAATTTTTGTACGACTTCCGGTTTCAAAATGGCGGCCGTTTTAAAGTTTTGAAAATGGCGGCCATTGTCAGATCTCAGTAATGAGCAGAGCAATTTCAATGAAAATTGGTATACTGATACAGCTAACTATCCTGGGCATTTTTCCAAAAAAAATTAGACACGAACGACACCATTTTGTGACTGCAGCCGTTTCACCCCACTCCCGCCTAAACGTCAACGTAGTCCGATTGCAACGAAATTTGATATGAAGATTAATTTAAATGCACAAACTAAGAATATCATGTCTATTTGAGGGTTTTCAACATGCGCAAGTATAGTGGCAATGGGGTTTCGTTTGGGAGACATTCTGCGTTGGCATCCCAACACAATCAGCACAATTTATTTTTATTATTATTATTCCACTTCAAAGAACTTGTCCGGAAGATTACATGAAAACGCTTAAACCGATCAATTTGAAACTTGATGAGTTAATGGAGGATCACTCAGGATAGTGCAAACATCTTTAAAAAAAAGATGGCCGCCATTTTCAAAATGGCCACGTTAAAAAAGGTACATTTCTCAGATCTCGACGATGGTCAGTCCAAATCCAATGAAAATTGGTACACTGATACATTTAACTATCCTGAGCATTTCTATATAAAAAAGTGACGCAAACGCCGCTATTTTAACAAACCCCCACCCCCAAAAAATTCGTCAACTTTTAAGACATGAATTTGTCCGCACGATTACGAGAAAATGCTTTGACCGATCAATTTTTAAAATTTGGTGAGGTTAAGGAGGATCACTCAAAAGGGTGGAATCAACTTTTAAAATTTTCAAGATGGACACCATTTTCAAAATGGCCTCCGTTGAAAATTAGTAAACTGATACAGTTGACTATCATGAGCATTTTTACCAAAAAAAAAAAGTGGCCATCTTACCACACTTTCTACCAAAAAGTCAACTTTGTCCGATTTCAACCAAATTTAATTTCTAGGCATATTTTAATGTATTGATTTGAATGAAATACTAATGCATGGGAATTTGGGCGACTTCTGTGTTGGCATCCCAATCTTTAATCTTTAAATCTTTAATATATCGTCTCATTCCATTTTTCTTGAGAAAGAAACAGGAAGTTTTTTAGCCTGGTTTTAAGCTGCAAATGGTATGGTTGTGTAAAATCGATTGATTTATTGCTGTTATATTCGGATTGAGATCAGATCTTAAAATTCAGATTTGTAATATCCATGTTATGTATGCCACTCCTAGAATAAAAAGTGTCACGGTATAAGCGAGGTCCGTTTTTATTGCCGTTTTAAGTTTTGTCCGGCGGGGGGGGAGAATTTGTGTGTACTTTCAGTATTCATTACAATTTGATACTACTTTGATACATATACAAAAGGATGCTAAAACTGATTTTTAAAGACTTTTTTTATAGTTATCGGTCATCTATAGATTTAAAAAATTTCATGTTTGATGGTGTCTGATATCCTATGATAGACAAGACATAATATGTATAAACATCATTTATTAATGATATAATTTGATCATCACATAAAGATTATGTGGTTTAATTACTTTACAAATGAGAACCGTTTGCCCAAAAAGAGTATAATTAAGTCACATACATTTAAATAAAAGGTCAGTGTAGCATGTCAGATAAAAACGATCTAATTGCGTTTCCAAGAAAACACATGATAACCCTTACAAAAGTCACAAAGACAATTTAAACATCTAAAGTTCTGTCCTTCTTTCGAAACACAAATCTTAGTAAGTACATCTTAACATATTCGAAGTCTGGAGAAATAGGAAATAAATTATGATGACGACTAGATGAAAAAACACAAAACAAGTTTTCATATATCTTGAAGCATCACGCTTTCTGTCAATAACACAAGGACAGCAACGTTTTTAATTCAAATTGGCAAATTAAGGAATCGATTTCAGTGCAAGTAATAATTGTCTTACTATATTATTTGACCTCTACTAGAAAGAATTAAAGTGATAAAGACAAAGAAAAACAATCAATGCCCGTCACTTCAATCATATACCTTTTGTCTTAATCTAGGAAAAGAAGGTTTCATTCTGTAATCTATCCTTTCATCAAAGCTTAATGCCTCTCATTTTGCAAGGACGAAAAGAGGGATTATACCAGAAGAAAATTACACAGGACATCGAGGTGGTCTCGTAGGAATGTAAACAAACAAACCATTCGTTTATTTCATTTGCGAAGTTTGTAATAGTCTTTCCTATTTACAATTTTTCTATTTGTTTCAACCACGTTACAAACCCCTGCTTTTGAAAACGTAAGCAATATATCAAGTAGATATTTTGTATTGAACAGAAACACTATTCGGGACTGTTTCTAAGCGACAACAGAAATATTGTACTTCAACAGATTATGGAACAAATACACATAAAAGAGAAAAACGTTTTTAGATTTATAAAAACACTCGCAAATCGAAAGTGGTCAAAACAATAGGTCTTCGCGATAGGCCATAACGAAATATGACTTTGCTAAAAATCAGAAGATCAAATGTCTACGTCAGATTCAATGACTGACCCTGAACAACCAAAAGAAGAAAAGGCGTTATTGTTTTAACATTTGCTATTTAATTTTCGTTTTGACGACTTTGTAAGAAGCTATCTCTCTTTAAATGTTCGGCGAAAGCGTTTACGAGAAAAACGAGATTTATGCTTCTTACCTTTCAGTCATTTTGAGGTTTTGTAATTGTGTTCTTTGATATTGTTTTTTAATTGCGCATCAGTATCTTCTGATTGACTGAAAGGAAAGACCTAACCTCTCGACTCTATCCCGCCATTCTATTAACACACGATTATGTTCTGCAACCTATTAACTCCCGACTATGTACTGTCACCTGTCAACTCCTGAATCTTTTCTGTCACCTGTTAACTTTTGACTGGGTGCTGTCACCTATCAACTCCTGACATCTGTTCTGCCCCTTGTCAACAATTCACTGTGTGCTGCGCTGCCTGTCACCCATCAACTTCTGACATCTGTTCTGTCACCTCTAGTTTGTGTAATGTCACCCATCAACACTCAACATCTTTTTTGTTACATGTCAACTCTCGACCTTGTGATGTCCATTTTATAACTCCTTACATCTGTTCTGACACCTGTCAAATCTCGCCAAAGAGGTACATTTTCAGTTTCTTTTTTAATGAGGCATGACGTAAAATGGAATTTAGTCCAAACACTTTTTAAAATATTTATAATATAAATGTAAATTGTACGTTTGTCAATTTTGCCAAATATGCAATTCGATTTTTTTTTCAAACGACCTATGCGAACCAAAGAAAAGGATATCATCAACTAATAACTCTACCCGCCAACCAACACACATGTCATTAATATATAAACAAAGCATATTTCATCGAAAATGGAAATTGTTATAAAGGTTAATTATCCTTGTTTTAACAAAATGGGTTGAAATTTGAACTATTGCTTCATAATATACAATATACAATTGCTTGGCATACAATACAGGCTTTTTTTCGATAGACAAGTATTTCCGAAAACGCAAAAGGCTTACTTTAGCAAAAGAAATTGTAAATTGTTTCATTTAAATCGAATTTGCAAGGAGAATCCTTTAACCGTCACAAACCAAATTCATATTCCATAGCCGCGCTATCAGATATGAAGGTGCAAAGAAAATAAACACAGTATTTAAATAATGGATTCACGTCAAACATTGTATAAATATTCAATTGTCAAAAGCAGTTTCAAAGACTCGAAGAAATGTCGTCCACAAATCAAAATCAGCTAAAAAGAATACTTTGTATACAATTTTAATAGTGTTACTTTGATAATAATCATTTTACATTTTTTTAAAAATTAGTTATAAATAACCTTTAATTGACCAAAACATGTTGATGCACTGACAGTAGCATTGTTTAATTTAACTGTCATGGAATTTGTCACTTCAACACCGGTCTGAAAGGAGTCAATATTATATTAAGACAAACAGATAGATGGTATAATCTGCTTTCCACCCCCAACAAGACCAATACTCACACAATAAAATTATATAATGAAAAGTAGAATGAATAGATTGTCTTATAGAAGCGATTAAAAGCATATAAATCAAAATTAAACTGGAAAACAAGAAATAAAATTGAACTCAACCAAAATCAATAGAATTATAGGATAGTCTAATTAATGATTTCTTTCTGAAAATAAAAGCAGGAACATTTAGTTAATTAAATTTGACACAAGCTGAACGTTAAAAAAGTTGCTGGTCATAAATAAATATGCATGCGGACTTTCGTTTCAACATCATAAATAAAGTAACAAAAAATATTAAAACGTACATTTTTCTATTCTTTATATGTATTATCACCATTGACACGAATAATCGGAAAAGTGGTCGCAACATGTAATATAGCTTGTTATATCAACAATTCGTGTTATAGAAAGAGAAACCAAAGTTGCAGACATAAGAAACCACGACATCGCCATTTTCGGCGCCTTGTTTCATTCATCTATGTCGTGTGTATATAACGTTTTTCTCTGAAGTTTATTTCAAGACTGTTGTAATTACCACTATTATATTTATAATTTACTGTTTAAAGGCTTTTGTGTGTAAAATCATATTTTCAATGATATCAATAAACTAATAAAGAACGTTTTACACAATATTGATTTAATTTATAAATACTTAAAGCACGTATTTCATTTGATTTCCCACGATGGCCATTGGCATCAAAAACATATCTAGAAATTTATTTATTTGGCAAAGACCAACGCTAACCTATCCATATGTATTGTATTAAATTAAATTGAAATTTTAGCTGTCACTGTGTTTTTTTAATTCAACGATACGTTCGTTTTCTAAAATGATAGTCTATTATTTATTGAATAGCAAAATTTAATTTTGCTCTGTTTAATAGTGTTTTCTGATGTCGTTGAGGAAACCAAAAACGGCAATCCTTTCTAAATATTTTTATTTGAGCACTTTTTTTAAATTGGGTAATTCTTATAACTAAATTTCAGGTTTCACTACTTAAAGCAAATTTAAAGGTTTATCAGTACGTGATATGGATGACGGAGCAGCCATATGGGTAGGAGAGAGAGACTACTCGTCAAAAATCGACGAAATTAAGTACATTTTGAATGTTTATAATACATAATCATTAGCTTTTCACGAAAATGGCAGATTTGTCGCACGAATGTAATGAGGAAATGTCATGTAACCAAATGGAATTATAATTGCGAATTTGACATTATATTTTCAACCTCTTTTCGAACAGTACCTTGACTTGGCTGGATTCCGTTAAATTGAGTAATAAACGCGAACGTGTACTAAGTATGTTCTTTTTGTTGATTTTCAACTTTTGTTTTTTTTCCTCTTGGTTACTAGTAATTTTTGTCTGACAGAGGACCTTGTCCATAGTTTGATGCCAAGCTCTATACTCTTGGAGATGTTTCTATTTATTAAATTGAACTGAATACTTTATAAATTGGAAAGCATTATTATATCGTTATATTATCGTTGTATCGGGCTTTTTAAGTGTTATTATAAAAGGTAGAATTAGTTAACGATGACTGATTATTGTTACCCATATTTCCAACTGACTGTGTCCACTTCTGCTGTTAGCATTACATATTATATATATTTCTCCTATTATATCTTTCGGGTAATGCATTTGTATTTGATTGTTGCACGCGTGTTAGCAACAACCCTTATGTTGTTTTCTTAATTAAAGGTTGTTTCAGTTTTGTGTTAGATTTATGTGATCTGCAATTCTGCATGTGTATATTGTTAGGATCTTTATTTTGTTAATAGTTTAACACATGTAGTATATATATGAGTGGACGAGTCTTATCTTAGAAAACTTGAACTTTTAACGTACACTTGTTAGATGACAGAGAGTGAACGCTAACTACGTAACATCTATCGAAACAAATGACGTTGCATAGCATTTGTATACACAAATGTGTGCTAACATGTAACATAATTTGTATACGAGACGTTGTACACTTTCATTTGTTCTGTTTCATTTCGTTTGTTATGTTCATTTTATGGGCTTGTTTCTCGCGTTTATCGTCTTTTCCATTAACCTATGAACAGTGGTTTTCGAAATGATATACTAAAGTATTTTATTCAGTTTTAAATTTGAAGACTTATATTATTTTATCCTATGTAAAATTAAAGAATTGTAGCTTTGTTAACGTTGTTGTTTATTAAAACTACATAAGATAATACAAAGTCAAGACATTTCTGTTAAATGCCATTATTGCTCCTTTATGCAATCAATCGTGGCAACGTCACTAAAAAGTTTGGTGAGAACTAATCACATGCAGAACATGATCAAAATTTAAGAAAATAAACATAACATTGTTCTTTGTGTTCTTTGTGTCATCAAACGTTTTTCTCGTCTTTCAAATTAACATTAGTGACCACGACTTTTCAGCATGATCGGTTGCTTTCTTAAAGGCTAATCGTAGTTATTTACTCCGGACTTCTTTAAGTGTTGAGCAAGTAAATTGTTGAATTTTTAAGAATACCTGCTCTAGTAGTACATTTACCCTATAGTTAAATCGATGACTACTCTTACGTTTGGCTATCTATGGTCTTCTTTTATTTGTATATATATTTACACTTTTTGAGTCAGTTAGAATCACGTCAATCATTTTCTATTGACATATGTTTGACATCGTTGTAATTGTATTGAAATTGTTTCTAGAAATTTCATTATCTGTTTTCTTGGAAAATGACAAACTTCAGTGATCAAGACTGAAATATTGAAGCCATGAATGAGAAACTAGGTTTTAATTTGTAGCATTTAGGTTCCGGTTACTGTTAGCAATTGTTTATTTTGACATAACTTATTAATGACAACAGATCATGTTTAGAAATCTAACACTAATTCTAATATCAAGTAAAAAATATTAATTGTTAACTAATTTACCGTACAGAAGGTTCAAGCAAAAAGTTATACAGTAATCCATTTTAATATTAAAATTGCTCTAGTTAACCAATGTATATTTTTATGCCTTTAATAGGAGTAATTCGATTAGGAAAAATACAGCAGAAATAGCAGATGAGAAATAAGAAAATCATTACATAAGTAAATAAGTTATAAAATTTGAACCATTTCGTTAAACAAAAACCTTTGATTGCAACTTAGGTGTCTTCATTGCCATATGTGGGTACTTTAAACTATTAATCTATTGACTGAATGTTTTCTCAACATGAAGACGGCACCAATTTCAGTTATATGGTGGAAACATATTTACAAACCATAAGTCATAGGAGAAAATGGATTGACCAACAGTGACAAATTTGTTTACTGTCACTGGCAAAAGTATAGAGTATTGGGTAGAGAAGAAGAATTTAGCTTGTTGAAATCGGCTACAATGAGTCTACTATTTTTCTAAATCTACAAAAAAATGTATTTGTCGTGTAAGTAGCGTGTCACTTTCCAAGCACATGAAACATTACGGTACGCGGTCAAGCTTTCCGTGTTATCACCTGACAACCCTAATGACCACATGGGGACGCAATGGACAGCTTTGTGGGTAAATGAATGGTAACCCAGGACCAATAATCTATACCTAATCGACTACCCGCTCTTCATTTATTATTATTTCAAGGTAGCTAGACTAATTACCTAGTCTACTCTTATACTAGTCCAACTTTGATCTAAACCTGCACCTCTCATTTTTTTCTTTTAAAACCAAACATGAAGTACATCGATGTCCGTACTTGGTACGGACATTTCGAAATAAATAGTTCGTTTTCTTAATGCAAACCCCAAGCTTCCATTACTGTAGTGTGTAAGTTTGTGTTAATGAAAAAAGTTTGGTATCACACACCACCAGTCAGTATGTAATAAGTGTAACAAATGATCATTGCAGAACAATTTACTGAATTCAAACATTGGAGAAACTCAGCAATCATATCACTACACGAGATATTTATCATGAAACGATCGTATCTATAGTAACGCTTATTGGATGCGCAGACGATACGTTTTTTTATTCTAACCTTGGATTATATCCCAAAGAAATTGGTAACGTCAGCAAAAATCAGTTTACTTACTGCAAGCTCTTTCATATTTGATCAATAGAGAAATATAGACACGTATGCAAGAGAAGCTGATATATTGCTACACAGGTGAGGAAAATTTACATTTTAAATATATCAAAATTGTCTTGTGCTGAGATGACCATTGGTGTTATATTCAAGGTGTGTAGATAAGGCTGTTTCTGTGGTTTTCTTAAACAACAGTTGTGAAGCCATTAACATCGATTTATCTATAAGTGAAAGGAGTAAACTTTTGTCTTTAAAAAGACGTTAAAGCTATTCAGTTTCATCAAATCAAAACAGGGCACAGTTTGTACCCATTAGAATTCCCATTTCCTGCTGAAAACAAATCATCCAAAAGTTACAAATATGTTTTTCGATAAGAATATCTAGCACATTTCAAACCTGTGCCTTGTAGTAGAGAAGTGTAATGCAATAATAAACCTAGCTCCTGATTTATCTTTTAAACTCAATTGCGCGGTGATTAAGACTTCTGATATCGTTTTAAGCATGCTACTGGTGGATTGGAAAAAACCATTACCGTCAACATACATGATAATTACTATGGTACAAAGGACATTCTTATTGGGCATTTTTATAAAATATTTTGATTTTATGATTTTATATGTAATAAACAAATCCAAGTTTAGGCAACAGCATATACCAAAACAAGTTAAAAAATAAACGTGTATCTAGTGAGCAGTCATGATGATACGTTTCTTATTATAATTTTCTGTAATTTGCTAAAGAGTTAGTCTGACAGAACATACCAATTATTCAATAAATAATAAAAAAACAAACATCAAATATTCTTAACAACAACAATCACAACATTTATGTTGCAAGATACATTCCACTATTGTTTTAAAGATAGAAATATCTACGGTTTAAACTGTTTAAGACAAAAGCTTTTAACATGTACTTTCAAATGTATTGTATTAATTTCATTCATGTGAATACTGGTAGGGATCTCAGTGCTCGACCCACAGAGTTGCCCAACACGTCTCCAGGTTGCGGATAGGGTAGACCTTCTTGTTGGAAGTTGCCAAGTTATAAAACAAGCTATACCTCGGACTAAGGTCAATAACGTATTTGGAGTATGCCACGCTACGTAGACTAGGACTCGCCGCAATGTGGTGTAAATAGCACTCATGCATTTTTAATAAACCAAATAGACGTGTTTCATACTAACTTTATAGCTAGTATTTTAATGTAACTTTATTGTTATGTTTTAAATATACAGGTGTAAATCAATATCCACAAGTGGATACCAGAGTCAAATTTGTTAGTCTGCATATTTTATTGACTGATTGATAATTTCTAATGACTTACAGATTCTAATAAAATCTTGTAACCTTTTGCTTTGCATTTGCTGCGTCTTATCAATTGATCAACAACTAAATCTATTAAATATATGATGATCTGAAGAAGCAATTTTAAAGTAGAACACATAATTTAGTGCAAAAACTCACAACGTATCACAATGACATATTCTTTTAATTAAACCCACTAACCAACAGTTAAAAATTAAACAAGACAATCAGCAAATCTACAACATTCCAATTATGATTTTTTTACAACAGACAAACAAAACTACACGTAAAGCAATATTACTTAAACATATTAACCAGGAATGATGTCCATGAACGTTAAATCGACATGGGAATTGTTAAATGCTATTGAATTGCTTAAATCGTAATAATTCCTGCATTTTAATTCCTTTAAGCATGATTATATAGAAATTTATTGTTTACACAATTAGTTTTTGTACATTTAAGCTTCCTAGAAGGACATTCATGGCACTTTATTAAGGGAGAAAATATTACTTAATAGAAGGCACTGACTTGTATAAAAGCAGTAGGTTGCTATAAGACAAAACAGTAACGCAAATTTCAAAGAATTTCTCGTTTTACGTAGTTTATAATCAATTCTAACCATTTACTAATTTATAACTAAATTATTAGGATTAATAGGATCGATAAGGATAAAAGAAGAATTAAGATTATTTTGAAAATATTAACTTTACATTTTCTTGTGTTGGTCACCAGAGTCAACTGAAATACACTAAAACATATGGTATACAAAATAAATAAATACGGTTTTAATATGACTACAGCTAATATAACACAAGGATTTCTAATATATAGTTTGGGGAGTATTTTACCTAGTCAAATCTTCCTGCCTAACACTTTGATCTAACGCACCTATTTTATATGTTTGACCAATGTAGTATTTTAGGCATAATATAAATTTGGATTAATAATCCGTGGCCAGCATAAAAGAAAGAAAAATGTGCTGCACCTACTTTGTAGTGCGTCGATGTGATATACCAAAAATCATTGTTATTTTGCAGTATTCTTCTATAGTTTACCTTATAATACAGGCTTTCAAAAGTCATCGTAATGTCTACATCTTTCAATGGATTACTAAATAGTCCTAATGCAATTTTTAAAATATTGAAATCAACTGTGATTTGATTGTTTAAGTTAAGTTTAGTTAAGTTTAGTTTCCCAAAATTGCACCAGATCGCTTGAAATGCTTGTTGTATTTGTCCTAAAAGAAACAAGTGTGGAGACAAAAAATGTCTCGCCTGCATTCCGCATCAGTAACGAAAATAAATTTCGTCATAAGCATTACGTAAATAGCATTAGTTATCAGCAGCAGCCTGTATAAATATTGTCACCATACCATGCATAGATACAGAGGAACTGTCCTAATACAAACACTTTAACATAGTCGCTGGACCGTGAAATTGAGGTCAAGGTCAGGAGACACCTACCAGACAATCATGTACTATTCATCAGCAACTTATATACCAAATATTGTCATCCTACCATGTGTAGTTACAGAGGAACAGCCGTAACCCAAAAACTTTAACGTAGTCACTGGACTGTGAAATTGAGGTCAAGATCAGGTGACACCTACCAGACAGTCATGTACTAGTCATCAGCAACCTATATACCAAATATTGTCATCCTACCATGGGTGGTTACAGAGGAACTGTCGTAACCCAAAAACTTTAACGTAGTCGCTGGACCGTGAAATTGAGGTCAAGGTCAGGTGACACCAACCAGACAGTCATGTACTAGTCATCAGCAACCTATATACCAAATATTGTCATCCTACCATGCGTGGTTACAGAGGAACTGTCGTAACCCAAAAACTTTAACGTAGTCAATGGACCGTAAAATTGAGGTCAAGGTCAGGTGACACCTACCAGACAGTCATGTACTAGTCATCAGCAACCTATACACCAAATATTGTCATCGTACCATGCGTAGTTACGGAGGAACTGCCGTAACCCAAAAACTTTAAAGTAGGCGCTGGACCGTGAAATTGAGGTCAAGGTCAGGTGACAGGTGACTGACTGGCAAGTACTCGTCATAAACTACATATGGACCAAATTTGATGGACCTAGGGCTTGGTCTTACAAATGTATGAAGCAAGATGTCAAGTGTTTACGCCGCCGCCGCCGCTGCCGGATTCCCATACATATGTCTCGCCTCCAGCGACTTTCGTCGCAGGCGAGACAAAAACATCAATTTTGTTATATTAGTTTTATATAGCAAATGTCATAACAAATCTGAAAGTGTCCTGATATATGGAGCAAGTAATTCCTACCTTAATGGAAGCATTGGTGACTGATGACAAAGAGCACCTTTGAAGAGATATGTGATATTCTTAACGTGAGTAAACAATCTGGGCAGTCCTACGGATAGTAACCCTTGCAATACTCCAAACAGGAGTAAATAATCAGCACCTACTTACAGTAACCACTACAATACTACAAGCGTGAGTTAAAACAAATCTGGGCAGCATCTACTAAACTATCTACTATGATACTTCAGGCGGAAGTAAACAATCTTGGTAGTACCTAAGTTTCGTAACCCTTACAATACTTTAAACGTGAGTGATCAATCTGGCATCATCTACGTAAAGCCCAACAATACTCAAAGCGCGAGTGAACAATGTGCAACACCTACGTATAGTAACCCCTACAATAATTATCTAACTTTGTATCCAAGCGTGAGTAATATTTCTGTTCATCACCTACGTATAGTAACTGCCACAATACTTCAAACATAAGTAATCAATCTGGGCAGCACCTACGTATAGCCAGCCCTTCAAACAAAAATCGTTAATGAACAATCCTACGAGCACCTACGTAGATTAACCCATACAATTTTCTAAGCGTGTGTGAACACTATGAACAGCACGTACGTATATTTATCACTACGATACTTCATGCGTAGGTGGAGAAAATTGTCAATAACAATCTTGCAGAACTTAAATGTATTACCTCCTTTAAGTAAACAATCATGTGTATTGCAACTAAACTGTTGTCTTCTTTTCAACGGATTGAACCATTTGACCGTAGTAGCCTAGTCCTTTCTGGAAGTTGGTAATAGATTTTACTTTGAACTTAATATTAAATAATTATTTTTGATGAATAATTACATCTCAGTTATTAAATTTTAGTACATACATACATGAGGTTGTAACTATATTTACTACTTTACATTGGTATCCTTGTATAACAAATATGTGTGGTTTTACAGTATGTATGCGATTTATAATTATATTGCATCTAACTAATCTATCATTCACTACCATTTTATTTACTTATTTTAATTAAAATACTATTGGAATTATTACAACTAGCTACATGTCTGTGTCAAATAAGCCACAACGGTTGGTGTCAGACTGTGTAAACATCTGACCAACAGTGTTATTGTTATGACAGACAGTGAACCACTGTACATCTGACCAACAGTGTTATTGTTATGACAGACAGTGAACCACTGTACATCTGACCAACAGTGTTATTGTTATGACAGACAGTGAACCACTGTACATCTGACCAACAGTGTTATTGGTATGACAGACTGTGAACCACTGTACATCTGACCAACAGTGTTATTGTTATGACAGACAGTGAACCACTGTACACCTGACCAACAGTGTTATTGTTATGACAGACTGTGAACCACTGTACATCTGACCAACAGTGTTATTGTTATGACAGACTGTGAACCACTGTACAACTGACCAACAGTGTTATTGTTATGACAGACTGTGAACCACTGTACATCTGACCAACAGTGTTATTGTTATGACAGACTGTGAACCACTGTACATCTGACCAACAGTGTTGTTATGACAGACTGTGAACCACTGTACATCTGACCAACAGTGTTATTGTTATGACAGACAGTGAACCACTGTACATCTGACCAACGGTGTTATTGTTATGACAGACAGTGAACCACTGTACATCTGACCAACAGTGTTATTGTTATGACAGACTGTGAACCACTGTACATCTGACCAACAGTGTTATTGTTATGACAGACAGTGAACCACTGTACATCTGACCAACAGTGTTATTGTTATGACAGACAGTGAACCACTGTACATCTGACGAACAGTGTTATTGTTATGACAGACTGTGAACCACTGTACATCTGACCAACAGTGTTATTGTTATGACAGACTGTGAACCACTGTACATCTGACCAACAGTGTTATTGTTATGACATACAGTGAACCACTGTACATCTGACCAACAGTGTTATTGTTATGACAGACAGTGAACCACTGTACATCTGACCAACAGTGTTATTGTTATGACAGACAGTGAACCACTGTACACCTGACCAACAGTGTTATTGTTATGACAGACTGTGAACCACTGTACATCTGACCAACAGTGTTATTGTTATGACAGACAGTGAACCACTGTACATCTGACCAACAGTGTTATTGTTATGACAGACAGTGAACCACTGTACATCTGACCAACAGTGTTATTGTTATGACAGACTGTGAACCACTGTACATCTGACCAACAGTGTTATTGTTATGACAGACAGTGAACCACTGTACATCTGACCAACAGTGTTATTGTTATGACAGACAGGGAACCACTGTACATCTGACCAACAGTGTTATTGTTATGACAGACAGGGAACCACTGTACATTTGACCAACAGTGTTTTGTTATTCGGTGCTGATATTTCACTGCTTACCTTTCGTGTTATTTTGTTTAATGGTGGGAGTTAAGTGATAATGGCAATATATAGAAATATTTCGCGTTTGCGTTATAAGTATTTGGGTATCTTTTGTACAGCTTGCATAACTATTCAGTGAGTATGTGATCATTATTTACTTAACTGGAGAACAAATGTGAAAAGAACAATTAAATGATACAAAGATACTCTTTATTTACACTCTTATCATTAAAGTAATATATTTCGTTCAAGTTGTTATACAATTTTAATACAATTTTATCCTCCCTGCTGCGAATCTGTCGATAAGTTTAAATTTAGATTTTTTAAATTGCCAGTGCATTCAAAATCAGTAATTTAATTTGTATTTAATAAATTGATATTTGTAATCGTTATCAAAACTTACTGTTTTGGATGAAGATGAAACAGAAGAATTCTGATCTGAAATATGAGAGGTAGTTATTGATTCATAATTTAATCCTCTTTGTTTCTATGGGTCATTGGTCAGGTAAACTTTGTAAGTACTATATATTCCATAAAATTGATCAGTCTTTTGTACACCATATATATTAATGAGCAGCCAGAACATTGGATATGATTTGAATGTTTCTAACAATAGGCACAGACTTTTTGCTTCAATTTGAATGTTTTGTAATTACAGGTAAGTGATATCTTCAATACTATAAACATGTTTTTATTAGACTTACTGTAATGATTGTTTAGTTTTATTGAAATTTAGGTCTTGTACTACAACATCTATTAAACTTTAAATAACACTGTTGAAAAAATGAACCATAGCTATAGTTCTAAAAAATGAACCATACCTATTGCCCAAAAAACTTTTAGTTATTCCAAGGGTTAAATGACCATGCTACATTTTGGCTGAAAGCTGGCATTTGCTCTTCTAAATTTTATAAGGATGTACTTTGATCACTTAATGGTGCCAGCTACACTCTATGGTATAGAATAAAAACCCGCTCGATATGACTAACTATGCTCTAAACTTAATAACGGCAGCTTCATTTTTTTATAAAGTTTAGCAAGAGTAATGATATTTTAGCAATTTAAAATCAAACAACATGCTACTTTAAATATTTAAATGTAACCTTAGATATGGGTTGGGATATATAAACGCGTATTCATATCAAAGGAGTAATTTGAACATGTATCATGTTTTAGTATAAATAGTTTTACCGATCATAACGATTATAATTGAAGATTTGTTAGTTTATGATCAATGCCCGGTAGTGAAACTAACAAACACAAGACGGCTTCTTAATTCAGAAACGGAGCGCTTGTTTCGCATTATGGTTTGCCAGTCGTGAGAATAATCCAAATGTGTTGCGTCGCATCTACCCAATTTACATTAAACGTTTTGACAAAAACGCTAGATAGAATGTTATAAACAACAGGGATATCGTTATCGCAGTTGTATATATATCCATGGATACATATTTTGGTTGGCACATTTGTCACCTCCCAGACAAGCTTATTATTACAGGAATTAAAGCTGTATTAGGGGAATTTATCGGTGTATGAATAAAATTAATTCATTCACAAACTAAAATAGCTATCAGTTAGATGGTATCTACCTTCGTGACCATGACTGTCAATAGGCTGTGATGAGAAAATTGTAAAAACGTATCTGTACACGAATTTGTCATTCAAAAAGCAGTAATGTAATTTGAGGTCAAAGTTCAATGTAAAAGGTCATCTACATGGTATGCGACACTTCGCCTTAAAATGATCTACCTGTATGCCAAATATCAAAGACTTACTTCAAATGGGAAAAAACTGGGACACGATTTAACAGACTTATCACTTTCACTGGGAAGGCCATAATGAACCCTGAAGTCTTAATGTAAAGTTGTAGCAGTTGGCGTAAAAACAGATAATTTACGCATTCAACAATATTTTTTTCTTTTCAAGCTTTGAATTTTATTTAAATAAAGGCACTATTTGATGGCAACATGTTTTCGCTAGATTCGTTCATCGAAATATTAAACATGAACGCTCGTGCTATCGGAAATGACGTAACAATAAATTTTGGAATGTTTTTGGTAATAAAAAATATATTATGATTAAAAGAACCAAATATATAATTTAAATGCGTCATAAATGATGTAAATACAATTTTCTCTAAATTTCTTTATAGTCATGTTTGTTAAGTCTTTCAAGCGAAGTCGGGTAACTTATTTGTTTGATATGAACGTCACGATAAAGCTAAACATTTGCAGAAAAAAGCGTTAAACCTCAGCCATTTAATAAATCTGCTTCTTCAACATACTTTGTCCCCACCGTTTCGTGGGGACCAGTGGGTAAAACTGTGTGATGCTTTACAGTACTGCTCTATGAAATGTGAGCTTAAGAACTTTCAAGAGTGTCGCCATTGTTATAGAAGCGTCAGAAATGTTAAACATTGACTTTTTAACTATTAATTTTCTAAAGAATCCTTGACCACTTAATGCACTTTAATGCAGCTACTAACTACGGCTATTTAATGGTAGATATAAAATATAGTCGTCCAAATACTTGCACGGGTTTATATAACTGTAAGACAACTGTATGTTAAAACATGTTGACTTTGTTTCCCGTCTGATTAATACAATGGCATTGTCACAGCCAAGTATCCCATGGATGATATAAATGTTTGCTACAATACTTAGACAAAATTTATTCAGCTATATACCAGTGAAATTTTAACAAAATTTTATATTTATGCAGCAAATAAATGTATCTTGATGTAGGTTAAATAACAAAGTGGTTTTTTTTATGTTTTAAACACGTATTGACGAGTCCTGTTAGATAAATAACCAATTAAATAATATAATATATTAATAAAATTTTAACTAAAATATTTGGTCTTATTGTTATTTAAGTATAACCAAAACTATTTTATTGCCCAATACTTGCATTATATGTGTATTAAAATCGGCCATAATTTCTATCTCAATGTTCTCGTTAAATAATTAATAACGATGGAAATATCGTTTGTCAACCAACTGAATTGAAGTTAAAAAATCTCCATTAGAGATAATCGATACTCTCACTGTGGAGAAAAATTGTTTTATTTTCAAAATTATGACAACGCAATCAACTACGAAAATAAATAACAAAACCTCAAAAATAATACCAAACTAAATATAAATCTGGTCGTAATAATGTTTAATCAAAGGTCACATACAATAAGAATGAAAAGTATCTGTCGTGTGTTATTAATGGCATTACAACACGAGTTCCGTTGAGGCCAATTATATTCATTATGTTATTAATTGCAAAGGGCATCAAAGATTTCAGTGTCATTTAAATAATTATGAAATAAATGGATAAACAAATCTTGTAGCAATAAAGGAATTAGTAGTTCCGGCATGATATGATCCGTTTCCTTTTCGGATATTGTATTTAACATGGTTTTCCTTCAAAATGATATATGGTTTCTTGGTCTACTAATAAGGGCTTAATCATTACTAAAAGTTTTTATATTGTGATCCAAGATTTGTAAATAAGTGCCAAGGATTGTGAAATTGTTAAAAATAAAGCACTTTCATTTTCATTACGTGACTTATCTCTTTATTTAACATCCTCCGTTTACTGAAATTTCTACAATGCCTAATTAATTAACATTTAACCCCAAATTAAAAAGTTTCAATATTCGTAATCATTGCATTGTTGACACAATTTGAATTCCGGAAGTGCATGATTTCGGAAACAATCTGGCCAAAAATGGTTTTGTTATATTCATTGAACTATATTTACCCGTCCGATTCCGAAATCACACACTCCACAATGTTCAATGTTGTCAACAATGCCATGATTACGAATAGAATGTTAAAACTAACAAATTTAGCTTTTCTAAAAAGCTAAGCGTCTCTTTGCCGCATTACAAATTTTATGGATTTATTAAAGTATCTGTATTTTTTTAAATTTATTTGTAGGATAGTAAACAATTTACCTTTTAAGGACATTGCTTACGCTAAACTATTAGCCAAAGGTGCTTGAGAGATTTAAATACCTGTCTTATTTCACACCTGCTTTTTTAAATTATTAAACAACAATTGACTCCCTGAACAAATGTTAAAAATGAGCGGTAAAAATATGTTTTGTTATATTTGCATCAATATAAGGACGAAAATAAAGATATAGAAAATACCATTTTTTCCCAAACAGCTTTAAAAAGTAGGGAGATTTTGCTACAATGTTTGCTACAATTACCTTTTAATTGTTTACTGACCAATGCTTTGAATGAAATAGAAGTCAATATGTGGAACGTAAACATTACTACACTAAAATACTGATTACAACCCCGATTCAACCTAATAATATATCGAAATTTCAGTACACATACTAGTGCGATCCTAACGTAAACCAATGAAATGACAAAAATATTTATGGATCTAGTAAACCACCCAATAAAGTAAGAGAGAGTCAATGACTCCGAAGACTGATCGTCATTTGATTATGTGTATCGTTTCCAATGAGAGACGGTAATGAATTTGGGTTTCTAAAATATCAATTAAACAGACATTAAAAAAGAATGTAGCAAACTAGGAAAACAGTTAAATAGCGGATAATATACATAAATCCCCTTATGTGAATCACTCCGGGGTTGTTCCATAACAAGTAATGGGGAAAACATTAAAAGAAGCTGCATTATTGTAGGTAGATAAATACGAACATGGTTATGTTTATCCCGTGAACTTTACTAGAAATAATAGACGGTGGCGAATATAATATATAGCTAGCTGGACGTTAAGCAAACAGTAAATAGCAGAACGGATCAAGTTTTTGTCATATTTAAGATGAAGGACAAATTTTCTATTACATTTTATTATCCTTAATGTGTTGTTGCTTTGTACATATTTTTCGTATTAGATTGTTATAAAAAAAGTGGGGGCAACAATAACCACACCCCACTCCAAACAGTGGCGGAGTGATCAGGAAGTTGCAAATTCGATCCTGACTTCAGGCAAGATATGCTAGACTCAAACCTTTTCAAATGACAAGGTGTGCTCGACTCTAGCCTTATCAAATGACAAAGTGTGCTCGACTCTAACCTTATCAATTGACAAAGGCAAGATGTTCTCGACTCTAATCTTATCAATTGACAAAGGCAAGATGTTCTCGACTCTAACCTTATTTATTGACAAAGGCAAGATGTTCTCGACTCTAATCTTATCAATTGACAAAGGCAAGATATGCTCGACTCTAACCTTATCAATTGACAAAGGCAAGATGTTCTCGACTCTAATCTTATCAATTGACAAAGGCAAGATATGCTCGACTCTAACCTTATCAATTGACAGAGGCAAGATATGCTCGACTCTAATCTTATCAATTGACAAAGGCAAGATATGCTCGACTCTAATCTTATCAATTGACAAAGGCAAGATATGCTCGACTCTAACCTTATCAATTGACAAAGGCAAGATATGCTCGACTCTAATCTTATCAATTGACAAAGGCAAGATATGCTCGACTCTAACCTTATCAATTGACAAAGGCAAGATATGCTCGACTCTAATCTTATCAATTGACAAAGGCAAGATATGCTCGACTCTAACCTTATCAATTGACAAAGGCAAGATGTTCTCGACTCTAACCTTATTTATTGACAAAGGCAAGATGTTCTCGACTCTAACCTTATCAATTGACAAAGGCAAGATGTTCTCGACTCTAACCTTATCAATTGACAAAGGCAAGATATGCTCGACTCTAATCTTATCAATTGCTCAGGTTTGCAAGTTGTGTTGCTGAATGTACGATGTTCTCATAGAACACTTGCTCTCCAAAATAAAATCTATACGCAATGATGCAGCAGAAAATTGCTGAAAGCAGTTTAAACACCGCATTAATTCAAACAAACAAACAAAGCCAAAAATGTTAGGAACCGGGAACCTAAATGTGAAAATGAGCGTCAAGATAACAAAAATAATGTGCATTAAGCGTAAATATTCGAGAGTTAACACGTTCTATGGATATTCTTCAATACTTTTGTGACTGAAAGAATAACCGCGTTAAATAAAATTCGATTGATTAATTTACTGGTATACAAAGGTTTCACATCAAACAAATCAAACGATGTCAAGAACAGTACTCATTTTATACCTGGTATTTAATTTTCTGTTCAAGTAATTAACTAAATTAATTAAATTGTAAATAGTCATTAAATAACTAGTAATCGAGTTCTTAACAACCATTTAAAATCAGGGCGCCGTGAGAGAGAAAATAAAAATGACCAAACGACAAATTCACGCAAACTTAGGGTCACGCTCATAAATTGTTCATTGCATGAACACACTAGGAACACATTACAATAAAACAGACTAACAAACCATTTATGTACAAAGTATGTTATTAACCGAAATCCATTACAATAACATAACAACAGAAGTCGATTTAGGCACCACTGTATATCCAGATCAGAGTCAATAGAAGCAGGGAAACAAAACCTCCGACGTTGTAACAACTGATGATAAATGTCTACAAGTCTGCTCTATAACTTCTGTAGTTGTTCAAATTACATACAACTGACCTTTAAAGGAGAGTTCTCGGTGATATTCCCGTAATTCAACCTATTGTTACTTTCTAAAATCTACATCTGACTAGACAATTTGCTTTGGAAATTGTAACATAGATTGGGTACAGACTTTACACTTGTTAAGAAGTCTGCCGTGATCAAAGTCAATCTCAGTAATGAAGAATTCTTTTATATCTCAAGATTTATTGTTTTAATAAAATACATTACAGTCTGGTGATGTTGAATGATTATAAAATGTCTTAAAAAAGAACTAATTAAATTCAACAAAATTGATAAGTAGAAACTTTGACACTTTAAACTTTTCGCTTAAAACACTTCACTTATATTTGCACTTGAATTTCACAATAATGTCATACAGTAATTCGCACTAATTCAAATATTTGTTTAAGAGAAATAAATGGAAATCCGATTTCAAAGGATATTAAAAAATGTACAAATGTAACTGTCGATTATTGCACATGATGATTCACAATAAATAACCCGACCGTAAATCGAAGAGTTGGTGCATTGTGGCCAAGCTCTATACAATATTGGTGAATGAAGACAATAGACTTTTTGTTTCACTTAATTCCATGCATAACTAAATCGACAGTGCCATTTTTAAATGTTAGTTTTATGTTTTTACTATTACTATGTTTTAGCAATCCGTAAAGAAATACAAACATATATGTTTGTTATGAGATTTTGTACAGAGATTAACACATACCGAAGCACATCGACCTTCGTCTTCATTGATAAGGCAGTCTCTGCAGTTGGTGTCCAATACGGACAAGGCGTGCGTTAATCTGTGTATTTTGTTATTCCAAGAAATATTTAAAGTAGGTACGAAAAATGTGCATTTAAATTATTTGTATGTGTATTAGTTTATTACTGTATCGCGACCAGTGTTTGTGTAGTTCATATACAATGTGAAGTATTTTCAAGTCAACATGAAAACCCCACTACCCCCAACCCCTTCTCCGCAAAATATAAGATATGTAAGTGCGAGTGCCATCGCAATTTCCATGATAACAACGTTGCATCCCAGCTTCGCTTTAGAATGTCGGTTACAATCTCAATAGCTGAAAGAAAGGACACAGAACATACATTAATGTACAAAATGTAAAATACTATTCGGTAGACATTTTATTTTGTTTCTTGTCAAAATGTGTAATAAATTTGTCTTAGATAAATTAAATTATCTTTCAATGAGAGCCTAAGATTTATTTTTTCATGCTGATTTAAAGTAAAGACTTCAATAAAGACGCATTATATAGGTTATTTAACATTCTCGTTCATTAATCTAAACATCAGCAAAACGTATTGAAATTTATTTTTTTGTTGTTGTTATTTTTGTAATCTATTTATCGTTATTTTTATTTTATCGACGTCGGATTTAGCCATGTGAATAAGAACAACATCTGTACAAACTTATTTGATTGGAAATCACATGTCTCCCTTTTTCCTCCTTAAAATATCTGACAAGACTCAAGTTTTACCATTTCCGTTACACTCATGGCTCTCCGTAAAAACTACAATCTTCTAAAAGAGATATTAACAGGAAAATATTGAAAAACGGTTTTTTGTGAAAGTGAACTGTGCAAAAATATGTTTATGACTGAACCGTGAATGGAGAACTTAATATTATTGTCGACCATTAAGATTGACTTGTACAAACCTATGTGGAGGCTTAAAACATATACTAAAATTAATTTTGCAAGTTATTTACCCTGCCATATCGGGTAGGTTTTGTTTTTATTTAATTATTCATAATTCAAATCAAAATTTCTATAACTAGGATATACATAAGGAGGGAGTCCATAACTAGTGTATACATAAGGAGGAGTCCATAACTAGGATATACATAAGGACCGAGTCCATAACTAGGGTATACATAAGGAGGGAGTCCATAACTAGGGTATACATAAGGAGGGAGTCTATAACTAGTGTATACTTAAGGAGGTAGTCAATAACTAGTGTATACATAAGGAGAAGTCCATAACTAGGATATACATAAGGACCGAGTCCATAACTAGGGTATACATAAGGAGGGAGTCCATAACTAGGGTATACATAAGGAGGGAGTCAATAACTAGTGTATACATAAGGAGGGAGTCCATAACTAGGATAAACATAAGGAGGGAGTCCATAACTAGGGTATACATAAGGAGGGAGTCCATAACTAGGGTATACATAAGGAGGGAGTCCATAACTAGGGTATACATAAGGAGGGAGTCAATAGCTAGTGTATACATAAGGAGGGCGTCCATAACTAGGGTATACATAAGGAGGGAGTCCATAACTAGGGTATACATAAGGAGGGAGTCAATAACTAGGGTATACACAAGGAGGGAGTCCATAACTAGGATATACATAAGGAGGGAGTCCATAACTAGGGTATACATAAGGAGGGAGTCCATAACTAGGGTATACATAACGAGGGAGTCCATAACTAGTGTATACATAAGGAGGGAGTCCATAACTTTTCGTATCTACGGGTATACATAAGGAAGTCTGAAGTGTCATTTAGCTTTAAACAGTCTGTATCTAATCCGATTCCTGAAATGACAGTGCAAATTATAATTTTACAGAAATATAGTCTTGTAAACATTTGAACCAAATTATTTTAGGCATCGCATCCAACTCGTGCACTGTTTTTGCAGTTTACGCGGGGCCCTTTTATAAGTAAAATTGTTAATTTGAGGAAACATAAAACTGTTATTGAAATCATAAGTAATGTATAACATGTAAATTGTTCTTTCGAAAATCTGATGCGCGTCCATGGAGTAATAAATATCTTCTGAAATGATTTCTACGTAATAGAATAACCTTCCTGAAAATGGTTCTATTAATTCAAGCTTTAAAAGTGGTGTAAAATTTCATTAGCATAAAATTTTAAATATTAAACAAAACATTTTTTCAATTATCCGGAATTCGTGGACAGCTCTGTTGTGAGGCAACTACGTTGTTAGTAGTCACACCTCCAAGGATCGATTGAACTAATAGGAAACTGACATATAATACCGACAGATGTATTTCCGGGCAGTACTTAGAACGTCACAAAATTTCAAACGAGTTTGTTTTAACATACCTTTTGTGATATCGATTTTGAGAGGGTTAAAATAAGTCAGTAATAATTTCTTGTTTTCAGATATAAAATTTCTACAGGATAGCACGATTTTATGAAATTTCAATTTATTTATTTTAATAATTAATATTTCAAAATGTGCCGTAAATTGAATGAGAATGCATTGTAACGGTGTGTCATTTATACTGTGTATCAAGTGAGAAAATTCATTCATTTTAAATCGCTACCCAGAGAGAGTACATTTTTTAAACTTTACTACAGTCCAGTTTTGGTAAGTAAATTAAACCTAATTATATTATAGCTTCTCATTTTTTTTAAAATTATTTTATTGGACTGCAACTTGATTAGTCTCAAAACTGCTTTATTTAGAGAAACACAATTCGTTGTACCAGTAGAACGCGTTATTAAGAAAATAGGGTGTCGTTTAAACTTTTGAACATTGATTTAATATGTGATATTTGTGTATATTTCAAAGAATAAATACTATTACGGACTTGAAGTGATTTTCTTTTCTTATATTCAAAAAGTCAAAAACATCAAATTAAGATTTAGTTAAATAACAAAATTAATATCAAAAACCTATTTAATTTTTGGACCACAAAGTATAAAATATTATTCTTACTTTTGTATGGTTTTCGGCCTTTCACGTATATATCTGACATTATGCTTTCATGGCAATTGACACTTACTTGTTCCTAAGTTAAAAGTAATAAAGTATATTTATAATTTTGGACCGGTTTTAGTCACAAATAAAGCATAAAATGCAAGATGTAAACAAATGATGTAAAAGAACGTGTCTTGACAAACATCAATGAATCGCTTTGAATTAATTGGTCTCTAAGTAATTTTTATAATTCTGTATAATACTATGATACATTATCGGACAAGTCAGCGATAATGGTAGTGTAATTACATGTATTATATGTATAAATTACAGGTAAGTAAGAGATTCCAGTAAGCACGTGTTTTCGGCAAGATGTTAGTTTCTAGTGTTGGAACATACATATATTTTCATTTTATTTACTAACAAAACTTTAAACCATATAAATCGTAATGATAAAAAGACAAACGTAAAATGAAACAAAAATGGCGTATTTATGGTCCACGAACTTCCAAACTATTGGAGTTTATATGCATTAAAAAAAGAATATGCCTGTTTTCATTACACTTGTTTTGCGTTAAAAGTTTATTATCTTACAGTGTATGTTACGATGCTTATAAGTTTCATTGCCACCTGAAACATGTCTTAGCGCATGACAGTTTAAATATAAAATAAAAAGTTTATGAATATCTACTAATGAAAGTATTGTTAAATATTAATAAAATCACCCCTATACATATGCCATATCAGTAACATCACCCTTGTTCATTTAAGTAACTAACATTGTCAGTATTTACCCGTAATGATGTCGTTTATATAAAATGTTTTGAACTGGCCTTACTCTTAATGATTATGTTGAGGAATATCTAACTTTATTTAAACAACATAACTAAATTTTAGCATGGAACTGTAATTTTTACTCCCGAAGTTTACATACTAGATGTACTAAAATGTCAAGTACTGTTATACTTACACCGGAATGTGATTGATTGATTGATTGATTGATTGATTGATTGATTGATTGATTGATTGATTGATTGGATGTTTGCGAGCAGTATTTCAGTTATATTGAGGACTAGAACAAGTTAACAAACAAATTAATCAACGAAGAAATATGAGAACAGGCAAATAATTTGAATGCCACTGTAAATGTATGGAGTATTGGTTAGGGACATTCAGCCTTTTGAGGCGGATACAACGAGCCTTGTCGTAAAGATATCAAACTAAGGGATCGTGAGCGTGCAAGGATATTGGCATTCTCCACACACGTCGCTCACTATGGTCCGCGGTCAAGCGTTTCGTATTATGACCAGATACCCCCCAAACGAAATAGCCTCCACTTATCCGCCACCTGGGGACGCGATGGGCATCTGAGTCCATTAACAATGTGGTCAATATGGTCCCAGAAAAACGGAATGTAAGGTACGCGGTATATTTAACATTCAGAATGAAATGTGAGGTACGGATTATTTATAACACACCGGGTATCCAGATCCAAAATCCGCGGAGGGATTTGAATTCCACGGAGCCAAACAACGCAACAACGTAGGCAATTGGTGGGTTTCAAAATAATTGGATCAAATTAACCCGGAGCAAATTTCTTGCCGTTGTTTGGTTCCTCGGAACTTGGATCCCTCCGCGGATGTTGGATCTGGATATCCGGTGTGTATAACATCTAACACGGATTATGAAATGCATGCTGTTTATAACAATGATAACGGAATGTGATGTATGGGTTAATTCTATATTTTTGAAAACGTGACATATTACCTAGAAATCTATCGTTGTTGGTAAAGTTGGCTAAAGGGTTAAAATTAAATAGTACTGTTAGAAGTACTCATATGAGTAGCTATTATCATTATGTCATGGGTTTGGGGATTTACGTAATTAAGTGGTTGAAAGTAGAAAAAGTTTGATTGCCAAAGACAGTGTTAATTGTCGTAATTAGGTATTAATGCATCTAATGGATCTAGAGCCAGCCGTTTATGCAGCAAATACAGCTATACCTCATAATATCGAGTTAATGATTGGATGATAAACAGTAACAACCCCGTAAATACTTACATTGATTGCATTCAAAAAACCACTCAAATTTAAAAAAAAATAATAAGAAGAAGAAGAACGTTGGATGAAAGGTTTATAAAATGGACAATTACACTACCAGAATTGTTGGTTTTTCGCCTTAAAAAGAAGCACCTAAGGATAAACTTCGACATCGTAACATTTTCTTTGTTTGGTATTTGGATATCATTTTTGACTGAGATGTAAAGGAGTTAGTGCGTATTTAGAAATAATATACGCACTGCGGAGGCTTAGTGTAGTACACTCTCCAGCACAGAACATAACTGATTCCCAGATATATTGAAGTAATGATTAATTAACTTTATTAACGCAACACAAGACTACAAGTCATGTCGATACAATGACAAATCATAAAACAAATAAACATGTATAAAGAAGTTGTAACAATTTAATAAACTAAGACTGATCAAGGTCTTCTTTCCTCAGTTCTAATGACTGTTCTATAAAAGACGATACAGTCTTAATTTGTGTTGGTGTTGATGGGTTTAAGATGATATTTATTTTACTAAAATTGTCCAAACGTTCAAAATGTTCATGATGATTATTAAGGTTTAAATAAAAATTACTTCTTATATTTTCATAATGTTTACAGTTGAAGAAGAAATGTATTTCATCATCAATTTCATTACAAAGTTTACATATTCTGAGAGAACGAGGGATATTTTGGTATCTTCCAAGCTCAATCATAAGGGAATGATCACTCATACGAAACTTTGCAATAAGTTGTCTTTTAAATTTATTTGGGTGATGTAGATATTTTTCACACTCAAATTCCTTATTTTTAATAATTTAATAAAGAAAAATTTTGTTTTCTTCTTTTAAATTTTCTATCATATCAGTAGACATGTTCTCATGGTAATTCAAAACTTTCTTTTTAATGGTGTCTTTGAGTTTTATTGTTTCATTTTTGTTATTACCTTTTGTTTCATTTACATCCCCGTTTAATGTGGAACTACATTTGTCATCTTGCGCGTGACGTTTGTAAACGACTGATGTTTGTATATGCATCCTTTTAATTTCAAATAAAACTCAAAATATTATAAAACAGAAATCAATGTAGAAATATAAGTCAAATGATGGAAATCAATTACTGAATTTAAAGTGAACAATCGTTTTATATCATCGTAGTTATATTTCAGATAAATTTTATTTTAATTTCTAAATGAAATGAACGCCACCAATTATTCTTGTCAATGCTTTAAGCGCACGTATATACCAAAACCTTCTGATAAATAAGCAGCACACGTATATACCAAAACCTTCTGATAAATAAGCAGCACACATATATACCAAAACCTTCTGATAAATAAGCAGCACACATATATACCAAAACCTTCTGATAAATAAGCAGCACACATATATACCAAAACCTTCTTATAAATAAGCAGCACACATATATACCAAAACCTTCTGATAAATAAGCAGCACACATATATACCAAAACCTTCTGATAAATAAGCAGCACACATATATACCAAAACCTTCTTATAAATAAGCATAACACATATATACCAAAACCTTCTTATAAATAAGCAGCACACATATAAACCAAAACCTTCTGATAAATAAGCAGCACACATATATACCAAAACCTTCTGATAAATAAGCAGCAAACATATATACCAAAACCTTCTGATAAATAAGCAGCACACATATATACCAAAACCTTCTGATAAATAAGCAGCACACATATATACCAAAACCTTCTGATAAATAAGCAGCACACATATATACCAAAACCTTCTGATAAATAAGCAGCACACATATATACCAAAACCTTCTGATAAATAAGCAGCACACATATATACCAAAACCTTCTGATAAATAAGCAGTACACATATATACCAAAACCTTCTGATAAATAAGCAGCAAACATATATACCAAAACCTTCTGATAAATAAGCAGCACACATATATACCAAAACCTTCTGATTAATAAGCAGCACACATATATACCAAAACCTTCTGATAAATAAGCAGCACACATATATACCAAAACCTTCTGATAAATAAGCAGCACACATATATACCAAAACCTTCTGATAAATAAGCAGCACACATATAAACCAAAACCTTCTGATAAATAAGCAGCACACATATACCAAAACCTTCTGATAAATAAGCAGCACACATATATACCAAAACCTTCTGATAAATAAGCAGCACACATATATACCAAAACCTTCTTATAAATAAGCAGCACACATATATACCAAAACCTTCTGATAAATAAGCAGCACACATATATACCAAAACCTTCTGATAAATAAGCAGCACACATATATACCAAAACCTTCTTATAAATAAGCATAACACATATATACCAAAACCTTCTTATAAATAAGCAGCACACATATAAACCAAAACCTTCTGATAAATAAGCAGCACACATATATACCAAAACCTTCTGATAAATAAGCAGCAAACATATATACCAAAACCTTCTGATAAATAAGCAGCACACATATATACCAAAACCTTCTGATAAATAAGCAGCACACATATATACCAAAACCTTCTGATAAATAAGCAGCACACATATATACCAAAACCTTCTGATAAATAAGCAGCACACATATATACCAAAACCTTCTGATAAATAAGCAGCACACATATATACCAAAACCTTCTGATAAATAAGCAGTACACATATATACCAAAACCTTCTGATAAATAAGCAGCAAACATATATACCAAAACCTTCTGATAAATAAGCAGCACACATATATACCAAAACCTTCTGATTAATAAGCAGCACACATATATACCAAAACCTTCTGATAAATAAGCAGCACACATATATACCAAAACCTTCTGATAAATAAGCAGCACACATATATACCAAAACCTTCTGATAAATAAGCAGCACACATATAAACCAAAACCTTCTGATAAATAAGCAGCACACATATACCAAAACCTTCTGATAAATAAGCAGCACACATATATACCAAAACCTTCTGATAAATAAGCAGCACACATATATACCAAAACCTTCTGATAAATAAGCAGCACACATATAAACCAAAACCTTCTGATAAATAAGCAGCACACGTATATAAACCTTCTGATAAATAAGCAGCACACGTATATACCAAAACCTTCTGATAAATAAGCAGCACACGTATATACCAAAACCTTCTGATAAATAAGCAGCACACATATATACCAAAACCTTCTGATAAATAAGCAGCACGCATATATACCAAAACCTTCTGATAAATAAGCAGCACACATATATACCAAAACCTTCTGATAAATAGGCAGCACACATATATACCAAAACCTTCTGATAAACAGGCAGCACACATATATACCAAAACCTTCTGATAAATAAGCAGCACACATATATACCAAAACCTTCTGTTAAATAAGCAGCACACATATATACCAAAACCTTCTGATAAATAAGCAGCACACGTATATACCAAAACCTTCTGATAAATAAGCAGCACACGTATATACCGAAACCTTCTGATAAATAAGCAGCACACATATATACCAAAACCTTCTTATAAATAACCCAGTACGTCTTAACAAGTTGACAATATTAATCAACATATATTACATAACTGCATAACTGAAATGACCTCTTTTGTAGATAAAAACACAAAGAATATTCGACATGAGATTTTGTGGACTGCTTGCATTCATTAGTGCTTCTATTCTTATTGTGAACTGTACGCCAGCACATATCCGTCATAAACGTGGATTCTTAGCTGGAGTACATGACAGGATGGGCCACGGATTTGGCAAACGAACAGACCCAGTCCTATCAAGTTATTTGGATGACATCGACAAAGAGTAAGTATTTTACTTATTTTCATTTTCCACCATAGGCGACTAGTAATAGATTTAATGGTGAATTTTATTTTAGTATGCAGCTCAGACTCGATCTCGAAATGAACTATCTGTGTTTTATATAAACAAACTTGGTCATATAGAGTATACAAGATGTAAGTAAGATCTGTTTACTTGGCAATGACACTATTTCGTAGAATATACAGTGCGTCGTAACTTTTTAGTAATTCATAGGATAATTAAAATCATAAATATATATATGCTTTAGTTGTGTTGGTTTACTAGGCCTCTTTAAATATCAACATGAAAACAACATATCTGAGCTTCCATGAACCAATTTATAACGCAATCTGATAGAGGTACACATCAAAACAAACACGTTGACGCAACAACTTATACACTGAAGATTACGCTCAGGGTGGATAACTTTATTTGTTGACAACTTTAAACATGACAGCACCAGACTTTTTTTAACGAATTAGTGAGAGTTGAATCAAACATCGGTGGTAGCGCAAGACGGGAAAATCTCAGACATCCGCGTGAAAGATTTCTTTTGATCTCCAACTCCAGAAATCTTTTCACTTGCTTGATTTACCGTCTTGCCCTCCCACCGGTGTTAGATCCTTTATATCTCAGACACCCCATTGAAAAGATTTTTGGTCTCCAACGAGTCTCTGCCGAGTTGAGATCAAAAGAAATTTTTCACGTGGGTGTCTGAGATTTTCCCGTCTTGCCTGACTAATGATGTTTGATTCTATTTCTCACTAATTCGTTAGAAAACTCCGGTGCTGTTCTGTTGGAAAATATGTCAACAAATAGAGTTATCTAACCTGTACGTAATCGCCATGTACATTTGTTGCGTCAATCTGTTTGTTTTGATGTGCACTGCTATCAGATTGCGGCATAAATTGGTTCATGGAAGCGCGGATGTGTTGTTTTTATATTAAAATTAAAAGATGCTTTGTAAAACAACACAAACAAAGTATATATTTTATCATTTTTCTCGCTAAACTTACAGTTGGCGTCACAATACATTTTTAGGGAAAAAGGAGCGTGAAATTCTTATCCCACCCACGGGTTGAGATAAGGATATATCTCAACCGGCTAAAAATAGGTACCACGCTGTCTTATTAGTGAGAAAATAGTATCTATCACAAGTGGAAAGGCGAGACAAGAAGTTCTCAATAATGAGACAGCGTGGTACATATTTTATCCGGTTGAGTTTACTTAACGTTGTCTTGAAAGCGAGGTGAGATCAAAGAAAAATACTGCAAAACAGCAATAAATACACATTACATACATTATGTGTAGATACAACTACCTATATCCCGTCGAGACAGTTGTGTACATTCGTATCACTACGAGACTCGCAGCGGAATGTATGCAACTGTTGAGACATGATACAGTAGTGTACCTACACTTGAATGTATGTAATAAGTTTATCTAATATAAGAAAGTATAAAAAGACAACAGCAAACTAATGTTTAAAATTTAAAATTTAGCATTAAACGGACAATTTGTTTATAAAATATAGTCCTTAACGTCACACGTATTAAGACGTCATATTTCATTCATAGAATGAGAGTAATTCGACGTCAAAAAGTAGTTCCAACAAAAATACATGTTGTATCACATATATAGATGATGCAAGATTTTGTATCACATAGGATGTATAATTCGTTTATTTTTTTCAGATTTTGACAAGATACATACTTAATTTTAGATTTAAAAAAAAATCTCACTAATGAGACAGCGTGTACCTATTTTTATCTGCTGGAGATATCATTTTGTATAAAACATCCTAAACATGTTTTTTCATATTTTGTGCTTTTGCTACACATATGTATGGAACAGTGTTCCTAGTTTTTGCTATAATATGTCCCATAAAAATACAACATGAAATCATGAAATACAAAATTGAATTGTTACAAGTTAGAACACCCGAACTGATGTGGTGGAGAGGTCTAGGGAACCGGACACAGTGCAGCCGAATATCTCAACGGTTCGTGCTCAAATTCACACTAAGAAAAAATTGAAATTATCTAAATGATAAGTTCAATTTAAAGACGTATATAAATAGTTGGCATTACCATGTACTTCTGACACGTTAGATATCCGCCTCATACATAAGTTATATTGTTGTGGCAATACTTATAACACTTTTCCTTACCATAAATGTATAATCTTATTTAATTGATAGGAAATATAATGTCTATAAAGTACATGCATACCTAGCAACGGTACAACAAACTATTTTTTTTTAGTTATCATAGGTTTCACGGGTATCGTACCGGCTTGTCATAAGTAATTAAAGTGTCTTACTTTGTCAGTCCTGTAGGTAATACTTTGTTTATACATGTACCAGTAAACAACAAACAACATTAATGGATATCCAGCTGTTTATAAATCATCAGCTATGTATATATTAATTACAGCTTGCTATTGTTTCACAGTTGCGTTAAATAGTGCTTAATTGCTTTGCGGTTTTAAATGAACTTGCAGTTAACTTATTGACTAATACAATTTTATAACAATCGTGCTAGATCTCTTTCTTTCATATCAGTAATGTCCCTGTCCGGGATACTAAATGATCTCTTTCTTCTGTGTCAGTAATATTATCACTGTCCGAGATACTAAATGATCTCATTCTTCTGTGTCAGTAATATTATCACTGTCCGAGATACTAGATATTCGGTGATCTCTTCTGTCAGTAATATTGCTGTCCGCAATACTAGTCATTCGGAGTTCACTTTCTTCTATGGCAGTAATTTCACTGTCCGGGATACTAGATGATCTCTTTCTTCTATGTCAGTAATATCGCTTTCAGGGATACTAGATATGCAGTGATCTCTTTTCCTTACATATATACTGACTCGTTCATTCAAGGCAGCACTAGACTTAAAGGGAATTCGATTAATGGAAAGGGAACAAAACAATATGTACATTATGTATATTTTTAATAGATGGAACTTTTTGCAATTCATTGATTTGGTAAAGTTACGTTTCCTTAGTAACACTTTTGAAATTTTAAAAAATATAGAAACGAGATCATAATATAATAACACTGCAAATTCAACTGGGACTTGCTGAAATGGAGAAATTGAACAGGAATCTGTATTTAATTTCAGAACCCAACATGATCATTATAAATTTAAATATCACAAAATTAAATCATTTAAAGGTTACATGAACTTTGGGATTCATTTGTTATTACCTGCACATGGTATGATTATATTATAAAAATAGTTAAAGGAATAACAGTAATTTTAGACTTCTTGCTTAAAATCACGATTGATTTTGAAAAATATTTGTGCAACGTACACATATAATGCTGCTTATGAGAAAAGAATAATGTGCACATAATATTTTATTTAATCAATCAATCAATCAATATATCAATCAATCAATATATCAATCAATCAATCAATCAGACATGCAGACAGACAGTCAATTAATCTTAACCCAGAATGCAAACAAAAAATACAAAAAGAATAGCATTATTCCAATTATATGTCATAATTAATGAATAGTCACATCTCATGAATGACTATACTACAAGTCACCGTGTATTGGTGAGGGTATTTTGCGTGACAAATGAAAAATGCTTATCACGTATAGTTCTTTGCTATATTAAAAGGTTTATTTTGAAATAATCCATTATTTCCTGGAGATATTCAGTGTTTTGAAATGCGGCGGTTTTTTCATTTTGATAGGGCTATTTTCCATAGTAAAATTTGACCTAAATTACAGGTCGACAAAGCATTTAAGTACTGTTATTTTATTGAAAAAGAAGTACTTAACTGCTTTGTTAAATATTTATTTTTTGATAAATGATAAATTTACCATACCATAATGTATGCACTAAATTGATCAAGCCTGGGTTATATACCAGCTGGGGTGTCAGACAATATTAAATCCACATATGCACAAAATGTATAATGGACTTCGTAACGACAACTTAGTTTTGGCAACTTAACCCAGATATCGTCATTTTATTTTATTTTAATGCAAAGTTATGGACACATTGTTCAGTATTGCATAATATTTACCAGAAATATTGTTTTAAATAGATTTATACTAGATTAATAACTTGGTCACACACCTTGTGGACGTCGACATAGCAACCAAGTTGCATCTCTTTTTTATTTGTAATGCCTTTCCATCGAATATGTCATATTCATCAGTATTCATATCAAAGTTCGACAAATCTCTCAAAAGCAGAACAGGCAAATCACAAAAAATCATGACACAAAATCTCTAAATAAATCATGACAAAAAAATCCCTAAACAAATCATGACCAACCCCCTCCCCCCCCAAAAAAAAACCCGAACCATTATGCAACAGGGGAGAACGTGTAAGGGATCTTGTCTCTTCACCAAATCTTGTTATTGTATTAAATAATTTACAGACATATGTTTTAATTTCATTGCTCTGTAGTAAGCCATGACTAAAGATATTTCGTTTTCACTGACTCTAAAAAGAAAAATAAATACATCACAGATAATATCTGTAAAATGTGAGACGTTTTAACTCATGTTCGAAATATGCATTCTTAAACAGACGTCTTTCAGAATTGCAGTTGACTGTTTTATTTGTTTTTTTACTTTCATTGAGCTGAATTATTTACCTTTCATTTTACATTTGATATTTATGATGTTTTGTCTTTAAAAAGTTTAGTTGCTAATTCCATGTAATCTAAATTGGCAAGCTTAAAATAAATGCCAACACTGACACACTCGACCTCTTATTTAGGCCTTTCTCCGTAAATGGACTCCGGAAAGTTACATACTAAACTTTACGACAAAATAACAGATGCTACAAGTCCAATGATAAAGTACTATAATCTGATAATTTTAAATGAAAGCAAATAGTCGATCAAAACTAGTATTCTGAAAACTATAACATAACTTGGTAAACTTGAACATCGGTCAGTGTAATACATTCTTTAATAAATAAATAATTTAATAAATTGGTAATACATTCATAGTACTCATCTACAAATATCACGTAAGCTCGCAATTTTGAAACAAGTAACAAGCAGCCCTCCTGTCCACTCCACCTCCTCCCGTATCCACTATATATCAGCTCACAACCTTTATAGTTAGTGGTGTGGTCTCTGTATGAAATGCAAAGCAAGTTTTTGGAAACATCTCATTTCTGTGGACTGTATCGCTCTCTCTCTCTCTCTCTCTCCCTGGAGATCGAGATATGATGTTTTGCACGCATACAGTAATACTGAAATAATCTAGGTCAGCATGTTTTGGACATTGCAGATGGTATTTTTGTGCTCCTTTGTTTGTTACAATAGATCCAATGTATGTGAAGCTATGTACTGCTTCCAGTTTATGCTCATTGATCATTCTGACAGTGTTGATGACATTTGTGTTGGCGATAAGCTTGGTCATATGGCTTTTTTTATTTCAGGCTATACTCGGAAGCTTTTTTATCCATAAGTGAGCTAGTTTTTCTTCTTGCAGTCTTGTTGTTTTTCTCTATGGTATTCAAACTTGGCTTTAGTAGATACTACCATCTGTTTCTTTTTATCGAAAATATAAAAATAATCTCGAAATTGGTCGGTTGATTGTATGTCAATTTCTTATTTGACCACAATGAGCAGGGTTGCAAGTACAAAGTTAGTGAAAACGTTGTTCTACAAATAATTTACACTGAAAACATTAAACATTACGTTAGTTTTTATGACTTGGAAGTATCTGAGTGTTATTGAACTTACATTGATATTTCTTTCCCTCACTTTACAAGACCGATAATTTGGTTATTTGCAAACATGCAAAAAAGCGTAACAAACATTCATGCTCAATTTGAACCAATTTCATCCGTTGATATATGAACAAAAATAATAGCTTTTCTAATTCCATTGCATAACCCCAGTCTAGCGTAATCATATCAATCATATAAGACACTGTATAATAAGCTGAATATCCTCTCACACAAAATATATAAAGTATATACAATATAGAGGATTGCGGCATACAGATAGAAAATCAACAATTAAGCGTTAACTATTTTTCGTGCGTACAATATCGTGGAAGAAACCAATTGACGGTAATAATACATCATCAAGAATAATAATGTAAATATTAAGTCCTGACTTTCCACACCCAAAACATTCAAACAATAGATACATTGCTATTCAAATTACACCAGTATATTTTGTCCGTTTTCAAACACCAACAATCATCATCATATACATGAAGTATGATAATATGCATATGAAACATTTTTTCAGCATGTGACAATGTTCTCTTCAGAAACCAAATCCTTAATATATCATAATCGTGTACAAGTGGTCGAAAACTTTGCTTAATAATCTAAAAGTAATAAGATTAAATAAATGGATTATTATATATTCCCTTAGCACCGGAAGTAACGGTAATAAATGCATTTTAACATACCTTGTTGAATTACGTGGTAGCTGTATTAGAAGAATAGGGACGAAGGCATTCCAATATCATAATAAGTCAAGATTAATTTATTAAAATGAAGACGTGTACAAATCATAGATTTAACAAACGAAAAAAAAGATAAATAACCCAAAACGGTAAGAAATATTGCTTCCGTTTATGAAAGCGGGTTGGAATGGCACTTCTTAAATCACGTAACGTAAATTAAAAAACAACGAACTTACAATAATGACACAGAGTACAATAATTAACATTTGAAATATTTGAGGGTCGATTTTAATATTTGCTGTACCTGAATGAAACATTTACTCTTTATTGTATATGTAATTGAGCAAAAATGCGACAGTTGAATTAGTTATACAAGAACGCCTACATGTTTATTTAAAAATACGATTTTAAATTGAATAAAAAATAATTATCTATGACATCTAATTGGTTATTAAACGTCCTACTGATTTTCGATGACAAAAGGGCAAGCTAGATCGACGTGATGTAAATTGTATTTTAAATATCAAAACAAGACTTTAACTCGTCAGCAACTATTTTCCGTTTTATTTTATCAATAATTTCCATTATCGCGTCTTCTCAAAATATTTTGTGCATAAAATAAATCTCTCTAAAATTCATTGATGTGTGGTAGTGAAATAAATTGAGTCATTGAATATGAAGCGTAGTTTGGATTAATTTGTAATGGCCGACAAGTAAGCATCGAATTTTTATCAAATGATGTAGAAATACAGCTCAATGTCCTTTAATGGGAGATGAAACTTGTACATTTTGTTTTATTTATCACCTAATGTAATCTCAAAGGTGCATTGTCAGTTACAAGACTCGTCGGTCAACGTCTCAATTTCGTTTTCATCATGGTTGTTGTTGCGTGTATTGATCAAGAATTGTTATCCTTGTTTGGTCACAAGGGCGTCAAAATCAAACTTGTTTGTGAATATCATCATGATGTATGATGTGATGTGATGCATTGTAAATCCCAAATTAAGTTTTCAATCAAATATGTTTATTAACTACGGAAAGGTTTATACACAACTATATATTACCCAAATAATATTGCTAGTTCTGGGATGCTTCATGCCTATTTTCAGTTGACGAATTTGGTTCTAAGATTTTTATATATATATAGCTTAAAAAATATACACATCGCTAGCGAATAAAAAAATCAAATGTTATTTTTAATTATTATTTTATTTGACTTTCCTGTAACTTGGCTAAAATTGCAATTAATATTACTATTATCAAGCTTCTAGTCTATGTAACCTTCACGCAACTTAAAAAATATATTAAACGTTACTTAGTTGCAGTTTGTTGTATAAATTAAAGCACACAGTCGCGTATCTATAAAGAAATGTGTAATGTTCATTTTGTTATACATGTATTGTACTTTGTTACATCATTTGGATATCATTACGTTTTTATTCACGTATAGGTTTGCTGTTGCCAACCTTACCTCTGCTAAATCATCGCGGAATTTGTTTCGGGTAGATAATTCTGAGCAAATAGCAGTTATCTGCAAAAACATCAAGTGTAATGTATCTGGCATCATATTACAATTTAAGTTCAATTATGCTTAATCATCTCTATAAATCTTGTGTCTATGAAATGCCTTTTAGATTTTAGCTCTCGATATAAATCAAGTTTATGTCAAATTTCCCATAATACTAAGGGTAATTGACAGCTGAATAGTGTCGAGAGATATTAAGCTATCACAAGGGTATTTAAGTGATCTGTATTGTTCATATACAGTATGGGCATTGTTTTGCGTGCGACAAACTTCTTATTTTAACGCCTTTTCATGTAGCAAAAAATAGTTGTAAAACTGCAATAATGATACTGACAATCTAAAACTAATGGGTGTTCATGAACGCAGAGAATTAATGTACATTTTATTAAATATCCTATTTTATAGATGTTGTGTATAAAAGCCGAAATAATAATTTTCGGAAGCAATTTCAACACGGTTGTCATATAAATGATTAATTCGTATATAATACCCGACATGTCAACCTGTAAGCACATGAAAGGAGGCAAACGTTATAACAGAAAACATACCGCATCAGTAAACACAGAGAAGCACTTGTTAGAAATAACGGCGAAAAGACTTTTTAAATACCCCAATAACGAACATGGCGGGTCCCTGATCAATTTAAAGACAGTGCTTACAACATACTTCTTGAACAATTTTTATGATCCAAATAAAACGGACAGAATAAAATATAGATTAAATAAATATTGCTGTCTAAGCTTTGACTTAGATAAATTTCGTTGTTTTAATCTCACAGCTTTTATTAATACATGATCACATCCGATTGTTTGGGGATATCCATACAATATATTAAGTTAGTTAATCATCATTCTATTATCTACTCTTGTAAAGATCACTCGTTTTAATGAAATACTACAACTAACAATGATAGGCGGACACAAGATACAGATAATCAACTGTGAATGAAATAATGGAGGCAAAGAATACAGTGCCATTCGCTATCATACTGGGGATTTCTAATGAAACTGATCTACAGGGAAATTGTTAAAATATCATAACGAATATAAAACTGAAATTATTATAGTACTAGTATAAAATTGTATGATAAGAGTATTTTTTGAAAGCAATATTTTAGGTCTGATTACTGTGATATCAGCTCCTTACTTTTGGTATAAAAAGTTTTAGTTATGGCTATAAAGAGGCTGTTCAAATTATTTCATAACTTTAATTGTCAATAAGTAAATATTTTAGACAGTCAAAATAAGAATGCAGAGTTTATCTGAATACATGTTGGCCGTTTGATACCCTCAGGTACATTATATCCCTAAGTAACGATGACCTAGCGTCACTGAAAACTGTTTAGGTTTACTATCAGTAACTTGTGTCCCCCAATAGCAGTGACTAATAAGATGAATGATCATCGGTACAAATAGCGCACCAGCAGATATACAAGCCCTGTTCTATTGACTACTAAACTCTGAATGACATTTCTGTCAATAAAACAAATTATGTTGCAGTTGATTAACAATATCAATATGATTTATAAGTATGATTCCTATGTACGCAATATTGTCAATGTAAAACAATTCATTTGTCTTGTACTGCAGTGATGATTTAATTGATATTATGTCATCAAAACAATGGAATTCCATGTAAACATTGTATCGTTGTATGAGTTATGGAAGACCACGTTAGTGCCTGTTTCGTTTATTCTTCCGTCCCGTTTACAGATTTTGAAAATTATGTAGGTTATTGTTCCCGCTATGAAATTTGTTCCGTAAGAAAACTTTTACTAGTGCTTTTTTCGCCTGAATGAATTTTTCAAGATAATTATCCCAAGCCTGAAAAAAAATCTGCATTGAAATTCATAAGGAAAAATTGCCCGTATATATCCAGCATGATAAAATGCCGGAATAGTTTTATTAACTTGGAAAAAATGGTTAGTAAAGAAGTATTGTTACAACATAACTATCAGAAAATATTTCTTTTAAAATATTGTAAAATCTTGAACGCTCTTTATTTCTTATAGTATACCTCATCACTATAAAACGGATTTCATCTTATTACATTTGAAGGTCCTGAAATTGTATCATTTGCAAAGTCTATTAATTAGTCACCTTTATAACAATACGCTAAATTCCTAAATATTGACGAGTCCCTTGTACCCGATATACTGTTGAAATTCGGTGAGCAATGTCTTCATGAACATCTCAAACATCTTTGCACACGGTTGTTTAAAGAGCAACTATTTGTTTGGAGTTGTGGCAGTTTACATATACTTTTCTTTTCGTCCTTTTTCTTTCGTTATCATTGTCATTTTACAGCATTAAGTAGACATCGTCAAAGTATCCTTTTATTTGTTTGTTTTTCCAGCTTTCATCTGCATCTTTTTTATATTCTTGACTTCTGATTTAAAAAAATAATTTTTAACGCTTTTCATCGTTTGATATTCTTCTTTTGTTTCTAGAATTGCTTGTATTCACTCGCTTCGTCCTTTGGATGAATTTTAATAGCAATGTTTAAAGAATACCTATTACAATGGATAAATTGTTCTCATGAAGCTGTTGAAGTAAAAACTTGTGCATGTGAAACAAAATCCGGATTCAAACTTTTTCAAAATTTAAAAATGCTTCAAGTGAGATTTACTTATATATATTTTTGTTGAAATTTGTTCTTGTGTTTTAATGTTTACGAAAGATTTGTGTGTGATGTTTTTATGAGTACATTTGATATCAATATTTGAATTAATTATTTTGCGCACCATTATGAATATAGTAGAAAAAAATTCTGCATTCTTAATATGTGAAGAATTTGAAAGCATACTGCACAATTTTAAGATTTACACATTTTCCAGTGAAAAAAATATACCCGTAATTTCCTTCCGACAGACCCAGGGTACTTTTCTCTTACACATGTCATTACAATTGGTAAGATATATAATAAAGAGAGCATTTGTTCTATATTTTGGACTATTTTTACCTGATGTAAGTATTAATTGAAATATTTTGCTCTTGTTCTATTAAATGCAAAATTCGAAACCAAATTGTATATAAGATATCATAATTGTGAAATATTTTTTTCTGATACAGTGTGCAAGCATTTAATTTTCACTGCTACTTGTTAACAAACTGGTTCCAAAAATAAGTTCATATTTTGTTGCTATAAAATTAAATTTAAATAAAGATGTGATCTTAGCCATTCCAAAAACATAAAAGTGTACTGCATCCATAGTGTTAATGGTAGACGAAATAGGCGAAATAAGGAATGAACCAATTTAGAGATCAGTAAAAGTAATTAAGTTTAAGAAGACAGAATGATCAGCGAGAAACAAAAACTACAGTGTCTGCGTCTAATTAGACACCCGTTGAGTTACTTATTGTCATGGAGGTCCGAAAGTCAAATTCAGGAATAGGAAAACCTACCGTTGGCTAAAAATGTCTGCTCTCAATTAGAAGAGTTTTTTCCTGACGATGACTTGAAAATGGTCATAAAACATCTATTGGCATGCCATCAGCCTTGGTGCAACATTTATTTGAGAGATAAAATATAATCATGATGGAAATGTACAACGAATATAGGAACAACCTCATCTTGAATATCAAGAAGCATCGCAACAATTCTCTGTTAATGATTCATTGTAGAAATGCAGGTGCAGTACTGATCAGTGAACGTTCTGTTAATACTGGTTATTGTAATCTTCTCGCTGTACAGGTTACTGCAATCCTTAAGCTGAACTAGTCATAAAATCCTAACCGGACTAGTCTTTGTACAGTGCCTCGCATCATTGATTGCAAACAGGTTGTAGACATTGAACTCATTACTACACCAGAATAACTATTTCCACTTACCTAATTTTAAGTAAGGGTTCTCTTTTGAACACACGCTTCCTAATATAACTTTGAAGTGATATAGCTGAAAATTGCGGATCAAAGCACATATCTGAAGTTGTGATCTAATCTATAAATTCATCAATGCATCCTCTTGGTGTTAAATGTAGAATATTCAAACTAAAAAATTCCTGTTAAGGTAATCATTTCGCAGTGGGGAGTAAATTTGATCTATAATATTTAGTTGTATTAGAATTTATTATATAACATTTAAATATTTTCGAAATAAATCATCTTTTTATGTAGATTTTAACATTTGCACTCATTATCAATAAAATATGTAATTTTATCATTTGTCAATCCTTAAAAGTACAATCATTTGGCTGCCTTTTAATTTAAATCTAAACAACATAGTTAATATGATAGATCTTTGAATTTCAATAATATTATTTATATTTGCACATCGCTAGTACATTAATAAATGCGTAATAATTTAATTTGACTTGTGTTACATGCAATTCTAATAGATATTTAACATTTCTGAACAGGGCATATCCTAAATCTGTTCGTAAATTTAAAATATTCCTTAACTGTATATGTCACGACTATTTTGTACAGTAATTTAAAGCTGCTAAATGTTGACATAATATTTTTCCTTAATATATATGGAAACATTTAATTTTTTATTTCAGAAAATGTTATCATAGATTTCCGTTATACAATTATTACGCCAGAAGTCCGTTTCGTCTATCAGGATTTAATCAGTGTTGCTTAATCTAAACTGTTTTGGAATTTCACAGAAATCTGTTGACGAGCTTTGATGACCAAATTCCAAAACGATATTTTAAATCTGTATAAGCATAGGGAAATCAAAAGTAAATTAATGCATTTTCGAATATGCAAGAAAGTTCATTTATATAATGACTTCGGATCGGATCGGAGATGTTTTATGTCAGCACCTGGATGGTAACTTATGTTTAATTTTTCCACAATTGTCAAAATAATGTTAGAATTATTGACATTATCACAAATATCAGAAAGGAATAATAACTTATTGAGTTTATAATTGTTCTTGTTTTGCAGAGATTTAATGTCTGTCGATGATCTGGTACGACATATTATGCAAAGCGAGGTTTTAGCCGATGCCATAGTAAGAAAATTCATTGATATCAACGGTATGTATGTTACCAATTTTATCTGGTCTTTTTATCCACGTAGCATATTTTGAACAGATATGCAAAATGGATTGTATTTTACCTATAAACGGATGAAATAAAAATTAACTTTTAGACTGATGGTTTTCTATGTCTTCTCAAATGGTTTCTCACCACAACATGTGCTCTTCTTTGGCAACATTCGGACAATAGAAAGTGGATAACATTATACACCTGACATCCATAAATTTGATTTTGCAAGCATAGTTTGCAAACTATTCTGTCTATAAGGACAATGTGTTATTTCACATTTATTTTTTATTTATTTTTTTATTTTTCTTGGCGTTTCACCTTCACCTAAAGAAATGTTAAACTATAAATTGGCAAAACTATTGCTTAGTAGGATAAATCCGCTCTATAATATGTATATCTGGAGTGGATGCCTGAAATGTGACATGTTATCGCCAAAAGGACCACAGTGAAATAGATCATAATGGATTATTATTTGTTACAAGCGATAGGTCAAGAATGTAGCAAATACATTCCTAGCTCCGTCAATACAAGTAAACCGGAGTCTCCGCAGAGCCTTAATTGCTTTTCCGCTACATTAAAAACAAACTCTATAGAAGACTCCTATTTAAACATTCGTGTAAATGTTGGTTATTAATGCGTTAGGATTTTAAGAGAAGATTTTTTTTTAAATTTTTTAAAATATGTGGTAGATGCTACCTTAGAACTCCAGTCGGCATCAAAACTTAAAAAATAAGTATCAGATTACATGTATCAAAATAGAGTGTCTAAAACTGGGATACCACAGTGGATTTAATCACTGAATTTACATAAGCACTTGAAACATACAATAGTATTATTTGTGCCCCATTCGGTTTTAATGATAACAGGATATTTTATAAATGCTCTTTTAGCACCAAACTTTTCTTCGTGAATTATAACATATTTAACATTCCTGATAAATTAGGTTAAAATGGGAATAATTGAAATTAAAATGATGACGGACGCGGCGTGACGACATACCTCAAATGACCCTTTAACATCAAGTGGGCTAATACAGTGCGCATTATAGGCTTTTAAAATTACTTCCAATTATGTTTGGGAAAATGTTGTACATAATTTCCTGTTATTTATAATGCAAAAAATGAAAAAGGGAATTAGTTATTTTTGCCATTAGGTAATTTAAGTACACATTCTTATTTTTAAAAAGTTAGTGTTACTTTGATATCGATCAAAAATGTGACTAATTAACATTAAATCTGAGATTAAAACGTTCATACAAAGGTAATACGAAAAGGAAATTACTACTAACTCTGTATGTGATTGGAGATTAATGGCTGCTGGACATGATTTATGGTGAATCAATGTCCCGTGCAATTGATTGTGGTGCGTTGTCTAATAAACAAATCAAACCATTTCAATTTGTCGGGTGATAAATGATGGAAAAGGATAATTTAAAACAAATATCGCTTACAATTAAGTTTCAGTGTGGTTGGGAATAAACGATGCAGTCTTAATTTCATTACTTTTATAATTTATTGTACGTTTCAACAGAAACAGAAACATTTCCCATTAAAATCTACCTGTTACGCTTGAAAATCTAGACTAGGTGACATGTTGTGTTTTATTTAATGTAAACGGTTTACGATATTTGGCATGTTTTGCTTCAAATCGAGTATCATTTCGATCGGATATGACGTTAGAAAGCAATCAGAAGGTACCGAGGCGTAACTAGAAAAACAAAATCGGAAGCAAAACCTCTCAAACCAAAATAAAATATATATAAGATATATAACATCACTCGAACGAACATTATTGCAATAAAAGAGTTTTATAATGCTCCAAAAGGTATGCATTTTCCATATAAAAATCTGTTGAAAAATAGTTTAACGGGCATTGAGCAATGTTTTTTCTTTAGCACACACAGTACGTAGCAACTAAAATTTTGCCAAACTAAGTATAAGCAGAACGCAGTTCATATCTTGAAAAGTTTGTGGATTTAATTAATTTTTAAAATTGATATAAAATGTTATTGATGCTTGTTTTTTTCAACTTGGGATTATTACATTCATTTTACAGTTTAATAATGATACGCGAAAAATGAAAAAAAGTATTATTGTTTGTACATATTAATATTCGATCGAAACTGTAGTCCGATAACTGGATATTTATTATTCTGATGTAAAAGATAACATGCTATAAATCATGAACTATGCAAATACTTTTTCATCTGTAGGAAAGCTGTGTGATCTTAAAGCCGTTAACATTTTTATATAGTTTTTAAACAGAAATAATTTCTTTTGATTTCAGATGATGGTACAGTCAGTTACCAAGAACTTTTACGGAAACTTATGCGATAGAAGCTGTTAGCAGTGTTTGGGATTTACCTGCCCTTTTAACTAATATATGTTCTGTAGCCCTTTTTGGCAGCATATTTAGAAGTTGCTTAAACTTTACTATCATATAACACAGTTTTAAATAATAACTTATTTTTGTTGCCTCAAATTATAATGTCGTTTTTGGTTTAAGTAAATTTTAATTAAGTTATGATATGGTCTTGTATTAAGAGTTTTTCAGACACAAATGTTTTAACAGATATCAATGGTTTAATATTGAATGATACGAATTGATTGCTCATTTTGTTTCCATTACTAAAATACATTCTTCGAATTTCATTTTGCAATTTGCTAAACAAATACTGACTGCAAGCCAATATTTAATTGAAACGGTTAAAAAATATATCAATTTGTCATTTAGCTTACTGTTAACACGGTTCTCATATATTTTATCTTAATAAATATCTTTTTTTAAATTTTATATTGATATTTTTTAGTTTTTACTCAGGTCGATATCACTATTATTAACCATTGATTACTTATATCTTATTTTCAAACGGAAAGCAGAAACAGTCTTTCTTGTAGCATATTTTTTATTTCTCGGGAAGTAAAATGAACAATTCCAGACATAAAATGTTCCGTTTTTGTCAATATGAAACAACATTATGCACTTGATTTGTGTTAAGATGTTCCCTGTTTTACGACAAGTTTCTTAAATTTGTAGTGCATTATCAAAGTGTACGGAATGTTTCATCAAAATAAACATTGTTTTTCAACAGAAATACGATATTCATATTGTTTTTTTAATTTTTCTTTGTGCTGTTCTAATAAATGAATCTTGTTTAAGGGAAAGCAAGCAATCTATTGGCAACATCATGGCGAAAACAAGCAAAGCTGATATAAGCTTCTATTTTACTGATTTAAATATCTGGTTATGACTATCTAGTTGTATATTAATTGTATCTTCTTTATAACAGAATAAGCATGGTCAATCGCAACTACATGAGTTGTGATCACTTAGATATGAAACACCGAAGGAATCATTTGATCGTTTAAAGGCAGAGAGGAACTTTCACTGGTTTATGTAGAGAAAATTAGTTTGATCATAAAAGACACCGGTAAAATACTAGTCGGGATAGATACATTTAAAATCAGACAAAACAAGAAAAAAACCTCGGTATTAACAATACCTCACAGCTATCATAATGGAGTTGAAATTTTTGGAATTCACTGTTTGCGAATGTAATAAATACACTAAAATGGTTCTCAGTTAAGCGCAAAAAGTGTTGTACATATTCATTCGTTCTTTAGTAATACAGGTCCCAGTTGTTTTCACCATTCGCACAGAAAAATACAAGATTTACGAATGTATATTATAATTCGTGTAATGTATATTTACATCTTTTTAAGTTACATGTAAGATTAAATAAAAAGAAATCTAAATATGAATAGTATCTAAACAAAAAATGTTTAGTCCGTCTTGTGTCCGCAGTAAAAAATTCGATTAGCTGGTCCATTGTATATTAAGTCCCCGATCGGGGTAACCTTTATCATCGGTAGTATTTTTCACTAATGTAGAAAATTGGACCCGACTAACAATTACTTTGTATATCATTTTATAGATGTTGTTCTGAATAAAAGAAAAGACTTAGCCCAAAATAAATGGGACCGACATAAATTATATAAGCTGGATTTCATGACTACATGGTTTATGCAAAACTTTCTCAATTTATTGTTAAAAACATCATTACACAACTAAAAAACTTTATTATTTAGGACAAAACCAAATATAATCATTCCAGAAAGTGACAACTTTGTCTTAGCTAGTTAGAACGTAAAAGATATCAATCTATACAACAATAATATCTTAAAAGTAATGACACAGAACACGGAACATAAATAACTAGAAATATTACCGGAGGACCAACAGGCATAGTGTATACACTCGTAGATGTGGTCATAGTTAACCATAGAGACATCAAGTATAAGAAAATACCCAAAATCTGTTGATATATCATCTAACCAACCTTAACATGATTCAATAAGTCATAAAAATCAGTTCAAGGGTATGTCACCTCTGCCAGAATTAATGTTATTTACTGAATAATAATATAACTTCTAGTAGTAACTTATAGTAACTTGAAACCATTCACCAAAAGTACACGCACTTCCTTATAAATGGAATACACAAAGAAAATGATCCAGGTCTAAATTCGTACTAAAAATTTTGAACACAGTCAATATTTTAAACAATGTAAGTTTTCTGCATATCTGAATCAAATACCGGATATATATTTCATGAGAAAAATTACACCCTGTCAATCCGCGTTAACATTTGAGACCATGGTGAGTTTTTATCTATCGGATTTTCAGATAATAGACTACCTGTCTTATTCACGCTATGTCAAATTAACTACAGCTATTTTCCAGTTTCAACAAAAGACTTGTTTAGAGAATACAATGGTCAGACTCGATATATATTTTGTTTTGAAAAGATAGACTATTCCCTATAATAAGATACTTACTGCTGTTTGATTTCATTGTCGTTGACTTTACCCAAAATGACCTAATGATCAGAAAAAACCGTCTTATATTTTTTCTATTAACCATAAGAAATGTTACGGTGAAGAAGAGGATCTTTGTATTTTCTACTAGTTGTGCACATTTTCTATTGGTTTTGATTAAATTTTCTATGCATGTCAATTGTTCTTCGTAGTCAATTTTAACAAGTAACATAGGCAATGTTTTAATTTTTTATTGTTGGATATTTAATGGGCTGTTTTTTATCTCATATAGACATAATTTCATAATGATATAATGTTTTATCCATACATTCCAAATGTTGGAAGCCAAACTCTACAGCATATAAATAATCTAACACGACTACATGTAGATTCAGTTGAGATAATAGTCGTCAGTCAATTGGCTGTAAGGGTTGAACGTTCTTCCGCCATTTTGGTTTCCTAATACAATAACATGGTACGTGTATATTTCAACAAAAATGTAAATTGTTTCGAAAATTGTAAAATTGGAACATAATGCATACCTTAATTTCAATACATATAAATTATCGTAAAATGATAAAAGATAATCACTTTTATTGAAAAGTAGCGATTCTCCAAGGAAGGTTATTACAAATTTATTTAAAGTGTACAGTGAACATTGACATTTTCTAAAATTGTTTAAAACAATCAGTGAGACTTTACCCTTCTCGTATTTCTATAGGTCAAATTAAGGAAGAAGCATGAAATATTTTTTAATGTATTAATTTAATTTTACTTGCAAAATTAAAACTGTTTTCTATCCAATACTTGTAAAATGACACTAAAGAGCAATAAAGTAATAATTTGAAGGCTTTATTGTGAGCTTAGATGATTGGTAAAATCCTACTTATTTAGCAAAACATACGTTTAAAAAATCCTTTACAATATCTCCCATGTAGATTCCCGATTTACTCAATACAAATTGGGTTTGGAAGTGAGTTCGTCAATTAAAAAATAACCCATTGACCTTGTGGATTTCGTCAATGATCCAACCTTGTCAGATTACTTGAGTAATATGTAGCTGATTCCTTTTAAATAATGTAATCCAATGTTAATAGAATTTACTTCACCAGACGCGTTTCGACTAAGTAAGACTTAATAAGTGGCTCTCAAACCCTAACAATATTTAAAATCCAAATGATTAAGATGTTGTAAGCTTCATATAACATATTCGGCTAAGGCTATCTACACCTTGAAAATAGAAAACATTGGTAAATTTACACAATGACTACATCACTAAAAGAATCAATGATATTCCTGTCAGCACCGAAGTGTGATTACTCGATAACCACAAGGAATAACGGTCCAACAGCAGAGGCATCGACCCAGTGGTTGCAAATAAAATGAAATCAGATATACCAAGGTTGATATAATTTACTTCGCCAGATGCGCGTTTCATCTAATCAAGATGTCATCAGTGGCTCTAAACTCCAAACAATATTTTTAAAATATAAATGATTAAGATGTTGTTGGGCTTTTATCACCTATTAATGACTAGTTGTGTTTGATGCCCAACCATTTTCATCCACACACTACAGTAATGGAATCGGGAGATGATTTTGCGTGCCATAAATCCTGGTTAACCAATCATTTCTTTGGAACCATTGCTGAAGTTGCTATATTTTTAGTTGTTGGTTTTCAAGTTTGCCATTTTATTGGACTTTGTGAATAGTTTCGGATTCCTTTTTGCGTTTCGGATTTCGATCCTACTCGAGTAAGTTTACATATAAATTATGAAAATGTATACCAATTCTACCACAGCATCTTCATTTATCAATACAGATTGTGTGTTGTCATATTAATTTGTACCAAGAAGAAACAAATTTGCCTAATACTCTAACCTTATCTTTATGTTACTAAATGCTACATTTTGTAACAACTCTGCTGCCTTGGGTAGAAGAAAAGACGAGACAATCTGCTTCCATTTCTACATCTTTCTTTTGGACATCGATTAGTTGTGGAAAACACACCAAAAACATATTCACACAGTACATAGTCTGGTCTTTAATATTGGTTTTTACCTTAACTAATCTAAACCCCGCCAAACAACGATAGTAACATCTATGACAAAAAACGAAAGGGTGATTTTCTAAACATAGCAACAACAATATACTGACCGACTGCCCCGGCTTATGGTGCATTTTTGTACAAACAAACACGACACGGGAGAGTTACTGCTCGTTAGAAAAAAATGATGCTCTCAACAAATGTTTTACGGTCACCATTTCGATTTATTGGATTACTACGGAATTTCTAGATCCCTACTCAGTGAAGGTTAATTTTACCTACATATCGTTACACAAGGTACTCCATTCCATGACATAACCTGTAACATAACATTAGGTTGCAGGACGGATATTGCTACTACAACAAAATATTGAGATGTAGACCCCAACTCTTCCATGATGTTCGTGTGATGTGATCTGTTTTGTTTTCCTAGTTTTGTAAATTCTTGATAACCCTGTGTTATGTGGAACGTGACCTGTTTTGTTTTCCTGGTTTTGTAAATTCTTGATAACCCTGTGTTATGTGGAACGTGACCTGATTTGTTTTCCTGGTTTTGTAAATTCTTGATAACCCTGTGTTATGTGGAACGTGACCTGTTTTGTTTTCCTGGTTTTGTAAATTCTTGATAACCGTGTGTTATGTGGAACGTGACCTGTTTTGTTTTCCTGGTTTTGTAAATTCTTGATAACCCTGTGTTATGTGGAAAGTGACCTGTTTTGTTTTCCTGGTTTTGTAAATTCTTGATAACCCTGTGTTATGTGGAACGTGACCTGTTTTGTTTTCCTGGTTTTGTAAATTCTTGATAACCCTGTGTTATGTGGAACGTGACCTGTTTTGTTTTCCTGGTTTTGTAAATTCTTGATAACCCTGTGTTATGTGGAACGTGATCTGTTTTGTTTTCCTGGTTTGTAAATTCTTGATAACCCTGTGTTATGCGGAATAGCTAGATTTTCATGTCTTGATGTTTTTTTTTTTTGCTGTCTACTCGGAATTATCAACAATTTTTATTTTCATTTTGGCTTCTTTTGACCCATATTGTATTGATTTGGATCGGATTGCATGCTTGTGCTAAATTTCAGTGGCTCATTCTATTGTCTTTTGAGGGACTTCTGAAGATATCTGTTTTAATGCATTTTCTCGCACACTTTGAAATCGAACTGAGAAATTTTTAAAAGCATACAACAAGTGTAATAGTATGAAACGGTGGAATATTATTAACAACAGAGATAAGCACATATTGCCAGATATAGGTAATTTGCAAGTAATAAACTTGTATGCTTTATTTGTAATTATTTGTATTTATTGATCATCTTGGGATGTTTGTGTTGGTTGCACACTTTCTATTTGTATTTAAAAACTTATTAAAAGAAGCTAAACGTATTTAAAGATCACAATTTGTACATAAATTTGCTGACACGGATGAGGACGATAATAAAAAAATTTATTAATCAATATATACACAAGTGATAAAGTAGCTGGAATATAATATAATGTTGTTGCAAGAAAGATAACCTTACTTGTAAACAATTTTTGAAACTTTAAATATAGAACAATTTTAAATCTAAGAATTTTTTGTAACTATGAATACAAATTCAGCTTCCAAACGGAATAATATTGGTTTCAGCAGACTGCTTTACATTAAGCGAAAGTCGTTTTAATTTAGTTTTACTAAATTGTGAAACGTTAAAAATACATATACACATTGTTTCTAACCTTTGATCTGCTGCAGAAAGGAGAAAGATCTAGTTTCCTTGAGCAATTGGAGGCGTATACCCATGTAGCTCATCCGGGAAAATGTGAACAGAATTAGAAGTAACTATGGTTAAAGGTTTATTAAACAATGTTTTACGCATACTTAACGCCCTTTTTCGGTTTTGTATATCTTTGTCTCATTACTATCTTTATCACTGGGTACGGCATTAGCTTCCTGTTATTGCCATCATCAACTCTAGTGGCGACAATTTTTATTAAAATGTTTTCGCTTTTTAATTATCTAGTTAACTTTTAGTATATTTAAGGGTCCTGATGTTTCCGCGTTTGTTTTCCTCCACGACTATTGTTCAACTATAGTATGGAGTAAAAGGAACAGTGTTGTCCTGATAGTCATACATTTGTTGTTCTCCACGACTACCGCACAACTGATATTGACAAAAGTAACAGTATTGTCCTGATTGTCCCACGTTGGTTTTTCCTCTAATTAAAAGCAACAGTGTTGTCCTGATTGTCCCACATTTGTTTTTTCCCATGGCTGCCATAGAACTATCATATTGAGAAATTTTGGCAGTGTTGTCCTGATTGTCCCACATTTGTTTTTCCCCACGGCTACCATACAACTATCGCACTGAGTAAAAGTAGCAGGGTTGTTCTGATTGTTCCACATTTGTTTTTCTCCACGATCACTACACAACTATCGCACTGAGTAAAAGTTACAGTGTTGTCCTGATTGTCCCACATTTGTTTTTACCCACACCTACCATACAACTTTCGTATTGAGTAAACGTAACAGTGCTGTCCTGATTGTCCCACGTTGGTTTTTCTTGGTTTTTCTTCTAAGTAAAAGTAACAGTGTTGTCCCGATTGTCCCATTTTTTTTCCCCACGACGTCCATACAACTATCATATTGAGTAATAATATTAGTGTTGGCCTGATTGTCCCGCGTTGATTTTTCATCAAGTTTAAGTATTAGTGTTGTCTTGATTGTCCCAAGTTGGTTTTTTTCTCAGTGAAAAGAACATTGTTGTCCTGGCTGTCCCACATTTGTTTTTTACCCACGACTACAACTATCATATTGACTAAAAGTAACAGTGTTGTCCTGATTGTCCAACGTTAGTTTTTGTCTAACTAAAAGTAACAGTGTTGTTCTGATTGTCCTACATTTTTTCCCCACGACTACCATACAACTATCGTACTGAGTAAGAACAACAGTTTTGTCCTTATAGTCAGAAATTTGTTTTTCTCAACGACTTCTATACAACTATAGTATTGATTAAAAGTAACAGTGTTGTTCTGATTGTCCTACATTTTTTCCCCACGACTACCATACAACTATCGTACTGAGTAAGAACAACAGTTTTGTCCTTATTGTCACACGTGTGTTTTTCTCCACGACTATCATACAACTATCGTATTGACTTAAAGAAGCAGTGTTGTTATGATTGTCCCACGTTGGTTTATTCTTCTAAGTAAAAGTAACAGTGTTGTCCTGATTGTCCCACATTTGTTTTTCCACAACACTACCGTAAATTAATATTGAGTACAGTGTTATTCTGCTTATGTTTCGCGTTTGCTTTCCTTCGACGAAAGGACAACTATCGTATTTATTAAAAGTAACAGTGTTGTCATGATTACCTCATGTTTGTTTTTCTCCACGATGACCATACAACTATGGTATTTATTAAAAGTAACAGTGTTGTCCTGATTGCCTTATGTTTGTTTTTCTCCACGACTATCGTACAACTATCGTATTGAGTAAAAGTACATTTTGTCGTATGTAGTGACGGATACGTTGTTGTCCTAATTGTTTCACATTTGTTTGTTGTCTACGAATACTATGTGTTCTTTACTGTCCAAATGTCGACTTTAACAGATATTTTTTGAGGCAATAAGTAGGAAGCACTAGTATGATGGATAATCAGGGGGTGGGACCTGTTAATAAAAACTTAACCATATTTAAAACATATCTCTTTGCCTTGGTAGTATTAGCTATTTCATTATTTTCAGAAATGCACTAGTATACCTATAGAGTTGAATGTAAATTTTAAAAAAATAATCAAAACATAAAGTATAACATAAGAAATAAAGGACTTAAATCGTTTTAGGCACGTCTTATAAGAATAAAATTTACAGAATCATACAGTTAAGCTAGAGTTCACTTTTCCTCCGTATTAAATACTTTGTAATTAAAGAGCGACAAATTACAAATAACTGGATTTGAACATTAGTTGAATATATGTTAATGTCATCTAAATGTTTATAATTTACTCATATTGCACATTATACAAAGCCTTTTAAAAAGTATCGCAATGCTTTTAACAAGTATGGCGATGCTTTTAACAAGTCTCGCGATGCTTTTAATAAGTTTTGCGATGATTTAACAAGTATCGCGATAGAAAAAAGCAAGGCGATATAAACTTCACAATTGTGACACGATCGGTCAGGTAGATGAAAAAAGCAAGCCGATACTTTTTACACTATGCATAAAGTTTTTTCCAACGCGATGCTTTTAACAAGTATCAAAAAATAATCGCGATAGGAAAATGCAAGCCGAAAGAAACATCACAATGTTGACATTAACGGCCACTGATAGACAACGGCTTCCTCTGGTGGCAGTGGCTCTTTTGTTGTTCTCAAGTCCCTTCAATTCGTCAATATTTCCTGCCCTCAATGTCAGCAATATCTGACCTTGTATTATCTTCTTTATCCACACATGTTCCAAATTTCTATCGATTGTCGCTTATTTCAGTTGATCTTACACCGTCAGTTCCGGTAGAGGCTTTGCGGTTTTTTTTCATAATTGGACTTGGACTTTTGTCTTTTCCGTTTTATTTTAGCTCGTACGTCCATCAAAACATTTGGTTGAAGTTGTTGGTCAGTCGGAAGAAATGTCTTGGTTCTGAATCTGAATAAATATGATGCAGTACCAATACTGGTGTAGACGCATCGGAAGAGAGCTGCTGCTATAGTAACAGGTCGGGAAAGCTTCCTTGAAGCTCTTAACAGTCTTTCTGCGCACTTTGTCTTTCCAGTGAACGATTGTGTTAACAAAAAAGAGTTCCTGTATTTGTTGCATTTGGATAGTGGCACTATAAAAGTCCTAGTGTTGTTTGTTTCCTGACGGTCTATGATGTTATTAGTCAGGCAGTCTTTGTATTTAACGGAACGGATTTGCCTCTTTGGTCTAGCTGTTCTGATGTAAGCTTCCTGGTCTATTGCTGGTAATAATCTCTCCACTAATTGTATAGGAACACTTATTTTGCGTTGGTTCTTCTGCCTCGTAATGATGGTAGTTCAAGATCTTTTAGCATGTTCGTAACTGCTCCATTTTGTAGTCCCCTGTGATAAATAGTGCTCCGTTTGTACTCGATTGATTTTATCAATGTACTTTTGAAGATACGGATGCCATACAACTGATCCATACTCCAGCACAGATCTTACCAGTGCAATGTATGCTGTTTTTCGGCATGACATAGGACAGTTCGTTTAAACCCTAGGGTAGAGCTTGCCTTGCTTACGGTTTTCGTAATATGTTTAGACCATGCCAAATCTTCCGAAAGGAGTACGCCTATGGATGGGTTTTCTGTGACCTAATTTAGAACTGAGTTGTTGAGGTTGTAAATGCTGTTGGTTTTTGCCTTAATACTCACGACACTTTGTGACGATGAAACACATTCCCCATGTTAATGCCCTCTTCTTCTAGGCTTTTCCGGTCGTTTTGAAGTATAATGTGATCTTCATGGCTTTTGATTGTTCGATAGAGTAGACAGTCGTCTGCGAAGAGCCATACTTGAGATTTCACCCAGTATGGTAGATCGTTGGACAGGAGCAGCAAGGGTCCAAGACCCGTGCATTGTGGTACAAGAGATTCTACCACTGCATTGTTTAAATGTTCATCTTTAACTACTAGTACTACCTGCATTCTTACTCATTCTTGAGTGGGAAGAAAGCATTACGCAACTAATAATTAACGCGGTAATAACAAACTATTAACATTACTGTACAAAATACATTATTTTCACATGGTCTATACAACACATCCGTTTGGTTTATTTACAATTGACATCGGAATATCCCATAACCAAGTCGTGATTGAAAGCGAGCTTTAGATTGGTTACATTTAGGTATGATGTAGCCAATCAAAATAGTGACTTCTAGCCCTAGCAAGCAAACATCCAAGTTACCCAACACTATGACAGATATCCAGCTTAATGGCAAGTGGACCCAGGCTACAACCAGAGTGATTTGTTCCAGTCCAACAAATAGAAGATGCCGTCTGGTTACACGCACTATAAGACTTAGAAGACACCGACTTGCCAGTACACTTTTCACAGACTGTTGTTACCCAATGGTCATATTCAACAAAAATAGACGACTCTCTTTTCTCTTTAAAAATATACAAATATCTATTTATTATTTATAGTATTTTTATTACAAATACTTCTTGAAATCTGTTTGCAAAATATAATTTTGTTAAATATTTATTGACTGAAGACGGAATTTTTAAATTCACAATGCAAATATACAAATACTATTACTCAATATAAATCATTACCACTAGTACAATATTACACAATTTTACCTTTACAGTCAATTAATTACACTGTAAGGGTACCCTTAATCCTCACTAATGAGATCCTACAATGTTCTTTGATCTTTCAAAATTTTGGCATTCCGGCACACAGCCCCATTGACAAATTTGTTAATTTAATTATGATTATGACTTTGAAGACAAATATAATTGTTACCATTTTTTAAAATACTGAGTTTCATTGCAGACCAAGTCTTAAGTTATATAAAATCTAATAAGCAATTTACACAAAAATCAAAGTGCAGACTGCACCGAAGGAAAGGTTGCTTTGAAAGTATGAAATGAGATTCCTGCCTCATGTTGGACAGGCAATAAAACAAACCAATATAAAATAAATCGGGTAAATTTAGAAACATATTAGATATTAATTAAAAAGACAAGAAAAATCTTTGCAATCCTCATAATTGATAGCCCCAGCTCCCATGTCTTGAATGGCAATGTCCAGCGCTTTGCTGTTGGAAACTCCAAAAATACGTTTTGCTCAAACTGTAAATACCAGGTGCACAATTCCACCAGATGACAAAGAATTCTGCAAAAGTTTCATCATATTCCACTCAGTGGTGCAAGTAGTTGTGGATAGAGATAGGTATCCCCTACATCACAGAATGGCATGTCAATGTTTGCTATGGGAAATCCTAAATATCATTCCAATCAAAATATAAATTATCAGGTGTACAATAGCACTATGTGTCAAAGAGCCCATCAAAATTGCATCAAAATCCATTCAGTGCAACGCTACAATTGAAGATGTTTCTATCATAAATATATTAATAAATAAGACAAAATTGCTGCTGCCCGTTTCAGACATAATATAAGGATAAAAAATGGTCTCCCTCTATTATTCTCTATCCGTAAATAGAATACTAAAATACTTGCATCAAATACATGTACGTATATGTCTCCCTATAAATTTAAGTGATGGCATAAGCTTCTAAAACATTCAAAACTAAAATAATTATACCCCCCCCCGAAAACTTGTTTGGGGGGGGTGTATATAGGAATCACCCTGTCCGTCTGTCCACATCCTTTGTAAGCGCTTCTCCTCCTAAACCGTTTGATAGATTTTGATGAAACTTTACACGAAGGAAGTACATCATATGTAGATGTGCATACAGAATTTTCGTCGCTGTCGAATATTATTCAGGGGAGATAATTGGACTTGAAGCGGGGCGGGGGGTATCCATTTGTGAGCGTGCTCTCAGTCCACACTTGTTTATTTCTGTAATACTCCAGGGATTCAGTTGCCGAGTAGTTAAGGTAGTATTCATCTACTATTGATCGAATGCCTGTCAGCACTTGTTTGAATCTTACGGCTGCCAAGGTGTGCTCAACTTCAATCTTGATTGACAATTATTAAAAGACTCCTACAATCGGGCTTTCTCCTCCAATAAAAACAGGACGCCCAAATATAGTTGAAAAATTGCTGAAAGTGGCATTAAACAATTACAACACATGGATCTGTGCAAATCGATTTACATGTGCTTTCAAATGATACTGGGTCGATTTTGTTATATCGAGTCCCACACACTATAACAAGATCGACCCAGTATTATTCAAAAGCGCATGTAAATCATTTTCTATAAATATCCCGGATTCAAACAAACAAAAAAATTGTAAGACTGTATGGGGCAAGATCTTCATAATCAGAATGCATGTCAACTAGTTTGTTTTAAATTTAAACAGTGTGTTTATAGCTTATACTAAAAGACACAATCACATGGAGTGCTTTTCTGCTTGCATTTAAAAAAATTAATATTAAATTATGCGATATTGTAACTTTTTTTTTTACAAAAATCCAATAACAAAAATCTCCACTGTACATATTCCATACTATGCTTGTTGTTTACATGTACTTGACTTTTGCTACGCAATCTGACACTTGATGTTTTCAGCCAAGTGTTTTACAATGTTTACAAAAAATCGCCAACTTTCGTGACGTTCTATGGTATTCTAAAACCGGAGACGACATTACCCCCAAGGTTTTCAAATGGACAATAATCGCTTGTAGTCTGGTATCCTGACTAAATATTCTCAATACCGTAAGCGGACTTCCGGTTCGAATATACAGTCAGGTCACCAGCAATGGATCCGGTCAAAATTTTGACCGGTTTGCAACATTCGGAATGCCTCAAAATTTACGTCATTATTAACAGTAACTGACGTAACTCCGATACAAAGCATTATGACGTAACGTCCGGCGTCCGGGTAAACAAATCAAATAAACATACAATATACAGTTTATCAAAAGAATGCGTTTATAGATTTATGTCTCGAATGTGGAAATAACTTACAGAGATTTGTCAGTTAAACACAAAAGCCGGAAAACAAGAAGCAGGTAGCTACTTTATTTAAATTGTACTCTGACATAAATGTCCAACGGAACGAAACGCGGGAAAAATTAGCTTAAACATGGCGTTTTAAATAACCAATCAAACTGGGTAGTAAACTGGTGGTGACCCGTGGTTATATTTGAAAGTGAAGCTTGCGTAAATGAAAAATATTGCACCAGGGGACCAGGTTATAATCGCTTGCTCCAATTACACCCGTTCTAATTTTGGTCAAAATTTACCTTGGAAAATCGCTCTATCAAATTAAAAACAGCATTTCAAAACGCTGAAGAAATGTTAAAAAATAATTGCTGCTTTCAATTTGCACCTTTTTGGATCTACATAAGGAACACAAGATCGACCATACGCGCTAAGAGGTTTTATTATCGCCGCCCTGATATATTTGTATTCACTTTCGTTGCTAACGGTGGATAAAGGAGAACATATTTTTAAGTACGCTTAGTTACCATAAGTGAACAGAATTTTGCTACAAGAATGTTAATTATTTAACTTGAGTGAAAAATAAAGATAGTATATGAGGTTCGACTTCAAAATTGCTTTTGTGATATCAAAGTTTCATGTAATAATAACTTTTTTAGTATTCTATTTACGGAAGTTAATAATAGAGGGAGACCATTTTTTATCCTGGTATTAAGTCTTTCGTTGATAGCTCTATTGACAAGCGTAGCTCTGAAAATCGGAAACCAGAATAAAAGGCTATTTTGCGTAGACAATTCCGGAGTAGGCCGATATTTGTAAGATTCAATAAAGAAATATTTTGTCAATAATTTTATTGAACCACGTGAATATTAGTTTTAATTCAAGTATATTTATGATTTAATATATGGCTAAAGATTACATGTGCACAAATTTAGAAATTGGCAATTGAAACTAGCCACAACAGCAGGGCTAAGCTTTACATAGAAACTTATGGGGAATAAGTTCAAGTGCCTTGTTTTTAGAAATCACTTTGACAAACGCGTGCAGAATGTAGAATAAATCGGCGGCGAACTGATGCTTTGCATCAAAAGTTTTCTTGTTTGTCACTCAAAAAACTTCTGCTAAAACACACTGACTTGATCACATCTTCCTTTGTTTTAAGGAACACATAAAATGAAGAAAAATATATCGTTTTGACTTTCGTTTTATTAGATACTTAAAGCATAAAAATGCAACATCGTCTGAAACGGCGGCAATTTCGTGAGGTAAACATACACGGACAATTTTTGGCTTGTTACGATGAGTGGTGACCAATTTTGACTCGTGTAACGAGAAATATTAATGGTTCAGCAATTATAAAAGTTAATCAAAAGGACTGGAAACAAATTGTGTCAGCTTATACGGAATAATGTAGCGACATGGTGAGTGCAATTGATCACCGATGTCGAATAATCCATTTACTATTCTTGTGTCACAAACACTAAAATATCTTTTTCAATATATTTTTATTAGCTGGAAATTATTATATTTAATTTAACTACTTGTATTTTATTTACGAAACTTCTACATGTCATTCTCACAACATTAAAAATTTGTATAGATGGGCGCCATCTATACAAATTTTTAATGTTGGGAGAATGACATGTAGAAGCTCTGCAAATCTGTACATCGACAAAGCACACACTTTTGTGTTGATTTTCATTACTTCAATCATAATATAGTCGTCAAATATTATAAGACTGATGCCAATGTCAGTACTACATTTGTCGGTTCAGTGAACAGCTATCGCGAGGATTGTCAAATATCGCGTTGATTTCCAAAACCAAAAAGTGTAACGAGTCTGTCTCTCGCGGATGAACATAGAATATTAGTTTAAATCGTAATATTAGTTATCAGTTATACAGTAAATGAGACATAATACGAAAGGACATGTATAGTAAAGTTGTTCAAGATAAATGTGGTGCACCGATTCATGTAATTGATCGATTCCTCCAATGTGACCTATATTTTACGAGCGTAAGGTTTTATTACACGCCGGTCGGAGTAGTTTCTAAAGAAGATGTTTTTGTTCAACAAATTAAATAAAATTTTTCCTGGTCTTAGATTTATGTTAGTCGAAACAAATTCTAAAATTTTGTTGAATTCCTTTCAGCGGTTTTCAAGAAATGCAATAAAACATACAAAGACCTCACATGCGCGTTATCATGAAAAATTAGCTTGGTGATCAAGAAATGCATTATTCCTTAATTTTTAAATTTCTTAGTTGCAGATGTAAATAGCAAGCTTGGCAATATACATCCAACACAAATGGACTTATTTCACACATAGAAAGGCACTAATTACATAATTTTATCATAAATTTTGCATCTTTTTTAGTTAATTTCACATCCCCCCCCTTTTTACAAAGTGAGATACTGAGTACCTTCAAACTGTTGGGATAAGACTTTTATCTCTTGAAATACATTTCAATTAAGAAAAATAGTATGAAACTGTCCTAATTATGCACCTAGTACATCCTGAGAAAGTTTTTGAGTTCAAATTTAAATTTATTGATATTCAGTTGTACTATACTTTGGAGGTGTACATTAATAGTTTCTAAACTGAGACTAAAATTTCATGAATTTCATTAAATGCATTCACTATTCCATTAAGCTTAATAGTTAAATGAACATTCCTTACTAAAAAAACCCCACTAAAGTTCAAACTGGCATACAAAGAAACAAAATTATATCTTGCTTTGCTATGAAATTGCAAACATTGGCCAATTTCCCATTACTGCTCATGTTTAAGGAATTTTTGACAGAAGTACCATCATCTCAAGGCCCAATTATCTTAACAAGTACAATTATTGCATATGGTTACTAGTTTACTAACAAATTTACCATTAGCAAGCATCAGATTAGAAAATAAATAATTTTAGTATTAACCCATGCCAGCAATGTAACCGACTTAAGCCGCAGGTGTAAAATTGACAAATTCATCTTAAATACACTATTTTTCTGCATACTAGAATGTCTACCAGTTCTAGTTTTATACATTTTGACCCTTTCATTACATCCAAAACCTAAAACAGGAGTTTATTTAAATTAAAGCACATTCTACTAAGCGCGGACCACTGCAGACCCCATAATTTCATACAATATTACATAATACCATATTTAGGCTGAAATTTGACCCCCACTATAGGTTTTGGCTTTGATAAGCAATTAAAATTATAGTCTTGGTGATTTACCTTCAATTAGTACCATTTTTATCAAAAGAAATAGAAGTTGATATACCTGTCTATGGCCTCTTCAGGTGTAGGACCACCATAGATTTTTTACTCTTCGGCTATATTAAAATTTGATAATTTTGACTTATCCTAGAAAATTTACCTTTGTTTCAAATTAAGTGACACTTCTGTCCCCTATAAAAATGCACTGGCCAAATATTCTGTCAAAATTTCAAAATATGTTTCATTGCATATAAGAAAAAACGCTCAACCTGAAGTCCATGTGGTCTAAAAATCTACTTTCACTTTCTATTTCAGTCCAAAAATAGTGCTTGTCCCTAATTGACTCTCAACATTTTTATGTTCATTTAAAACCAATAAAACTTTATCCTCAAGTTTCCTAGAATATTCAGCTTTCCAAAAATACCAAATTTATTCTGGTATCATGTGCGGTTCAAATTCTATATGATGCAAGAGTGAACCTGTCTGTTGACTAGTACTACTTTTACGTACAACCTCTGGACTGGTTCCCGGTATTTGGTGGTCCTACACCTAAAGAAGATGTTTTTGTTCAACAAATTAAATAAAATTTTTCCTGGTCTTAGATTTATGTTAGTCGAAACAAATTCTAAAATTTTGTTGAATTCCTTTCAGCGGTTTTCAAGAAATGCAATAAAACATACAAAGACCTCACATGCGCGTTATCATGAAAAATTAGCTTGGTGATCAAGAAATGCATTATTCCTTAATTTTTAAATTTCTTAGTTGCAGATGTAAATAGCAAGCTTGGCAATATACATCCAACACAAATGGACTTATTTCACACATAGAAAGGCACTAATTACATAATTTTATCATAAATTTTGCATCTTTTTTAGTTAATTTCACATCCCCCCCCTTTTTACAAAGTGAGATACTGAGTACCTTCAAACTGTTGGGATAAGACTTTTATCTCTTGAAATACATTTCAATTAAGAAAAATAGTATGAAACTGTCCTAATTATGCACCTAGTACATCCTGAGAAAGTTTTTGAGTTCAAATTTAAATTTATTGATATTCAGTTGTACTATACTTTGGAGGTGTACATTAATAGTTTCTAAACTGAGACTAAAATTTCATGAATTTCATTAAATGCATTCACTATTCCATTAAGCTTAATAGTTAAATGAACATTCCTTACTAAAAAAACCCCACTAAAGTTCAAACTGGCATACAAAGAAACAAAATTATATCTTGCTTTGCTATGAAATTGCAAACATTGGCCAATTTCCCATTACTGCTCATGTTTAAGGAATTTTTGACAGAAGTACCATCATCTCAAGGCCCAATTATCTTAACAAGTACAATTATTGCATATGGTTACTAGTTTACTAACAAATTTACCATTAGCAAGCATCAGATTAGAAAATAAATAATTTTAGTATTAACCCATGCCAGCAATGTAACCGACTTAAGCCGCAGGTGTAAAATTGACAAATTCATCTTAAATACACTATTTTTCTGCATACTAGAATGTCTACCAGTTCTAGTTTTATACATTTTGACCCTTTCATTACATCCAAAACCTAAAACAGGAGTTTATTTAAATTAAAGCACATTCTACTAAGCGCGGACCACTGCAGACCCCATAATTTCATACAATATTACATAATACCATATTTAGGCTGAAATTTGACCCCCACTATAGGTTTTGGCTTTGATAAGCAATTAAAATTATAGTCTTGGTGATTTACCTTCAATTAGTACCATTTTTATCAAAAGAAATAGAAGTTGATATACCTGTCTATGGCCTCTTCATAAAGAAGATGTTTTTGTTCAACAAATTAAATAAAATTTTTCCTGGTCTTAGATTTATGTTAGTCGAAACAAATTCTAAAATTTTGTTGAATTCCTTTCAGCGGTTTTCAAGAAATGCAATAAAACATACAAAGACCTCACATGCGCGTTATCATGAAAAATTAGCTTGGTGATCAAGAAATGCATTATTCCTTAATTTTTAAATTTCTTAGTTGCAGATGTAAATAGCAAGCTTGGCAATATACATCCAACACAAATGGACTTATTTCACACATAGAAAGGCACTAATTACATAATTTTATCATAAATTTTGCATCTTTTTTAGTTAATTTCACATCCCCCCCCTTTTTACAAAGTGAGATACTGAGTACCTTCAAACTGTTGGGATAAGACTTTTATCTCTTGAAATACATTTCAATTAAGAAAAATAGTATGAAACTGTCCTAATTATGCACCTAGTACATCCTGAGAAAGTTTTTGAGTTCAAATTTAAATTCATTGATATTCAGTTGTACTATACTTTGGAGGTGTACATTAATAGTTTCTAAACTGAGACTAAAATTTCATGAATTTCATTAAATGCATTCACTATTCCATTAAGCTTAATAGTTAAATGAACATTCCTTACTAAAAAAACCCCACTAAAGTTCAAACTGGCATACAAAGAAACAAAATTATATCTTGCTTTGCTATGAAATTGCAAACATTGGCCAATTTCCCATTACTGCTCATGTTTAAGGAATTTTTGACAGAAGTACCATCATCTCAAGGCCCAATTATCTTAACAAGTACAATTATTGCATATGGTTACTAGTTTACTAACAAATTTACCATTAGCAAGCATCAGATTAGAAAATAAATAATTTTAGTATTAACCCATGCCAGCAATGTAACCGACTTAAGCCGCAGGTGTAAAATTGACAAATTCATCTTAAATACACTATTTTTCTGCATACTAGAATGTCTACCAGTTCTAGTTTTATACATTTTGACCCTTTCATTACATCCAAAACCTAAAACAGGAGTTTATTTAAATTAAAGCACATTCTACTAAGCGCGGACCACTGCAGACCCCATAATTTCATACAATATTACATAATACCATATTTAGGCTGAAATTTGACCCCCACTATAGGTTTTGGCTTTGATAAGCAATTAAAATTATAGTCTTGGTGATTTACCTTCAATTAGTACCATTTTTATCAAAAGAAATAGAAGTTGATATACCTGTCTATGGCCTCTTCAAAGAAGATGTTTTTGTTCAACAAATTAAATAAAATTTTTCCTGGTCTTAGATTTATGTTAGTCGAAACAAATTCTAAAATTTTGTTGAATTCCTTTCAGCGGTTTTCAAGAAATGCAATAAAACATACAAAGACCTCACATGCGCGTTATCATGAAAAATTAGCTTGGTGATCAAGAAATGCATTATTCCTTAATTTTTAAATTTCTTAGTTGCAGATGTAAATAGCAAGCTTGGCAATATACATCCAACACAAATGGACTTATTTCACACATAGAAAGGCACTAATTACATAATTTTATCATAAATTTTGCATCTTTTTTAGTTAATTTCACATCCCCCCCCTTTTTACAAAGTGAGATACTGAGTACCTTCAAACTGTTGGGATAAGACTTTTATCTCTTGAAATACATTTCAATTAAGAAAAATAGTATGAAACTGTCCTAATTATGCACCTAGTACATCCTGAGAAAGTTTTTGAGTTCAAATTTAAATTTATTGATATTCAGTTGTACTATACTTTGGAGGTGTACATTAATAGTTTCTAAACTGAGACTAAAATTTCATGAATTTCATTAAATGCATTCACTATTCCATTAAGCTTAATAGTTAAATGAACATTCCTTACTAAAAAAACCCCACTAAAGTTCAAACTGGCATACAAAGAAACAAAATTATATCTTGCTTTGCTATGAAATTGCAAACATTGGCCAATTTCCCATTACTGCTCATGTTTAAGGAATTTTTGACAGAAGTACCATCATCTCAAGGCCCAATTATCTTAACAAGTACAATTATTGCATATGGTTACTAGTTTACTAACAAATTTACCATTAGCAAGCATCAGATTAGAAAATAAATAATTTTAGTATTAACCCATGCCAGCAATGTAACCGACTTAAGCCGCAGGTGTAAAATTGACAAATTCATCTTAAATACACTATTTTTCTGCATACTAGAATGTCTACCAGTTCTAGTTTTATACATTTTGACCCTTTCATTACATCCAAAACCTAAAACAGGAGTTTATTTAAATTAAAGCACATTCTACTAAGCGCGGACCACTGCAGACCCCATAATTTCATACAATATTACATAATACCATATTTAGGCTGAAATTTGACCCCCACTATAGGTTTTGGCTTTGATAAGCAATTAAAATTATAGTCTTGGTGATTTACCTTCAATTAGTACCATTTTTATCAAAAGAAATAGAAGTTGATATACCTGTCTATGGCCTCTTCTAAAGAAGATGTTTTTGTTCAACAAATTAAATAAAATTTTTCCTGGTCTTAGATTTATGTTAGTCGAAACAAATTCTAAAATTTTGTTGAATTCCTTTCAGCGGTTTTCAAGAAATGCAATAAAACATACAAAGACCTCACATGCGCGTTATCATGAAAAATTAGCTTGGTGATCAAGAAATGCATTATTCCTTAATTTTTAAATTTCTTAGTTGCAGATGTAAATAGCAAGCTTGGCAATATACATCCAACACAAATGGACTTATTTCACACATAGAAAGGCACTAATTACATAATTTTATCATAAATTTTGCATCTTTTTTAGTTAATTTCACATCCCCCCCTTTTTACAAAGTGAGATACTGAGTACCTTCAAACTGTTGGGATAAGACTTTTATCTCTTGAAATACATTTCAATTAAGAAAAATAGTATGAAACTGTCCTAATTATGCACCTAGTACATCCTGAGAAAGTTTTTGAGTTCAAATTTAAATTTATTGATATTCAGTTGTACTATACTTTGGAGGTGTACATTAATAGTTTCTAAACTGAGACTAAAATTTCATGAATTTCATTAAATGCATTCACTATTCCATTAAGCTTAATAGTTAAATGAACATTCCTTACTAAAAAAACCCCACTAAAGTTCAAACTGGCATACAAAGAAACAAAATTATATCTTGCTTTGCTATGAAATTGCAAACATTGGCCAATTTCCCATTACTGCTCATGTTTAAGGAATTTTTGACAGAAGTACCATCATCTCAAGGCCCAATTATCTTAACAAGTACAATTATTGCATATGGTTACTAGTTTACTAACAAATTTACCATTAGCAAGCATCAGATTAGAAAATAAATAATTTTAGTATTAACCCATGCCAGCAATGTAACCGACTTAAGCCGCAGGTGTAAAATTGACAAATTCATCTTAAATACACTATTTTTCTGCATACTAGAATGTCTACCAGTTCTAGTTTTATACATTTTGACCCTTTCATTACATCCAAAACCTAAAACAGGAGTTTATTTAAATTAAAGCACATTCTACTAAGCGCGGACCACTGCAGACCCCATAATTTCATACAATATTACATAATACCATATTTAGGCTGAAATTTGACCCCCACTATAGGTTTTGGCTTTGATAAGCAATTAAAATTATAGTCTTGGTGATTTACCTTCAATTAGTACCATTTTTATCAAAAGAAATAGAAGTTGATATACCTGTCTATGGCCTCTTCAGGTGTAGGACCACCATAGATTTTTTACTCTTCGGCTATATTAAAATTTGATAATTTTGACTTATCCTAGAAAATTTACCTTTGTTTCAAATTAAGTGACACTTCTGTCCCCTATAAAAATGCACTGGCCAAATATTCTGTCAAAATTTCAAAATATGTTTCATTGCATATAAGAAAAAACGCTCAACCTGAAGTCCATGTGGTCTAAAAATCTACTTTCACTTTCTATTTCAGTCCAAAAATAGTGCTTGTCCCTAATTGACTCTCAACATTTTTATGTTCATTTAAAACCAATAAAACTTTATCCTCAAGTTTCCTAGAATATTCAGCTTTCCAAAAATACCAAATTTATTCTGGTATCATGTGCGGTTCAAATTCTATATGATGCAAGAGTGAACCTGTCTGTTGACTAGTACTACTTTTACGTACAACCTCTGGACTGGTTCCCGGTATTTGGTGGTCCTACACCTAAAGAAGATGTTTTTGTTCAACAAATTAAATAAAATTTTTCCTGGTCTTAGATTTATGTTAGTCGAAACAAATTCTAAAATTTTGTTGAATTCCTTTCAGCGGTTTTCAAGAAATGCAATAAAACATACAAAGACCTCACATGCGCGTTATCATGAAAAATTAGCTTGGTGATCAAGAAATGCATTATTCCTTAATTTTTAAATTTCTTAGTTGCAGATGTAAATAGCAAGCTTGGCAATATACATCCAACACAAATGGACTTATTTCACACATAGAAAGGCACTAATTACATAATTTTATCATAAATTTTGCATCTTTTTTAGTTAATTTCACATCCCCCCCCTTTTTACAAAGTGAGATACTGAGTACCTTCAAACTGTTGGGATAAGACTTTTATCTCTTGAAATACATTTCAATTAAGAAAAATAGTATGAAACTGTCCTAATTATGCACCTAGTACATCCTGAGAAAGTTTTTGAGTTCAAATTTAAATTTATTGATATTCAGTTGTACTATACTTTGGAGGTGTACATTAATAGTTTCTAAACTGAGACTAAAATTTCATGAATTTCATTAAATGCATTCACTATTCCATTAAGCTTAATAGTTAAATGAACATTCCTTACTAAAAAAACCCCACTAAAGTTCAAACTGGCATACAAAGAAACAAAATTATATCTTGCTTTGCTATGAAATTGCAAACATTGGCCAATTTCCCATTACTGCTCATGTTTAAGGAATTTTTGACAGAAGTACCATCATCTCAAGGCCCAATTATCTTAACAAGTACAATTATTGCATATGGTTACTAGTTTACTAACAAATTTACCATTAGCAAGCATCAGATTAGAAAATAAATAATTTTAGTATTAACCCATGCCAGCAATGTAACCGACTTAAGCCGCAGGTGTAAAATTGACAAATTCATCTTAAATACACTATTTTTCTGCATACTAGAATGTCTACCAGTTCTAGTTTTATACATTTTGACCCTTTCATTACATCCAAAACCTAAAACAGGAGTTTATTTAAATTAAAGCACATTCTACTAAGCGCGGACCACTGCAGACCCCATAATTTCATACAATATTACATAATACCATATTTAGGCTGAAATTTGACCCCCACTATAGGTTTTGGCTTTGATAAGCAATTAAAATTATAGTCTTGGTGATTTACCTTCAATTAGTACCATTTTTATCAAAAGAAATAGAAGTTGATATACCTGTCTATGGCCTCTTCATAAAGAAGATGTTTTTGTTCAACAAATTAAATAAAATTTTTCCTGGTCTTAGATTTATGTTAGTCGAAACAAATTCTAAAATTTTGTTGAATTCCTTTCAGCGGTTTTCAAGAAATGCAATAAAACATACAAAGACCTCACATGCGCGTTATCATGAAAAATTAGCTTGGTGATCAAGAAATGCATTATTCCTTAATTTTTAAATTTCTTAGTTGCAGATGTAAATAGCAAGCTTGGCAATATACATCCAACACAAATGGACTTATTTCACACATAGAAAGGCACTAATTACATAATTTTATCATAAATTTTGCATCTTTTTTAGTTAATTTCACATCCCCCCCCTTTTTACAAAGTGAGATACTGAGTACCTTCAAACTGTTGGGATAAGACTTTTATCTCTTGAAATACATTTCAATTAAGAAAAATAGTATGAAACTGTCCTAATTATGCACCTAGTACATCCTGAGAAAGTTTTTGAGTTCAAATTTAAATTTATTGATATTCAGTTGTACTATACTTTGGAGGTGTACATTAATAGTTTCTAAACTGAGACTAAAATTTCATGAATTTCATTAAATGCATTCACTATTCCATTAAGCTTAATAGTTAAATGAACATTCCTTACTAAAAAAACCCCACTAAAGTTCAAACTGGCATACAAAGAAAAAAAATTATATCTTGCTTTGCTATGAAATTGCAAACATTGGCCAATTTCCCATTACTGCTCATGTTTAAGGAATTTTTGACAGAAGTACCATCATCTCAAGGCCCAATTATCTTAACAAGTACAATTATTGCATATGGTTACTAGTTTACTAACAAATTTACCATTAGCAAGCATCAGATTAGAAAATAAATAATTTTAGTATTAACCCATGCCAGCAATGTAACCGACTTAAGCCGCAGGTGTAAAATTGACAAATTCATCTTAAATACACTATTTTTCTGCATACTAGAATGTCTACCAGTTCTAGTTTTATACATTTTGACCCTTTCATTACATCCAAAACCTAAAACAGGAGTTTATTTAAATTAAAGCACATTCTACTAAGCGCGGACCACTGCAGACCCCATAATTTCATACAATATTACATAATACCATATTTAGGCTGAAATTTGACCCCCACTATAGGTTTTGGCTTTGATAAGCAATTAAAATTATAGTCTTGGTGATTTACCTTCAATTAGTACCATTTTTATCAAAAGAAATAGAAGTTGATATACCTGTCTATGGCCTCTTCAGGTGTAGGACCACCATAGATTTTTTACTCTTCGGCTATATTAAAATTTGATAATTTTGACTTATCCTAGAAAATTTACCTTTGTTTCAAATTAAGTGACACTTCTGTCCCCTATAAAAATGCACTGGCCAAATATTCTGTCAAAATTTCAAAATATGTTTCATTGCATATAAGAAAAAACGCTCAACCTGAAGTCCATGTGGTCTAAAAATCTACTTTCACTTTCTATTTCAGTCCAAAAATAGTGCTTGTCCCTAATTGACTCTCAACATTTTTATGTTCATTTAAAACCAATAAAACTTTATCCTCAAGTTTCCTAGAATATTCAGCTTTCCAAAAATACCAAATTTATTCTGGTATCATGTGCGGTTCAAATTCTATATGATGCAAGAGTGAACCTGTCTGTTGACTAGTACTACTTTTACGTACAACCTCTGGACTGGTTCCCGGTATTTGGTGGTCCTACACCTAAAGAAGATGTTTTTGTTCAACAAATTAAATAAAATTTTTCCTGGTCTTAGATTTATGTTAGTCGAAACAAATTCTAAAATTTTGTTGAATTCCTTTCAGCGGTTTTCAAGAAATGCAATAAAACATACAAAGACCTCACATGCGCGTTATCATGAAAAATTAGCTTGGTGATCAAGAAATGCATTATTCCTTAATTTTTAAATTTCTTAGTTGCAGATGTAAATAGCAAGCTTGGCAATATACATCCAACACAAATGGACTTATTTCACACATAGAAAGGCACTAATTACATAATTTTATCATAAATTTTGCATCTTTTTTAGTTAATTTCACATCCCCCCCCTTTTTACAAAGTGAGATACTGAGTACCTTCAAACTGTTGGGATAAGACTTTTATCTCTTGAAATACATTTCAATTAAGAAAAATAGTATGAAACTGTCCTAATTATGCACCTAGTACATCCTGAGAAAGTTTTTGAGTTCAAATTTAAATTTATTGATATTCAGTTGTACTATACTTTGGAGGTGTACATTAATAGTTTCTAAACTGAGACTAAAATTTCATGAATTTCATTAAATGCATTCACTATTCCATTAAGCTTAATAGTTAAATGAACATTCCTTACTAAAAAAACCCCACTAAAGTTCAAACTGGCATACAAAGAAACAAAATTATATCTTGCTTTGCTATGAAATTGCAAACATTGGCCAATTTCCCATTACTGCTCATGTTTAAGGAATTTTTGACAGAAGTACCATCATCTCAAGGCCCAATTATCTTAACAAGTACAATTATTGCATATGGTTACTAGTTTACTAACAAATTTACCATTAGCAAGCATCAGATTAGAAAATAAATAATTTTAGTATTAACCCATGCCAGCAATGTAACCGACTTAAGCCGCAGGTGTAAAATTGACAAATTCATCTTAAATACACTATTTTTCTGCATACTAGAATGTCTACCAGTTCTAGTTTTATACATTTTGACCCTTTCATTACATCCAAAACCTAAAACAGGAGTTTATTTAAATTAAAGCACATTCTACTAAGCGCGGACCACTGCAGACCCCATAATTTCATACAATATTACATAATACCATATTTAGGCTGAAATTTGACCCCCACTATAGGTTTTGGCTTTGATAAGCAATTAAAATTATAGTCTTGGTGATTTACCTTCAATTAGTACCATTTTTATCAAAAGAAATAGAAGTTGATATACCTGTCTATGGCCTCTTCAGGTGTAGGACCACCATAGATTTTTTACTCTTCGGCTATATTAAAATTTGATAATTTTGACTTATCCTAGAAAATTTACCTTTGTTTCAAATTAAGTGACACTTCTGTCCCCTATAAAAATGCACTGGCCAAATATTCTGTCAAAATTTCAAAATATGTTTCATTGCATATAAGAAAAAACGCTCAACCTGAAGTCCATGTGGTCTAAAAATCTACTTTCACTTTCTATTTCAGTCCAAAAATAGTGCTTGTCCCTAATTGACTCTCAACATTTTTATGTTCATTTAAAACCAATAAAACTTTATCCTCAAGTTTCCTAGAATATTCAGCTTTCCAAAAATACCAAATTTATTCTGGTATCATGTGCGGTTCAAATTCTATATGATGCAAGAGTGAACCTGTCTGTTGACTAGTACTACTTTTACGTACAACCTCTGGACTGGTTCCCGGTATTTGGTGGTCCTACACCTAAAGAAGATGTTTTTGTTCAACAAATTAAATAAAATTTTTCCTGGTCTTAGATTTATGTTAGTCGAAACAAATTCTAAAATTTTGTTGAATTCCTTTCAGCGGTTTTCAAGAAATGCAATAAAACATACAAAGACCTCACATGCGCGTTATCATGAAAAATTAGCTTGGTGATCAAGAAATGCATTATTCCTTAATTTTTAAATTTCTTAGTTGCAGATGTAAATAGCAAGCTTGGCAATATACATCCAACACAAATGGACTTATTTCACACATAGAAAGGCACTAATTACATAATTTTATCATAAATTTTGCATCTTTTTTAGTTAATTTCACATCCCCCCCCTTTTTACAAAGTGAGATACTGAGTACCTTCAAACTGTTGGGATAAGACTTTTATCTCTTGAAATACATTTCAATTAAGAAAAATAGTATGAAACTGTCCTAATTATGCACCTAGTACATCCTGAGAAAGTTTTTGAGTTCAAATTTAAATTTATTGATATTCAGTTGTACTATACTTTGGAGGTGTACATTAATAGTTTCTAAACTGAGACTAAAATTTCATGAATTTCATTAAATGCATTCACTATTCCATTAAGCTTAATAGTTAAATGAACATTCCTTACTAAAAAAACCCCACTAAAGTTCAAACTGGCATACAAAGAAACAAAATTATATCTTGCTTTGCTATGAAATTGCAAACATTGGCCAATTTCCCATTACTGCTCATGTTTAAGGAATTTTTGACAGAAGTACCATCATCTCAAGGCCCAATTATCTTAACAAGTACAATTATTGCATATGGTTACTAGTTTACTAACAAATTTACCATTAGCAAGCATCAGATTAGAAAATAAATAATTTTAGTATTAACCCATGCCAGCAATGTAACCGACTTAAGCCGCAGGTGTAAAATTGACAAATTCATCTTAAATACACTATTTTTCTGCATACTAGAATGTCTACCAGTTCTAGTTTTATACATTTTGACCCTTTCATTACATCCAAAACCTAAAACAGGAGTTTATTTAAATTAAAGCACATTCTACTAAGCGCGGACCACTGCAGACCCCATAATTTCATACAATATTACATAATACCATATTTAGGCTGAAATTTGACCCCCACTATAGGTTTTGGCTTTGATAAGCAATTAAAATTATAGTCTTGGTGATTTACCTTCAATTAGTACCATTTTTATCAAAAGAAATAGAAGTTGATATACCTGTCTATGGCCTCTTCAGGTGTAGGACCACCATAGATTTTTTACTCTTCGGCTATATTAAAATTTGATAATTTTGACTTATCCTAGAAAATTTACCTTTGTTTCAAATTAAGTGACACTTCTGTCCCCTATAAAAATGCACTGGCCAAATATTCTGTCAAAATTTCAAAATATGTTTCATTGCATATAAGAAAAAACGCTCAACCTGAAGTCCATGTGGTCTAAAAATCTACTTTCACTTTCTATTTCAGTCCAAAAATAGTGCTTGTCCCTAATTGACTCTCAACATTTTTATGTTCATTTAAAACCAATAAAACTTTATCCTCAAGTTTCCTAGAATATTCAGCTTTCCAAAAATACCAAATTTATTCTGGTATCATGTGCGGTTCAAATTCTATATGATGCAAGAGTGAACCTGTCTGTTGACTAGTACTACTTTTACGTACAACCTCTGGACTGGTTCCCGGTATTTGGTGGTCCTACACCTAAAGAAGATGTTTTTGTTCAACAAATTAAATAAAATTTTTCCTGGTCTTAGATTTATGTTAGTCGAAACAAATTCTAAAATTTTGTTGAATTCCTTTCAGCGGTTTTCAAGAAATGCAATAAAACATACAAAGACCTCACATGCGCGTTATCATGAAAAATTAGCTTGGTGATCAAGAAATGCATTATTCCTTAATTTTTAAATTTCTTAGTTGCAGATGTAAATAGCAAGCTTGGCAATATACATCCAACACAAATGGACTTATTTCACACATAGAAAGGCACTAATTACATAATTTTATCATAAATTTTGCATCTTTTTTAGTTAATTTCACATCCCCCCCCTTTTTACAAAGTGAGATACTGAGTACCTTCAAACTGTTGGGATAAGACTTTTATCTCTTGAAATACATTTCAATTAAGAAAAATAGTATGAAACTGTCCTAATTATGCACCTAGTACATCCTGAGAAAGTTTTTGAGTTCAAATTTAAATTTATTGATATTCAGTTGTACTATACTTTGGAGGTGTACATTAATAGTTTCTAAACTGAGACTAAAATTTCATGAATTTCATTAAATGCATTCACTATTCCATTAAGCTTAATAGTTAAATGAACATTCCTTACTAAAAAAACCCCACTAAAGTTCAAACTGGCATACAAAGAAACAAAATTATATCTTGCTTTGCTATGAAATTGCAAACATTGGCCAATTTCCCATTACTGCTCATGTTTAAGGAATTTTTGACAGAAGTACCATCATCTCAAGGCCCAATTATCTTAACAAGTACAATTATTGCATATGGTTACTAGTTTACTAACAAATTTACCATTAGCAAGCATCAGATTAGAAAATAAATAATTTTAGTATTAACCCATGCCAGCAATGTAACCGACTTAAGCCGCAGGTGTAAAATTGACAAATTCATCTTAAATACACTATTTTTCTGCATACTAGAATGTCTACCAGTTCTAGTTTTATACATTTTGACCCTTTCATTACATCCAAAACCTAAAACAGGAGTTTATTTAAATTAAAGCACATTCTACTAAGCGCGGACCACTGCAGACCCCATAATTTCATACAATATTACATAATACCATATTTAGGCTGAAATTTGACCCCCACTATAGGTTTTGGCTTTGATAAGCAATTAAAATTATAGTCTTGGTGATTTACCTTCAATTAGTACCATTTTTATCAAAAGAAATAGAAGTTGATATACCTGTCTATGGCCTCTTCAGGTGTAGGACCACCATAGATTTTTTACTCTTCGGCTATATTAAAATTTGATAATTTTGACTTATCCTAGAAAATTTACCTTTGTTTCAAATTAAGTGACACTTCTGTCCCCTATAAAAATGCACTGGCCAAATATTCTGTCAAAATTTCAAAATATGTTTCATTGCATATAAGAAAAAACGCTCAACCTGAAGTCCATGTGGTCTAAAAATCTACTTTCACTTTCTATTTCAGTCCAAAAATAGTGCTTGTCCCTAATTGACTCTCAACATTTTTATGTTCATTTAAAACCAATAAAACTTTATCCTCAAGTTTCCTAGAATATTCAGCTTTCCAAAAATACCAAATTTATTCTGGTATCATGTGCGGTTCAAATTCTATATGATGCAAGAGTGAACCTGTCTGTTGACTAGTACTACTTTTACGTACAACCTCTGGACTGGTTCCCGGTATTTGGTGGTCCTACACCTAAAGAAGATGTTTTTGTTCAACAAATTAAATAAAATTTTTCCTGGTCTTAGATTTATGTTAGTCGAAACAAATTCTAAAATTTTGTTGAATTCCTTTCAGCGGTTTTCAAGAAATGCAATAAAACATACAAAGACCTCACATGCGCGTTATCATGAAAAATTAGCTTGGTGATCAAGAAATGCATTATTCCTTAATTTTTAAATTTCTTAGTTGCAGATGTAAATAGCAAGCTTGGCAATATACATCCAACACAAATGGACTTATTTCACACATAGAAAGGCACTAATTACATAATTTTATCATAAATTTTGCATCTTTTTTAGTTAATTTCACATCCCCCCCCTTTTTACAAAGTGAGATACTGAGTACCTTCAAACTGTTGGGATAAGACTTTTATCTCTTGAAATACATTTCAATTAAGAAAAATAGTATGAAACTGTCCTAATTATGCACCTAGTACATCCTGAGAAAGTTTTTGAGTTCAAATTTAAATTTATTGATATTCAGTTGTACTATACTTTGGAGGTGTACATTAATAGTTTCTAAACTGAGACTAAAATTTCATGAATTTCATTAAATGCATTCACTATTCCATTAAGCTTAATAGTTAAATGAACATTCCTTACTAAAAAAACCCCACTAAAGTTCAAACTGGCATACAAAGAAACAAAATTATATCTTGCTTTGCTATGAAATTGCAAACATTGGCCAATTTCCCATTACTGCTCATGTTTAAGGAATTTTTGACAGAAGTACCATCATCTCAAGGCCCAATTATCTTAACAAGTACAATTATTGCATATGGTTACTAGTTTACTAACAAATTTACCATTAGCAAGCATCAGATTAGAAAATAAATAATTTTAGTATTAACCCATGCCAGCAATGTAACCGACTTAAGCCGCAGGTGTAAAATTGACAAATTCATCTTAAATACACTATTTTTCTGCATACTAGAATGTCTACCAGTTCTAGTTTTATACATTTTGACCCTTTCATTACATCCAAAACCTAAAACAGGAGTTTATTTAAATTAAAGCACATTCTACTAAGCGCGGACCACTGCAGACCCCATAATTTCATACAATATTACATAATACCATATTTAGGCTGAAATTTGACCCCCACTATAGGTTTTGGCTTTGATAAGCAATTAAAATTATAGTCTTGGTGATTTACCTTCAATTAGTACCATTTTTATCAAAAGAAATAGAAGTTGATATACCTGTCTATGGCCTCTAAAGAAGATGTTTTTGTTCAACAAATTAAATAAAATTTTTCCTGGTCTTAGATTTATGTTAGTCGAAACAAATTCTAAAATTTTGTTGAATTCCTTTCAGCGGTTTTCAAGAAATGCAATAAAACATACAAAGACCTCACATGCGCGTTATCATGAAAAATTAGCTTGGTGATCAAGAAATGCATTATTCCTTAATTTTTAAATTTCTTAGTTGCAGATGTAAATAGCAAGCTTGGCAATATACATCCAACACAAATGGACTTATTTCACACATAGAAAGGCACTAATTACATAATTTTATCATAAATTTTGCATCTTTTTTAGTTAATTTCACATCCCCCCCCTTTTTACAAAGTGAGATACTGAGTACCTTCAAACTGTTGGGATAAGACTTTTATCTCTTGAAATACATTTCAATTAAGAAAAATAGTATGAAACTGTCCTAATTATGCACCTAGTACATCCTGAGAAAGTTTTTGAGTTCAAATTTAAATTCATTGATATTCAGTTGTACTATACTTTGGAGGTGTACATTAATAGTTTCTAAACTGAGACTAAAATTTCATGAATTTCATTAAATGCATTCACTATTCCATTAAGCTTAATAGTTAAATGAACATTCCTTACTAAAAAAACCCCACTAAAGTTCAAACTGGCATACAAAGAAACAAAATTATATCTTGCTTTGCTATGAAATTGCAAACATTGGCCAATTTCCCATTACTGCTCATGTTTAAGGAATTTTTGACAGAAGTACCATCATCTCAAGGCCCAATTATCTTAACAAGTACAATTATTGCATATGGTTACTAGTTTACTAACAAATTTACCATTAGCAAGCATCAGATTAGAAAATAAATAATTTTAGTATTAACCCATGCCAGCAATGTAACCGACTTAAGCCGCAGGTGTAAAATTGACAAATTCATCTTAAATACACTATTTTTCTGCATACTAGAATGTCTACCAGTTCTAGTTTTATACATTTTGACCCTTTCATTACATCCAAAACCTAAAACAGGAGTTTATTTAAATTAAAGCACATTCTACTAAGCGCGGACCACTGCAGACCCCATAATTTCATACAATATTACATAATACCATATTTAGGCTGAAATTTGACCCCCACTATAGGTTTTGGCTTTGATAAGCAATTAAAATTATAGTCTTGGTGATTTACCTTCAATTAGTACCATTTTTATCAAAAGAAATAGAAGTTGATATACCTGTCTATGGCCTCTTCAGGTGTAGGACCACCATAGATTTTTTACTCTTCGGCTATATTAAAATTTGATAATTTTGACTTATCCTAGAAAATTTACCTTTGTTTCAAATTAAGTGACACTTCTGTCCCCTATAAAAATGCACTGGCCAAATATTCTGTCAAAATTTCAAAATATGTTTCATTGCATATAAGAAAAAACGCTCAACCTGAAGTCCATGTGGTCTAAAAATCTACTTTCACTTTCTATTTCAGTCCAAAAATAGTGCTTGTCCCTAATTGACTCTCAACATTTTTATGTTCATTTAAAACCAATAAAACTTTATCCTCAAGTTTCCTAGAATATTCAGCTTTCCAAAAATACCAAATTTATTCTGGTATCATGTGCGGTTCAAATTCTATATGATGCAAGAGTGAACCTGTCTGTTGACTAGTACTACTTTTACGTACAACCTCTGGACTGGTTCCCGGTATTTGGTGGTCCTACACCTAAAGAAGATGTTTTTGTTCAACAAATTAAATAAAATTTTTCCTGGTCTTAGATTTATGTTAGTCGAAACAAATTCTAAAATTTTGTTGAATTCCTTTCAGCGGTTTTCAAGAAATGCAATAAAACATACAAAGACCTCACATGCGCGTTATCATGAAAAATTAGCTTGGTGATCAAGAAATGCATTATTCCTTAATTTTTAAATTTCTTAGTTGCAGATGTAAATAGCAAGCTTGGCAATATACATCCAACACAAATGGACTTATTTCACACATAGAAAGGCACTAATTACATAATTTTATCATAAATTTTGCATCTTTTTTAGTTAATTTCACATCCCCCCCCTTTTTACAAAGTGAGATACTGAGTACCTTCAAACTGTTGGGATAAGACTTTTATCTCTTGAAATACATTTCAATTAAGAAAAATAGTATGAAACTGTCCTAATTATGCACCTAGTACATCCTGAGAAAGTTTTTGAGTTCAAATTTAAATTTATTGATATTCAGTTGTACTATACTTTGGAGGTGTACATTAATAGTTTCTAAACTGAGACTAAAATTTCATGAATTTCATTAAATGCATTCACTATTCCATTAAGCTTAATAGTTAAATGAACATTCCTTACTAAAAAAACCCCACTAAAGTTCAAACTGGCATACAAAGAAACAAAATTATATCTTGCTTTGCTATGAAATTGCAAACATTGGCCAATTTCCCATTACTGCTCATGTTTAAGGAATTTTTGACAGAAGTACCATCATCTCAAGGCCCAATTATCTTAACAAGTACAATTATTGCATATGGTTACTAGTTTACTAACAAATTTACCATTAGCAAGCATCAGATTAGAAAATAAATAATTTTAGTATTAACCCATGCCAGCAATGTAACCGACTTAAGCCGCAGGTGTAAAATTGACAAATTCATCTTAAATACACTATTTTTCTGCATACTAGAATGTCTACCAGTTCTAGTTTTATACATTTTGACCCTTTCATTACATCCAAAACCTAAAACAGGAGTTTATTTAAATTAAAGCACATTCTACTAAGCGCGGACCACTGCAGACCCCATAATTTCATACAATATTACATAATACCATATTTAGGCTGAAATTTGACCCCCACTATAGGTTTTGGCTTTGATAAGCAATTAAAATTATAGTCTTGGTGATTTACCTTCAATTAGTACCATTTTTATCAAAAGAAATAGAAGTTGATATACCTGTCTATGGCCTCTTCAGGTGTAGGACCACCATAGATTTTTTACTCTTCGGCTATATTAAAATTTGATAATTTTGACTTATCCTAGAAAATTTACCTTTGTTTCAAATTAAGTGACACTTCTGTCCCCTATAAAAATGCACTGGCCAAATATTCTGTCAAAATTTCAAAATATGTTTCATTGCATATAAGAAAAAACGCTCAACCTGAAGTCCATGTGGTCTAAAAATCTACTTTCACTTTCTATTTCAGTCCAAAAATAGTGCTTGTCCCTAATTGACTCTCAACATTTTTATGTTCATTTAAAACCAATAAAACTTTATCCTCAAGTTTCCTAGAATATTCAGCTTTCCAAAAATACCAAATTTATTCTGGTATCATGTGCGGTTCAAATTCTATATGATGCAAGAGTGAACCTGTCTGTTGACTAGTACTACTTTTACGTACAACCTCTGGACTGGTTCCCGGTATTTGGTGGTCCTACACCTAAAGAAGATGTTTTTGTTCAACAAATTAAATAAAATTTTTCCTGGTCTTAGATTTATGTTAGTCGAAACAAATTCTAAAATTTTGTTGAATTCCTTTCAGCGGTTTTCAAGAAATGCAATAAAACATACAAAGACCTCACATGCGCGTTATCATGAAAAATTAGCTTGGTGATCAAGAAATGCATTATTCCTTAATTTTTAAATTTCTTAGTTGCAGATGTAAATAGCAAGCTTGGCAATATACATCCAACACAAATGGACTTATTTCACACATAGAAAGGCACTAATTACATAATTTTATCATAAATTTTGCATCTTTTTTAGTTAATTTCACATCCCCCCCCCTTTTTACAAAGTGAGATACTGAGTACCTTCAAACTGTTGGGATAAGACTTTTATCTCTTGAAATACATTTCAATTAAGAAAAATAGTATGAAACTGTCCTAATTATGCACCTAGTACATCCTGAGAAAGTTTTTGAGTTCAAATTTAAATTTATTGATATTCAGTTGTACTATACTTTGGAGGTGTACATTAATAGTTTCTAAACTGAGACTAAAATTTCATGAATTTCATTAAATGCATTCACTATTCCATTAAGCTTAATAGTTAAATGAACATTCCTTACTAAAAAAACCCCACTAAAGTTCAAACTGGCATACAAAGAAACAAAATTATATCTTGCTTTGCTATGAAATTGCAAACATTGGCCAATTTCCCATTACTGCTCATGTTTAAGGAATTTTTGACAGAAGTACCATCATCTCAAGGCCCAATTATCTTAACAAGTACAATTATTGCATATGGTTACTAGTTTACTAACAAATTTACCATTAGCAAGCATCAGATTAGAAAATAAATAATTTTAGTATTAACCCATGCCAGCAATGTAACCGACTTAAGCCGCAGGTGTAAAATTGACAAATTCATCTTAAATACACTATTTTTCTGCATACTAGAATGTCTACCAGTTCTAGTTTTATACATTTTGACCCTTTCATTACATCCAAAACCTAAAACAGGAGTTTATTTAAATTAAAGCACATTCTACTAAGCGCGGACCACTGCAGACCCCATAATTTCATACAATATTACATAATACCATATTTAGGCTGAAATTTGACCCCCACTATAGGTTTTGGCTTTGATAAGCAATTAAAATTATAGTCTTGGTGATTTACCTTCAATTAGTACCATTTTTATCAAAAGAAATAGAAGTTGATATACCTGTCTATGGCCTCTTCAGGTGTAGGACCACCATAGATTTTTTACTCTTCGGCTATATTAAAATTTGATAATTTTGACTTATCCTAGAAAATTTACCTTTGTTTCAAATTAAGTGACACTTCTGTCCCCTATAAAAATGCACTGGCCAAATATTCTGTCAAAATTTCAAAATATGTTTCATTGCATATAAGAAAAAACGCTCAACCTGAAGTCCATGTGGTCTAAAAATCTACTTTCACTTTCTATTTCAGTCCAAAAATAGTGCTTGTCCCTAATTGACTCTCAACATTTTTATGTTCATTTAAAACCAATAAAACTTTATCCTCAAGTTTCCTAGAATATTCAGCTTTCCAAAAATACCAAATTTATTCTGGTATCATGTGCGGTTCAAATTCTATATGATGCAAGAGTGAACCTGTCTGTTGACTAGTACTACTTTTACGTACAACCTCTGGACTGGTTCCCGGTATTTGGTGGTCCTACACCTAAAGAAGATGTTTTTGTTCAACAAATTAAATAAAATTTTTCCTGGTCTTAGATTTATGTTAGTCGAAACAAATTCTAAAATTTTGTTGAATTCCTTTCAGCGGTTTTCAAGAAATGCAATAAAACATACAAAGACCTCACATGCGCGTTATCATGAAAAATTAGCTTGGTGATCAAGAAATGCATTATTCCTTAATTTTTAAATTTCTTAGTTGCAGATGTAAATAGCAAGCTTGGCAATATACATCCAACACAAATGGACTTATTTCACACATAGAAAGGCACTAATTACATAATTTTATCATAAATTTTGCATCTTTTTTAGTTAATTTCACATCCCCCCCCCCCCTTTTTACAAAGTGAGATACTGAGTACCTTCAAACTGTTGGGATAAGACTTTTATCTCTTGAAATACATTTCAATTAAGAAAAATAGTATGAAACTGTCCTAATTATGCACCTAGTACATCCTGAGAAAGTTTTTGAGTTCAAATTTAAATTTATTGATATTCAGTTGTACTATACTTTGGAGGTGTACATTAATAGTTTCTAAACTGAGACTAAAATTTCATGAATTTCATTAAATGCATTCACTATTCCATTAAGCTTAATAGTTAAATGAACATTCCTTACTAAAAAAACCCCACTAAAGTTCAAACTGGCATACAAAGAAACAAAATTATATCTTGCTTTGCTATGAAATTGCAAACATTGGCCAATTTCCCATTACTGCTCATGTTTAAGGAATTTTTGACAGAAGTACCATCATCTCAAGGCCCAATTATCTTAACAAGTACAATTATTGCATATGGTTACTAGTTTACTAACAAATTTACCATTAGCAAGCATCAGATTAGAAAATAAATAATTTTAGTATTAACCCATGCCAGCAATGTAACCGACTTAAGCCGCAGGTGTAAAATTGACAAATTCATCTTAAATACACTATTTTTCTGCATACTAGAATGTCTACCAGTTCTAGTTTTATACATTTTGACCCTTTCATTACATCCAAACCTAAAACAGGAGTTTATTTAAATTAAAGCACATTCTACTAAGCGCGGACCACTGCAGACCCCATAATTTCATACAATATTACATAATACCATATTTAGGCTGAAATTTGACCCCCACTATAGGTTTTGGCTTTGATAAGCAATTAAAATTATAGTCTTGGTGATTTACCTTCAATTAGTACCATTTTTATCAAAAGAAATAGAAGTTGATATACCTGTCTATGGCCTCTTCAGGTGTAGGACCACCATAGATTTTTTACTCTTCGGCTATATTAAAATTTGATAATTTTGACTTATCCTAGAAAATTTACCTTTGTTTCAAATTAAGTGACACTTCTGTCCCCTATAAAAATGCACTGGCCAAATATTCTGTCAAAATTTCAAAATATGTTTCATTGCATATAAGAAAAAACGCTCAACCTGAAGTCCATGTGGTCTAAAAATCTACTTTCACTTTCTATTTCAGTCCAAAAATAGTGCTTGTCCCTAATTGACTCTCAACATTTTTATGTTCATTTAAAACCAATAAAACTTTATCCTCAAGTTTCCTAGAATATTCAGCTTTCCAAAAATACCAAATTTATTCTGGTATCATGTGCGGTTCAAATTCTATATGATGCAAGAGTGAACCTGTCTGTTGACTAGTACTACTTTTACGTACAACCTCTGGACTGGTTCCCGGTATTTGGTGGTCCTACACCTCTATGTAGGTGAGCGTTAGCAAGGGGAAGTTTGCTACGCAACCTTCCCAATACAATTAATGAACTTACATGTATATAGTGATGGAAGAATACACAAGACTTAAATGCAATCATCAACAAGGTTTTCTGTCCTTAATCTTATTCTACAACATTTAAGTTTATAAATGATTAATTTGGAGTCAAGTTTAAAAAAATAAATAAGACTTACCAGAACTACATCTTCGGTGTTTCCAAGAATTGTAAAACCCACAACACAAAGCCTGAACGGTAAAGGCATGGTGTTTCACTCGAACTGGTATGATGCAGATTACAAATTCAGAAGACATTATGCCGAATAAAGTGAATTTTTTTATTTACCCCTGCCTCCAAAGCCGTAGTCACAATCATGTGCGTCTTTGATATTGTTTTTGTAAGACTTCTAATTTGCATGTGGGACCAACTGACCAGACACCTCAACGGTGTCTGGTCAATTGGTCCCACATTTAATTGGTCCCAGCCAATTTGTACCAAGTCTTTGCCAATTGGGTTGAGGTGTCTGGTCAATTGGTCCAACATGCAAATTGGTCCCAGCCAATTCGTCCCAAGTCTTTGCAAATTGGTCCCACTTTTGGACAATTGGTTTCAACACTTTTAAAAAATATAGTTAAGAACAATTTTTGGTTTTGTATAGCAATTAATAATAAGTTATTGAAATTTAAGAAGCTCACAATACAAAACAAGTTATAATTTATTCAAATTTGTTATTTAATATATACATTTATATATAAAAGTAATGACAAATATTATTAAAAATAATTTGAGAAATGCATTCTGTTTAAAATATAAAAGTTGTATAGTATAATTATTTTGTCTTATTAGTTTCATAAGCAGTTTTGGTATATTACTATTACTTTTTTTATCTTTTGAAAGCATAAGGTTTTAGTTTTAATTAAAAATTCAAGGAGCTATAAATACAGTAAAATGTTTATCTGAACACTTACTCTTAAACCATACATTTGTATATTTTATAATTAAATTTTTTACTTACTTCCATTTTGAAGTCTTTACAGAAACGATATCAACGACGCACATGATTGTGACTTCGGGTTGGGAGGTAGGGGTAAAAAATAATGTCTTATAATAGGTCAGTTATAGAAAAACCAATCAATTTTAATCATTAAATGAAAAAAATATAGAAGAAAAAGGTGTAGCGCTACAAATCACTGTATTCGACATCATGTCTTCTAAATGTGTACTCGGTAATCTGCACCTGACCAGTTCGAGTGAACCAAAAATGTCCTCCATATATCACACCGATCAACCGACTTATATCATTTTGGTGAGAAGATGTATGACACGATGAAAAAAGATATAAACAAGTTAGAAGCGATGAAAACGTATAGTTAAGCTTTTCAATTTTTTTTATGTTTTAAATTTACTGTAGCGAATAAAATATATTAAAACACGATTTAGCATAGATTTGGCAATACATTTAGTTCTTTAAGCTCTTGCTTTTATTTTTTCCAACTTATCTTATAAAATAAACGAAAAAATGCAGATATAGTTATTTAAATGCTAAAATGACCTTTTATGATATAATTTTATTTCAAATAGGCCGTTTAAATATAAAGAATATTCCTTTGGCTTTCGCCGGATGAATAAAAGGGTATCTTTAACATAATGCATTAACAATATTAATTTGATTTTAATTGCACTGTCAGAGGAATAACGATACGATGTAAATCAGTTCAATGATATGATTAAACAAGAAATATGACTTTGTATAAGTTATTAAATTCTGCTAACCGATTGAATAAGTATGCACTTAAGAGTTCGTAACGTAATAATATATGTAGTTTTTTATTTTCTTGTCAATATCAAGCATGAAGAGGAGGATGGGGAAAATTAATTTTGATTACTGTGCATAAAATATGAAATGAACAAATTGCGACACACAATAACATTTGCAGAAAAGCTTTCAAACTATCTTTGTATTTGTATGCAACTCTTATTTTATTATCTATACCAAACAAAGATAAATGGGAGACATATTGTTTTTGTCTGGTAATTTACATCATCTTCTTTTTTCTTTTCTTCTCCTTTAAGACTGATATTTTCAGCCAAATTTATTTGACACTGCAAATCGCATACTAATACACGTTTAGGATATGTAAGATAGCTTTTTCTAGTGTAACATATCACTTTTCATTTTTAGGAGGTTTATATTGGGTTTTTGGTAAAAGAGGCAAAAAAAGGTCGACATATTGTTGTGTGTTCGTCCATGCAGCCATTACAAATCTTGTCCGGGATATAACTTTTTTTAGCTAGGCTTTTTGATATTTGGCATGTGGGTAGATTATAACTTATTGATGTTTCGCATGCCATAGGTGTTGATATTTAATTTAATTTAAAATTTGACCCCCAAGGTCACATCATTGCCTTTTAAGTGACTGCTTCGTGTCCGGGATATTTAACTTCGAAATTTGACCCCCCCCCCCCCCCAACACACACACCTTTTTAGTCATTGCTTCGCGCCCGGTATAACATTTAAAATAATTGTTTGACTGTTTGTTTGCTGTATGAATGGTTTTTAATGCCTTTCAGCAATTTATCAGCTGTATGATGTCTTTAATGGCAGTGGAAGCCTGAGTACCCAGAGAAGACCCCGAAGCTTTTCATATATGCCATGTGGGTAGATAATTACAAGACAATGGGTCTCCTATCATCGTTGTAGACCTTAGACTTTGAACTTTGACAAGTCGATTCGCATTTTTTTTATTGACAAATAAGTACCAGGGTTTAAATCGTATACAATCCATTAGTATAAACCATAATATGAAATATCCAACCAGTACGATAAACGAAACACGAGAAACGTTTGACGAAATTGTTCAATACGTATAAGCTGCAAACAGAAAGTAGAGGGTGACAGTGAGATTTGTGCAGAACTTACTGCCTATTAGTACTAATCGCCAAATATCGAACCGTTCCAATTTCCAGAAGGGGTTAAATGTTAAACTAAAATCATTGTAATGCACATCGGCCAACAAGAAGTAGGGTTCTGTCGGATAACAGCCTATAACGTACTATTCCTTTGCACAAATAACCATATCAATCATCAAACTATTTTGATTGAAGAAAACCCAAAAGAGTGACAAAATAAATGTCGACGTTCGTACTTTCTGCAAAACTGAATTTTTATGTCACCGTCTAAAGGCGAAGGTGGCCTTCGCATTTGGGGCGTTGACATAAAAATAAAGACAATATTATATGACATCGTTAAAGGCAGGGTGTTTTGATTTGTGTTGTTTGATTGTTTATCATTATTTATTCTTCATTTATTAGAATTATCAATGAAAAAAAAACGGGTAATTAAACCATAAATATAAATAATTGTAATAAAACAGTGTACATTTGTGTAAGTATTCTCTATCCAGTTTGGTAGATTCCTTTCTGTGTATCTTCAGCTGTCTACAGGGGTAATACGCGATGAAAATTGTATATAATTCGGTCAATGAAGGTAAATCTCGCGGTCTGTTTGAATGATATAATATTGTCCTTAGTAACTACATGTCTTACACGTTTTCCTTTTCTGTTTTTATGTAAAATATTACTGTGGAATTCTCAAAATATTTGCAACCGATAATGTTAAAAATTATTAGACATAGGCAGTATTCGTGTTACAGTTATATATGATGTATTAATTCTTGAGATTTAACTCTCATTTGTACGTTAATTAACCTTAAATTTCTCGCTCTTCGTCTTAATTATAAATTGAAGCTGGACTAGTATATAGGTTCCTGATTGTAGGCAACACATTTGATAATGTATGCCTACTAAATTCATACCTTATAATTTGTAAAAAAATGTTTGACATCAATAATGACCTACCAAGTAGATGGATCCGTTATATACTATTTAATGTCGACATAGTAGGAAATATGTGTACAAGTAGGAAATATTTGTACAAAATCTTGTTCGTTATGTGTTATTTGTTGATAGGTGAGAACTCATATGTAGAGCGTTATCGACATATAACACTGATTTCCGCTTAAGCCCTGCTCTGGGATTGTCTAAATGAGAGCATTTACTCTATGTTTAATTCCTCACTGACTATGGTTTTAAGATGAATTACAAAGCTGCTCCGCTGCTTGTTACCTTTTTCCATGTCTAGTGATAAGTGTCAAGAATGTATACATCATAGTCCTATTGTATTAACAATTGTAGACTTTATGTATAATATTCAATGATATACAGACATTAGTTGTAAAATGTTATTGAAAAGCCCCATGTGGAAGTATAAAACTAATCACTTAAGAAATACGTGGCTGTTTTCAATCGTGTCAAGGAACTTTTATTCATCGTGTCATTATAAAAAGATGAGCTGATTTTTTCCGTATCATTTTTTCAGTAAATGCGTAAAGAAAAATGATTCAAACTCCTAATAAATTGCAATTGAAAGAAAACTTTTGGGGTCAGAAAAAACGTTGGATATATGTCCTTTTGAACAAAAACACTTAATACAGAAATATATTGTGCAGAAGCGTAAATTTTGCATTTATTTGTTCAAATTTGTGATGCCAGTACCTTTGGAACCTAATTTCAGATAACAAATGAAAACATTAGTTAAAACGATCGAATATGTTAATGGACGAATATATGCCAAATAATGTTTTACTACACTATATTTGATACAGTGAGTTTTAAACGTAGCGATTTGGAAAAAGTCATCTATATACGTATAGGTCTTAACTTGTTTATATCTTTTTTCATCGTGTCATACTTCTTCTCACCACAATGATATAAGTCGGTTGATCGGTGTGTATATATTGATCGCTGGACGTTAAGGAATCATTCAATCGATCTTTTGTATCGCATAAAACAACACAAGCACCTGATGTTGTAACTGGGAGACCTAACGAAATATATACGCTTACATTTGTATACGTTATGTGATATGTGGTATATATAATATTTACGATTGTTTTGGTAATATATTTCGTGAATACAGTAATATTAAATTTCGAATTCAGGCGGAGCGTGTTGGGGGACGTGCACCCTGTAAAAGGTGCCAAACCGTCAACGTTTACGATTTGAGGATTTCCTACAGGATTCGCACACTGAAGAGTCTATGAACCCATCAAAATAACTTTGTAATTAATTAGATTAAAATAAAAGAGTTTACTAAGAGTGCTGCGCCCCGGCTAAAATTGCTTCCCCTAATATGAAATCCCACAAATCCTTCCTTGTCTCTTTGTTGGAATGGGGTTATCGCAACTTTCTGAAAATTTTCAGCTATATTCTGGCGTACATGTGCAGTTGTTTATATGTATCGGGTAAAACACAGACCTTCGGCATGAAAATAAATCTACAGTGTAATATGTAGACATGTTGTTGTTTGAGTAATATGTGTAGTGCTTACAATAATAGATCTGGTGGCTTGTAGGTTTTTTTTTAAATTATCATTTCGACGTTTTGATGTTTCACGCACCCTTTACTTCGATGAGACAAATTCCGCCGATCAGAAAATAGTGGATAATTACACTGAACAGATAAAGTTTCGTTTCTTTTGTCGTTCAGTATAATTACTAACTACTTATCAGATGTGTTCTTGAGTAAAAAATAGATAAGCTCATCACAAAGTAGATACATTCGAGTTCGGCTTATCGGGGTAAAGGGTGTGTTACGTGTACCTAAATATCCGATCCAATCATAAACAAGCCGAATAGTTATAAAAAAACCCACTCATAATATTTTAGGGGTCTCGGTGGCCGATTGGTTAAGTAGTTCGTCTACTATCGATCACGTGCTCTGTCAAAACTGAGATTGTGTGTTCGATTCTCGCTGCAGGCAGTGTGTACTCGACTCCAATCTTTATTGACAAGGATTGACAGTTTTCCTACCGCAGATAGGGGGTTTTCTCCGGGTACTCCGCCCCCCCCCCCCCCCCCAATAAAAACTGGACGCCCTGATATAGCTGACAAATTGCTGAAAGTGGCGTTAAACAACATCAAACAATAAAAACAAACAAACAAAATATTTTAAGCTTAGATTCTATTACAATAGCGTTTTCTTTAAACAGATACTTTGCATCGGGATCGAGGTTTTACAATTACAACCTAAAGTCTTGGTCTTATGGGCCAAACTCTACAAGATGTGTACTAAGCAAATATCTAGATGATCTTGTAATCAGAGAGCGGGGATTGTATTTTGGTAGATGTCAAACACACAGAGAAGTCACACTCGAACTCACAAGCATAGCCACAGCGTACGTCGAACATCCGTACGTATGTATACATGTTTACTATACTTACCTCTTACTATTTTCAAACTGTCAGCCAAAAACTGAATAACTAAAACGCGTCAAAGCCGATAACTCGACACGGTTCATAAAATAGTCTCTGACCCTATTAAACTAAATGAAGTTTTTGAAGAGATGATCACTTTATGTATATATTTACTATTTATCTATAACCGTTTTCAAGTTAAAAACCAAACACTGAATAACTGAAAACATCAAGGCTGATAACTCTAAAATGGTTCATGAACAGTTTGCGATACACTATGCTAAATAAAGGTTTTGATAAGAGGAGTATTTTTTCCATTTATTGTGTGCTTCTATCTTTTATGGTTTTGAGTTGTAATGACAATACGATTGGAGGCCTAATGTCGAGTTCACTTCTGAAAATTGGCCTTGAGATTATTGTTAAGGACAAATGGTGAAGACCCTATGTGTTTTGGATTTACCGTTTGTGAGATTTTGTGACAAGCGGAGTTCTTGAAACAGCATAAATTTGTCTCAAAAGTTCATTTTGATTATAGACAGGGGATATCGCGAACGCAGTCCCCACACTAAAAAATTGAGTACCCGAGTTGCTCAAATTTGGGGCTATCACAGGCTTCATCCTAACCAGAGTGCAATGGAAAGGCCTCGACTTGGGAAGACCTTTTTTATATTTCAAACTCTTACTAAAATAACTATATATACATTAAAAATACTACATAAGTAGTAACAATATCATGCAAGTTAACAAAACTAGAATATAAATATCAACAAAATGTAACATTTAACACTTCACTGTTATCAACGGTAAAAACTTAGGACCTATTCCGTGGTGCTAATTTTTCTTGTTTGTATAGTACTATAGAAGGCCTCTATTAACTTTGATCCATCTTCTCAACGCCAACAAGGATTACCTTCCAATGAGTCTCGTTTGAATCGTCAGGGTCCCTTGTACGTAAGAAGTCCCTTGAAGCAATTATTTTTCCATTCATTTTACATATAAGGCCCATGGAACTTAGGACCTATTCCGTGGTGCTAATTTTTCTTGTTTGAATAGTACTATAGAAGGCCTCTATTAATTTTCACCCATCTTTTCAACGCCAACACCGATTACCTTCCAATGAGTCTCGTTTGAATCGTAAGGGTCCAATGTACGTTAGAAGTCCCTGGAAGTAATTATTATTCCATTCATTTTACATATAAGGCTCATGAAATTAGGACCTATTCCGTGATGCTAATTTTTCTTGTATGTATAGTACTATAGAAGGCCCCGCTGATCTCACGCTGGGTTCTACCACTTCTATCTCCACTTGGAGATTGATTGATTGATTTATTGGTTGTTGTTCATGACGTGAAAGTAATAATAGTTGTATTAGTTGAACATTTGCAACAATAAGACATCTCTCCATTAGTACTAAAACGTTATCTCATACAATAATATGAGCATATATATATATATACAGATAAAAAGGTAAGTAAAACAATAAAAATACAGATCAGAAATTGCCGGAAAAATTAAATTTCACTGTACAAATTAATTTCCTTTACACATTTTAAAATTGTGTTGCCTGCGACAGTTGTAAACAAACTACTGTAAGTATTTACAGTATAAAAACGTTCCCGAATGTGCGCCACGTCAATACAGTCCATCAAGACATGCTTGATAGTGTATGGACTGTTGCATGGCACACACTCGGGACGCGGCTCATTATTTAAAATATAATTATGTGTCGTCCTGGTATGGCCAAGTTAAAACAACTTGATTTCTGCGACCTTTATAACTTTCATAAAAATTATATGTGTGCAGTAGTGGCTGGATCTCGAAAGTTTATTATGAATTTGAAGATCACAACCACTCTGCCACAAACTGAAAATATATTTTAAAAAATACTGGTTTATTTTTAAAATATAAGGGTTTTTAATTTGAAATTTTTAATAGCAAGTAGACACGAGAGGAAATATGAGGAAGCAACTTTTTTCATGACAAGAAGAATAGCTTGCGCCGCGCCTCAGCAGTAAATACGGATGACGAGTTTCAACACGCGTTCCGAAGACAGAGGCTGAGGCAACTCTATCATCGTCTTTTGCACGCCTGTCTGACTATTCGTAAATAAAAAGCAATTTCATCTAAATTTATACATGAATTTTCTAAATGAGATTTAACTGTAAATTTATCACCAGAATAAAAAAAAATATTTGAACTTCAATCATTCTTAATATAGTGTCTGAAAGCAGGGACAGTCTATAGTTTAAACTGTCTCTGCTGAAAGGGGTCTCTTTTGGGGATAATTCAGGAAAAAGTGGGTTAGGTCTTTTTGGGGAAAATAAAAAAAAATACCCAATTTGTGGAAGAATTAGTACCAAGAAAAATCAATAAAGAAATTCGAAAAAGTCACACACTCGAATTTCGTCCATACTCAAATTTCGGCGATTTCCCTCCATTCAGCAATGTAAACAATGAACCCAAGGCTATTACTTTCAAAATATCATGCATTTATTGCTCTAACCAAATGACTTCTAAATAATAAAATATAGTGCGTTTCAACGAAATTAATGTCCGTTAAACCAGGGACAGTCTATACTGAAACATTTGAAACATTTTATTTCACTAAAGGCCTCACATGAGGCATGATAGTACATGTAACAATAGAACTGATATAATGCATGAACAAACATATTTACAAGATACAATATTTAGTGGGAAGGTAAATATTATTTGAAAATTGACATTACAATTTTACAGAATTTAGCTAAGCCAATAAGAACATAATGATCACTTGTATTCATTAGCTCAAAGAAACTATTTGTATTTTTTGTATTACATAGGTTAAAAGGTAAAAATTTCTGACGTTCATTAGTAAAGAAGGTACAATTGAAAATATAATGGAATTCATCACCTAGCTCTTCTCTGTTGCATAAATAACATAGTCTTTCTGATCTATCTATACTATAAAATCTGCCACATTCAATAGGCAATCTATGACTGCCACATCTAAATTTACATAAGTTAATTCTTAAATCTAAAGGTAACACAGTTAGATAGTTCTCAAATCCGAATTCTGCTTTAAACATCCTATAGTTTAAACATTTAGATGAGTTAAATATCTGAAGTTTCCAATCATTAACAAATAAAGTATGATAATACTGTTTAACATTTTTAGATAAATTGCTATTAGTATCAACATATTGATTATTCCAAATATCAATAAAGCCACATTCAGTCAATACATTTTTAACAAAATTTAACCATTTTGAATGATATATATCACCAGAGTCTAGTTTGTACAACATGTCATACAATGTACGAGATATTTTTTCTTGTTTTCCAGTAACAATACTTTTCCAAAAACCAACCATTCTTGCCTTGATATTAACAGACATTGGTACTCTACCAAGTTCACCATATACAATGCAATTAGGTGTACATTTTTTAACTTTTAATATATATTTACAGAATTCTAATTGTAGGGTTTCGACAATATTATTATTTTCATAACCCCATACTTCAGCACCATATAGCAATATAGGAGTAACCATAGCATCAAATAGTTGCAATAATATATCAATTGGCAAAAACAATTTTCTAGCTTTACGTAATACATAAAACATTGCTTTACGAGCCTGTTGCACAAGTCTGGCTTTATTAACATGAAACGTACCCTTTCTAGAAAATACAATGCCTAAGTATTGAAATTCGTTAATAACAGAGAGACGTTCATTATTGTACAGGAAATGACAATTTTCAGTCCGACGACTTTTTGAAAATATAACAACATTGGTTTTAGTAGTATTTACCTTAAGATTCCAAGTTTCACAGTATAAGTACATTGCATTTAATGCTGATTGCAACTCTGCAGCAGACTCAGCAAAAATTACAGTGTCGTCTGCATACAATAAAAGGTACAATTTGAAGTATACTTCAATATCATCATTGTCAAATAATAAATGTGACATATTATTAACATCTTTCAAACCATTATAAGCATGAGACATAAAATCAGTCAAGTCATTGAGAAAAATAGAAAATAATAAGGGTGACAAATTTTCACCTTGCCTCACACCAATGTTGGAAGCAAAATATTCTGAACAACTAGAGCCATCTCTTACACAGGATTTTGCATTTTTATACAAATTTTGCAATACAATCAATATTTTACCATCTATACCAGAACGTAATAGCTTCTGCCATAATAAAACTCTGTTTACAGAGTCAAAAGCCTTCTTATAGTCAATAAAGGCACAATATAGTTTTGTTCTTCTAAATAAATACAAATCAATAAGACACTTGAGATTAAAAATATGATCAACAGTGCTATACCCCTTTCTAAAACCTGCCTGTTCTTCACATAACAAACCCAGGCTTTCTAGATAATTAAAAAGTCTATTGTTCAAAATACAAGTGAACAGTTTACCATAACAGCTCAATATTGTAATACCTCTATAATTATCTACGTCTGCAGGGTCACCTTTCTTTTTAAATATAGGACAGATAAAACCTTTCGACCATGATTCAGGTATAATACCACTTTCAAAAACAATATTAAATATTTTCAGAAATATTGGCAAAAAATTACTAGCTGCATGTTTCAAAAATTCATTTAATATCATATCATCACTACACGCTTTATTATTTTTCAAAGACTTAATAGCTTTTAAAATTTCTTGTTCGCAAATTGGCCGATTTATAACAGTATTGCATTCACTAATATTTTCTGGTAATACAACATTAATATCATTTTCATCATTGTTTAATTTTTTGAAATGATTATAAAATACATCAAGTGCAATTTTCTTTGACACATTTTTACCTTTTTCACAACCTTTATTCAACAATGACCAGTAAGACTTAGGGTCAGTGGTACGCAGACCACGTAACTTATTTATAAATGCTTTTTGAAACTCACTAAATTGATTTTTCAGAGTTTTCTTATACTCTCTACTTTTACAAACTAAGTCCTCATAGTTAACAGCTGTCTGTGCTCTAAAATAATACTTCTTAGATCTGCGATAATTTCTACGTTTTACATAGCAATCACTATTGAAATACTTTTTACAATGTAAAGATTGAGATTTACATTTTTTATTCACATTGTTAACATCAATTTTAACAAACATATCAGCAACATTAGCAGCGTTCATAATTATACTATTACAATCTTCTACAACACTATTAACATTTACAATATCTGTGTTTTGTGGATCAATATTGTCCAGTCTATTCAAAAGTTCATCTATTTTTGCATCGTCCAGGCTCTCGGTGAAAATTGCAGCTCTCTCTCTGACCCATCTTGGTTTTATAATAATTTCATCTTGATCAGTGATTACAACATTAGAGTCATTTGTATCGTTTATATCAGAATAAACATTTGCATTAAGCACATCAATCAAATTGGTACACAATTGCAAACAAATAGGTTTATGTATATCGCTAAGAATTGGATCGAAGGGTAACACATTAAAGTCAATAATAGATCTGAACAGTGTAGGTGAAACAATAGCATAATCAATAACAGAATTACTACATGTCGAGATACCAACATTTTTATCATTACCTACTCTACCATTTACAATGAATAATTCAAGACTTCTGTCCCTGGTTAAACCGACACACTTTCATCGCCGAAATTCGGGTGTACCAGTGTCAAGTGACCAGTGTAAACTATTTTCAATGAAATCTTTCTTGTATTCTTTATTTATAGATATTAAATGGTAAAAACTCCTCCCCCGAAAATTAAATGTACGGGTAAAATCAGGATATAGCCAAAAGTTCCTTAAGTTCTCTATCTGGGATTACGCGATAGCAAGATTTTGCGTTTTGGGCAGATAACTCCGAAAATGTTTCGATTTCACAGGGTAAATTCCCAAGAATGTCCAAAACTTATATCGAAAAGACCAAAGTGATTTAATTTTGAAATTGCGCGGAAATAATAATCGAAGCAAAAACAATGTAAGTGGAAGAGGGAATTGAGTTCCGTCACACTTATATGTGTCATTCTGTAATGTCTTAAAATAGAAAATACAAATTATTGCGCCCGAAAATTCCTTCTTCGCTGCAATTAAAATTTATTGTTACGATGGTTATAACTCATACTATTTTTTCTAGTGTGTTTAAATTGCAGTACATGATATTGCCTTTTATTTCAAGGCGCTTTAAATAAAAAAAACAAACGTGTGGGCAATGTCGAGGAATTATTTCGTATCGCAAACTTATAATCGTGATACGCCTTATTTGTCAACAGAGTAGGAAGGATGATATAAACAAGTAAAATACCATAACTATTCAATAGTTTTTAAAGTTGACGTTCGAGTATATACGTAAATATGGAAGAAGTAATTGCTGTAAATGTCAGATACGAAGGGGACAACGAACCGTCTCAAGTATTTCAACTTCAGTATGAAACGCAATGGCGAGATCTGGAAGCCATGGTAAATTACGTCAAAGTGATTCTCGCAGACACTTATAGCACTATAAAAAAAATTCATTGAGGCGTCTAGCATAGTGATAAACTCTGTATATATTATTTTTCTTAGATCTAGTAGTTTTAGTCTGAAGGAATAGATTTTGTCATTAATCTTATTGATGTTAAAATATCTGATCTGAAGACTGAACTATTGCATAATATTGGATCTATACCTGGGACTAGCATAACTAATGGGATTGGACAGTTGCTAAGTCTTTAGTTTAAAAAGTATGATGTCATTGTCACGCAAGGCCGGATCACGATTAAAGAAAACACAGAAATGACAGTATCTACTAATACTAGTATTTCAGTTAAAATTTGGGTCCCACTATTAACCAACAAGAAGGTAGAATTAACGACAAGAAGCAGATTTTCACCGACAAGAAAGAACAAATTTTTATTTGTTTTAATTATTAAAAAAAGTCAAATCGGCACTGAAAATTAGTTAATTTGGCACCTGTGTTTAGTCAAAGCGGCATTGCATTTCAGCACCTGATAAATGATTTATACTTATTCAGGGAATTTTTTAGCGCTCGCCACTTTCGTCATTGACGAAATCATTTGAAAATTGACGATAGATTTCTAAATCAATTTCGTCACCTGATTTCCAACAAGTACTAAAATTTTTTCGTTACAAATTCATTCTATCAATTGTAAAACGACATATTTATGACCCCGAATCCAATTAACAGGAAATTTAATTATTTCACCTCGATAGTTTTAAACAGCAGGTGTCAATTAATCGCCGAATCGATGTTTTTACAGGTAATCCGATTACATGATAAAGTGGTGCTCCTGGTCAATATACGCAAACAAAAGTGTCGTTGATCGTACTGATGCGCACAGATTTCCACTTTTGATAAAATTTGCAAAGATTTTGCGTATTTCACTCGTGTTTCGTATGTTTTGCTGGTTTCAAATGGATTACGCGCCATTACATCCGAGATACGTCTAATTACCATTGGCTACCACTTAGAAAACGAAGAGTACAACGGCCCTATGAAAAATTGTAACCGATTGATATACAAACACTTTTTAAATAAGTTTTAAAATTGAAACTCTTTGAAAATTTATAAACATTTTGTTATAATCATTTTTTAAAACAATTTATACACTGCAATTGAAAGAATACAGTTTTTTTTTACTATGATATTTCACCAGTACAATGAATGCATGCTTCTGAGCAGATGGTTATACGGCTCATCCGCTAAAGTGACTAAAGCCCTCAAAATCCTAAAAAATTCCCTGATGATTTATACTTATTACAATGAAATTGTTTAAAAGGCAAATTTTAATGAATTTTAAAACATGACATGTTGAAAATTATAATTTAAAATAAAATAATTAATTATTTATGTTGATTGGGCCTGGGACTAGTATTGATTTATAGGTTCCTGATTGGGGGATTCTTTGATATTAAGTTTGATAATAGTATATTACTGTTATAATAACATCGATGATTAGACATTTAAATTCCTTTGAAAAAGTAATAAATTAATTTTTTTGTTTGTATAATTATATGGTTTGTTGTTTTAATAATGACCCTGAAAGTGTGTGTTCATGAGTGTTAACTAAATGATGTTTAAATTTAAATTAAGATTAAAAGGCTGAAGCCCAAGCTGTTTAATAAGTTAGAAATTTGAGAAAAATGAAATATATATAAAAATGAGATACTATCATTAAGACGCCATCAAAGAACAGAACCGTCAGGTTCAGCAAATAATTTTCAGTTTGTGGCCCAGCAATATAAGAACAACACAATCAGTGCCAGCTATTTACTAAGGAAATGCGCATTGGTTTACGGACCTCCTGCACCAGGGATTTTCCTACCTTTTTTCAAATGGGGCCTGGGCCCCTGTTAATTGGGAAAATTACGACGTAACTTCCACAATTGGGAAAAGTCTTAAATATGAATAAAGTGCTTTTAAACATCAGTGTTTTTAACGAAAATGTTTCTTGTATGTAATTAGTCATGAATGACAAGATGGAATCTATAAGCGTGACCTGAAAACTGACAAATTCAAATCAGTTTTCATAAATATTTTGGAAAAAGTTATCAAAATTTACATATGTAGCCAACTGTGCTGAAATCATACTCAAAGAGAAAAATTTCCATGAATCTTGGTGGAATTAAATAGAAACTGAGTTGCAAACTTTCACTCTCGTTTGTTCTGGGGTGTTAATAAATGACTGGATAAGAACTAAATCAGATATACAAACATGACAAAACTCTAAAAATGTGCATTGCGTTGGCATTTTAGTTCACCCTGATACGTATGCTAATAAATGACAAGGGTCGGTAGCTAAGGTTCGGTTGAATGCCGATAATGGATGGGTCTAGAGGTGCAAGAAAACTCATTATTCTCTATTCACAAAAGCTCTGGTCAATATTTAATTTTGTAAAAAACAAAAAATTCCTAGTTTTGATACAATACGTCATCGTTCCACTTCGGTAGTATTTCGCGTTGTGTAATGACATTTTTGAAGGTTAATGCAGGGTCACGCTTCATTCCAAATGTATTCCTCCGACTTATTCTTTTCTAGACAAAGCTATTTGAACCAAAAAACAGCCCATATTACTGGACATCATAAAAATAAAGTAATTTGTCTTATTTGCGGCATACAATTATCTTTCATATTATTGAACAAACTTCCGCGACTTACCAAATCTCAGATTTTTTTTTATATCATACCGGAATCTGCGTTTGGTATAAAACAGGCAAGCTCTAATATAAAACTGGTTGCCGTTATGACTAAAGATACCGGGAACGGTAATTATAAAATGTTCGCGAAGTAATCAGATTTTGATTTTGTTTGTAATATTTCGGCTTAGCGTGATTGAATTTATTTTTAGAAACCGGATTACAAAACCTCATGAATTGGGAATTTTAACTTTCATAATTGGGAAAAATATGGGTTTTTGCCATTGGGAATGGGGCAGAATATCGGCCCCAAAATAAAGGCAGGAAAATCCCTGTGCACAGTAACGATCATAATGATGTAATTAGTAGTAACTTTAGTATGATGAATTGAAATGATTTTTAAATCATTTCCTATATCACTTTATCATTATGAACTGTTCTTTGATTTTTTAGTGCTGGTAGTCCTAGAATCCTCTGCCGTCCAACGCTTTTTTTTGTGTGTGCGTCCCAAAAAAAAAAGAATTGGACGGCAGATGATTCTCGGACTATAGTGCTGGTTGCGTTTATATGTGCTAGATTTTTAATGAAATAAAATAAACATTGTTATCTTTCATGCGTTTTTGTTTTAACTGAACATATTATAATAAATTCAGAAAAAAACATAGGTGCCGAATTAACCATACTGAGTGCCGAAATGACTATACTAAGTGCCGATTTAACCAGGTGCCGTTTTAACCAAGTGCCAATCTGACTTGTATTCATTTTGTTGTCGTTGTTTTGTTGTATATGTAGTGTATTATTATTTACAGAATAGAATGGTAAAAACAATGTGTTATCACGATGCAAATTATTTATGTAGAACTCTTAGCCACGCTTATTATTTTGTATTCAGCGTGTTTCCAGACCTCACGACGGGGACGTGGTTCTAAGTAGAGGTCCTAATTTATTTTATTTCAAAATACTAATAAATTATATTAAGAGTCATACATATATTGATATCGAAGTATATACATATTTACATGATTTGGTGAAGTGCAGATATTTAAGTCCTTAAACATTTATTCCGGTCTTGGTCTCTTACTTGAGATTTTAACATTTTTGGTTCGTTTCCTCTGTCCGGGCTTGCGTGCACAGACAGCAGTTTTGGGAATTATCAGTTCCCCATCTGATGAGGTAGTAAACTCAGTTTGTTTTGGGCACTTATTACCATAACTCAAGAATTTTTGCAGTGAAGCCGATTTTTCCTTTTCACTTTTGCTCTGCCAGATTGTTTTTGAGCATTGTAAGTGTGCCACTGATGAGCTCAATTCATAGTCACCGTGACCATAAATTGCTCCATTTATCAGACACTCTTAGAGTTTGATCTAATTATAAATTTTTATCTATAAGTTGAGGCAATTTTTCTGGCTTCCAATCTTGATTTAGTTTCAAGATGTGGTTCATGGCCTCACAATTATTGTTTTTCCACTGCAAAGGAATTCTTGAGTCATTTTTGTATTAACAATTGTATTATCGAGACCATTTAAAAAAATATTGATATCATTGAAAATCGGGAGCATTTTTAACGGTCGCCATTTTTGTATGTCATTTTGATGAACTTTATACATTCAGACCATATGTCATCATAATGCAAAATTACACATGTAAAAGGTATAGACCAACCTTTTCTTTTTTTCTTGCGTTGAAGCATATATTATTTTTGTTGTGAATACCCAGTTATTATTGGATTACGTAGCATGAAATATAAGCACGTTTTCGGAAAGATGGCGCAAATTTTTAAACAGTCCCCTTAAATAAGACAAATCCACACCTGTATTATGAACCCATTATTCCTTTTTCTTTCACATTCTGTATAATGTTTAAAGAATGCACAGAAATATGTGATAATACAGGGATCCTTGCAACGCGTCTAGATGCGTATTGTACGCGTCTTTTCAGTTCTTGACGCACCTTTTCAACATCTAACGCGTCCCAGTCCGTGTCAGTTGTCAGACGCGTACGAATTTCCGTCATGTCAGTTCCGTCTCCGATGCGTGATTAAATATTCTTACAAATGACGATCGATTTTTACCTGTTTCGTCCCATTCTCAGCAGGTAGCAATCCCTAGGGTGGCAAATATGCTTTAATTTAGATGTTTATTGAACAATAAACGTGCAATGTTTGATGGACACTTTTTATGGTTAAAAATTAAGCGTTGACAATACACTCGTTTCAAATTTTAATACACTGTCGGAATTAGTTAGATTAGATTAATTAGTAAGAATTTTTGACCTGTAAAAAGATATCTTCAATATGAACATTAATTAGTTATCTAATGAACTTTTATTTTTCGTATATATCAATAAGATCTGCTATAGACTAGGATCTGAAAAAAGGGGGGTGGGTGGGTAATAGTTGTTTGGAAGAAATATTATATCCAGGTAAGTCAAAAGTCTCTCTTTAATCGGCAAACATCATGTTTTAAGTAATGAGTGCAGTTCAATCATACTCCAAAAGAATTATAAACTCAGCTACTAATGGTATAAAATAGCATGAGATAAACATTCTACAAACTTTTTTGGTCTTTAAAAGGAGCATAAGCTAGATCATATGCGGTAAGAAGTTTTCATTTGCCAGCCATTAAACACTCACTAAAACATGGTGACTTGTAGTATACATGCAGCTTGCTGCTTCCTCCCTTAAGAAAAGAAAAGGTACCATTAAACAGCAGAAAAATTGCTGAAAGTGGCAATAAAACGTATTGTAATCTGTATTACTGGTATAATAATCATTTGTAAAAATTGTATTTATTTGTTTATTTTTGCCTTGCAGTTAAAAGCTCAGTATGATTGTCAAGATGTGGAAGTTTTCTATGTTGATACAGAAGGGGATTATGTAAGTTATTTTAACTGCAGAGTAAAAATCCATGTTTGTATTGTAAACATTTAAGTAAGTTCAGTGTAAATTTATATCAAGAACAGGGGTCACCACACTCTAAAAAAGTAGGGAGAAGTGACTTCTCCCTGGCAGCCAAACAGGGAGAAGTCAGGCCCTGATAGGGAGACTTCAGGAGACACTAGGGAGAAGTCAAGGGGACCGTACAAATAATTAATTTCGCAGTAGTTACATACATTTTTCATTATTTACATCAGGGCCCGGCGCCATAAAACTTACTTGAGTAAAAATGTTTTGCTCAGCATGAGAATTTACTCAACTACCATGACAACAAGGGAAAATGATAGATTTGATTGGATGAAATTGAGAATAAAAATGTTCTCAGCAAAGAAAATGTTTATGGCGCTGGGCCCAGTTTCCAGGATTGTTTCTCTTGTGTTTTTTTTTTCTTTCTTTTTCATTATTATTCATGGTATGCAATATCAAAAAGCACATAACCTTTATCGTTAATCAAAGGTGTACTGATCCAAATTGCTTCATGGGACACACATCTACAGAACTTATCATTATGACAATAATTGCTATACATCTTTATTCTTTCATGTGAAACTCAAATACTTATCAAAGAAAATTGTTAAAGTGCAATACTCTTTGAAAGAACTGAAGTTTGAAACCAATTAAAAGTGTTTCTGTATCAAAAATATTACGATTTTTCATTATGGGCCGTTGTACATTACTTTTCTTTGTTGTTCACTTCCGGTAATTAGTCACATCCGGTAAATAAACAAATGGCGCGTATTACATTTGAAAGACGTAAATCGTTTGAAAATATGTTAAACACACATATTGTTTGCCGTTTTTTATTGGAATTAAACATTTAAGGATAAATTGGTAGTCAGGGTGAAGTATTTAGACCAGATTTACAAGTATCTTATGTGAACCATCGGGCGACTTCGACTTCGTTTTTGAGGCGCCATAGGGCAACATCAAGGCCTAGTAGGGCGACTTTGTCGCCCACTTCGCCCAGTGTGGTGAGCCCTGTCAAGAAGTATTCAGTGTCCTTTATCAACTGATAATGATTTTGTTTGTTAATGTTAAAACACAGATTTAAACGCCATTTTTGTTCAAGGAAGTAGAATTCATTCTTTTATTTCAGTTAAATGTGCATATTATAGGTACGTGTAAGTCCAAGTTATAAAAATATACATATGAAATATTATATGATTGTATTTCATTCAAGATAGCGGGGCCTCGGTGGCAGAGTGGTCAAGGTAGTTCGTCTACCATTGATCACATGGTCTGTCAACACTGAGATTGCGGGTTTGATTCTCACTGCAGGCAGGGTGTATTCGACTCAAATCTTAATTGACAAGGATTGCCAGTTTTCCTACCGCAGGTCAGGGGTTTTCTCCGGGTACTCGGGCTTCCTCCCCCAATAAAAACTGGACACCATGATATAGCTGAAAAATTGCTGAAAGTGGTGTTAAACATCATCAAACAAACAAAACAAACATTCAAGATAGCCAAGGGTAATAAAAAATGGAAAATAAACATTTGCTCTATGTAACTGTAAGGTATATATGTATAGGAATATTTTACATACAGTATATGTTATAGCCTATAGGGTTTTGTTCCATTAAAAAAGGGTGGATAAATAAAATCTTAATGTTGACCTTGATTTTAATACTTATGAAAAGATTGATACCAAATTACATGTAAAAAGGAAGTTGATTTTATTTAGAGATATTTTTATTTATGATTTGTTTAAGGTTACAATAAGCAGTCAAGAGGAACTAGAGGAAGCATTCAGGGTAAGTCTACCTCAAGGGTCCGGTAACGATCGAAATTTACACTAAAATGACCTTCTAAGATTTGCTCAAATTGAACATCTGAAAAGTAATATTTTATATGCAATAATATTTGTTGGATTTAATCCCTTCAATTTCTACCATGTAGAAGTATTTGTGTCACTGACATGCGTTTTTTGACCACCGACCGGTAATTACCGTAAAATGGTGTGTATAGTCCGCATTTATGTATTGTCCGCACCTCTTTGCGGAAAATTTCTTATATGCATATACGATCGCACGTACAAGTTTTCACAAAACTTCTCAGGATGACGACATCCAAGTCTGACTTGGCTGCACTTCTTAACAAGTCTTTACTTAAATATGTAATTTATTCTCTTTTAAATATCATTTATGTTTATACTTTTATTAATTTCTAGTGATTGTAATACATTAAATAAAAAATAGAGCATTCTCATATCGTCTATTTTGATCGTTGTTAAAACGGAAAATCAACTTTGATTCATCAACCAAAACAAAGAAAACAAAAAAGATAACACGTTTTATTTTAATCCCTGAATGAATGCAATCAAAACATCGATCTTCAAATACTTGAGGTTACATAACGATGCCATTTGCATTTTACGCAATACAGGTTACACATCTACTATTTTCGTATCTGTTTTAATTTTTATTCGTCCTATATAATTGATATAATATTACTAAAAAATAATTGAAGTAAAAATTAATATCATAACAACGTGTACATATGGATCCCTGGACTCTACCTACAACAGAGACAAAATGCACTGTCAATTGGTTGGTGGCACATTTATGACATTAAAATATATTCAGAGGTTCAGTACATGAATTGTGCAGAAACAAGTCGAGAAATCCTAAATATTATTTCATATCCTTTATCATACATGTTTGAAACATTATTTTATTATACATGTTTATTTGATATCTCTTTCATCATCATTTTTCTTGTTTAAGATCTACTTACTGTTAATTTTTTTTACATTTATCTTGAAGACTACAATAGACTGAGAGAAGTCGTTAACATAAACACGATCAATTCTATATGGGTGGCTCTCATGATTTATTCCACCAAATATAGCTGCCATTAAACATCTTTATTTTGCATACTGCATTTAAAGGGTATAGCTGCTTAATTCTCTGTTCATCAATACCTTTTCCAACAGTTGTATCACATGCCTTGACTAATATTGATGTAAATTATTGTACACAGCTGTCACTACATTGCTCCAATACACTTCACCTGAAGTTAAGAAACATCACAAGAGAGCAAGTAGTACAAGAAGTTCACAGAGAACCACAGGATACAGATGTTAAAATTATGATGGATCCTCTTCAACAGGAAGTCAGAGAAGGAAAGAAAATTGAACAAACAGAGTATTCCAGCGATGCTGAATTGGAGAAATTAGAGATGTGGTAATTAGTGTATCATTATAAAACACTGTTAATATCAAGAGTTGTCTCGGGATGGTTCTTTATGAAAAGTGTGCTTGGTTTCTTGTCATGGTGTCATTTTACATGACTGGCAGAATTTTTATTTCTGATTTGCTGAAATAATTGAGTGAAAATTAAAACAAGTATCGAATAGAATTGTAAATTGTAATTTATTGTTACTGCAGGATCAAATTATAGAACTGAGGTGCTATACAAAGTGTACTATTATTTGACAGAAATTCTCTGTTTGTTTTATGGTATTAATATGTTCAATGTGGGTCTTGGAGTCTAGTTGTGCAATTATGATATTTTGTCAACAAGGTCTTTGGGATAAGGATTTATAGCCAGTCCCCAACGCTTTGAGAAAAAAAAAACAGAATTTTGGTGTTTTCAATAATATATTTAAATGCCATCAGAGATATCAAGTTCAAACAATTTACTATGTCAGACATACCGTATTTAGGGTTGTATTGTCCGCTGTCTTTTTCTCTTAATCTAAGTTGGAAAGGAATGGTGCGGATTATACATAAATACAGACTCGATATAGCGTGTTTCGTCCCGTTGAATGTTTGGTCAATGTCGGTCGCCATTTTGTTGTTGTGTTATATGCGGTATTTTCGTACTATTCTAACATGATTCTTTTACAAACTTCCATATAAATATGTTGTAATGATATTAATTTTTACTTAAATTATTTTAGGAATGTTATAATAATTATATAGGACGAATAAAAATTAAAACGGATACGAAAATAGCGGATGTGTAACCTGTATTGCGTACAGTGCAAATGGCGTCGTTATGTAACCTCAAATGTTTGAAGATCGATGTTTTGATTGCAATCATTAAGGGATTAAAATAAAACGTGTAATCTCTTTGTTTTCTTTGTTTTCATTGATAAATGAAAGTTGACAAATTGTTTTGGTTTCGAAATGTGTGAGTATCCGTTTTAACAACGATAAAAATAGACGCTATGTGAGAATGCACTATTTTTTATTTAATTTATTACAATCACTAGAAATGAATAAAACTATAAATATAAACGATATTTTAAGAGAGAATAAATTACATATAACAGTAAAAAATTGTTAAAAAGCGTGACCAAGTCGGACTCGATGTCTTCATCTTGAGACGTTTTTTGAAATTTTTTACGTGCGGATTGTATAAACATATACAAATTTTTCCCCATTTTTCGGGCCCAAAAAAGGGGTGCGGACAATACACAGCTTTTTATGGTACACATTTTTTTTAAGACTTATAAGTGGCAAACAATAGCTTATAAAAAGCTAAAAAATTATACCCCCCCCCCTCCCCCCTGCCCCCATACTTGTTAGGGGAGGAATCACCCTGTCTGTCTGTCCGTCTGTCCACATCCCTTGTAAGTGCAACTCCTCCTAAACCGCTTGATGACATTTTAATGACAGCATAAAGGAAGTGCATTATATGTAGACATTTTTTTTTTTTTTTTAACTTTTTTTTTATTTTTTATTTTTTTTTCTTCAATAGTCAGGCTTTTACATCACCCTTACAGCACCACCTGACTAAGGTGTACAGGGTGTAAAGAAAAATCAATGACAGTTGACTATTATTTTACATAAGAAATACAATGTATTGATTAATTATATATATACATATTATTCTCTCTCTCTCTCTCTCTCTCTCTCTCTCACACACACCCACACACAAATACACTTTCACTATTCTATCACTTCCTCTCTTTTTCTAGTTCTCTTTATATGATATAAATAGAAAATAGATAGATGAATATATCAAAAGAAAACAAAAATTGTTTTGATTCAATGTTGTTTGCTCTGTTTACCAAATGAATCAAGGAGGGTATTTTTGGTTTTTTTTTTTAAAAACTACCATTCAGGATAAATAACTTTGATAGGAGCCCAAAATTTTTCTAGTGCAGAAACATTGTTGTGCTTTCTAGCTGTGTATAATTCTAAGCTATAAAAATATTTCAATCTATTCCTCAGTTCAGCTGGCTTTGGAAGATTTCCTTCTAGTTTGCATTTATATATATACTTTTTGACAAAAATTATTAGAAAATTCAAAAATAGGCTTTCTTCTGCAAAACCTAAAAATAAGTTCCTTTTGTTAATTTCAATATTAACGAAGAAATGTTTCACGCTATCAAAGAACAGGTTGAGAAATTCAGACGTCACTTGACAGTCATAAAATAAATGTCCAACAGTTTCCTCTTCACATCCACAGAAAGTGCACAGTTTTGTGTCTTTGATTTTAATTTTAAATAAAAAAGTATTGGTTGGAATAATCCTATGTAGGAACTTGTATTGAAAATTATAGAGGTAAGTATCTCTGCAACACTTTTGAAGCATACAAAAATATTTTTTGAAATCTTCAATGCTTGTGTGCAGTTCTTTTTCCCACTTTGCAAATTTTTCTACTGGAGGATAAACATGCCTTTCAATAATATTGTCATAAATGAATCTGATATTTTTACTGAAAGTAAGTTTCTCTAAAAAGATATCCTTTATGGTAAAGTTTGCAGTCAAGTTAATGTCAGTGTTATCCCGTATACACTTTTTTATCTCCATAGGGATATTGGATATCAAAATGTAATATCGCATAAAATTATTTGTCTGAACCCTTTGTTTTATTTGTTCAAATGTGAGAAAGTCTCTCTTATGAAAGTCTACAATGTGACAGAGGTTTTGTATACCAGCCTCATCCCATCGGTTATACAGAGGAAAATCCTCTGTTGGTATGAAATTTAAAATATCAAGAGAGAGACACTCCTTTAGTTCATTTTTAACATGTGGCTTAGATAAATGTAAGGCATAGAAGACATCCTTCCAGAAAGGATTGACAAGTTTATAACTGATTTCTAATAGTTTAAAATTTTGTAATGAAAAGCATCTTTCACCTCCAAAACTGTTTAATGTCAGTTTTAAAATTTTTTGCCAGTCCCCACTTAAATTTTCAAAGAATCTTTTCACCCAACCAATTTTAAGATAAAAGTTAAATGATTCTAAATGTACCATTTTCAGCCCTCCCTCATTTTTGTGTGCAATAAGTGTATTGCGCTTGATCTTTTCAGTTTTCCCATCCCATATAAAGTTAAAAAATGCTCTGTTGATTTCATTCAGCATAGATTCAGTTATATTAGGCAGAGAGGTAAGCAAGTGGATTAGTTTAGGGAGTGCAAGGGTCTTAATGACTGTGATCTTCCCAAGCAGAGTTAGCTTTCTATGCTGCCAACTTTTCAGCACTTTGGAAATATCAATGATTTTTTCTCTGAAATTTAAATTGAGCATAGTATCTAAATCTAAAGAAAAAATTAACCCTAAAACCCTAAAGTTTGAACAGGACCAGTTAAGATTTATTTCAGGACACAAAATTTGCTCAGTGTATTTTTTACTTCCTATCCATACTAGTTTTGTTTTAGCTATATTAATCTTTAATCCTGATACCTTATGAAATTTTTCAAAACAGAGCAGAGTTTCTCTTAAAGAATCTTCACTTCCATCAAGAGTAAGAAAAGTGTCGTCTGCATACTGGCTGACAAGTGGTTCATTCCCTATTTTAACACCTTTTATTTTTGGATTTCTTTTTAAATGCATAGCAAGTAATTCCACCCCAATAATAAACAAATAAGGAGATAATGGATCCCCTTGGCGACATCCTCTTTCAAGATTAAAAAAACTGGACATGTTACCATTATTAATGACACAGCTTTTTGCATCTGCATACAGCACTTCAAACCATTTACAAAATGATGGACCAAAGTTGAAACTGATTAAAGCCTTTTTTAGAAATTCCCATTCTATAGAATCAAATGCTTTTTCAAAATCTACAAGTAATAATAATCCCTCTATGTTATTTTTCTCCAGATAATGCATTAAATCATATAGAAGCCTTGTGTTTTCTCCTATAAATCTCCCTTTCATAAAGCCCTTTTGCGTGTCACTAATAATGGCAGGTAGTACCTGTTTAACTCTAGCAGCCAAAACAGCAGATGCTATTTTAATATCAGTGTTCATGAGGCTGATAGGTCGCCAATTTTCCATGTATCTCCTATCTTTCCCTTCCTTAGGTATACATGTAATAATGCCTTGGTATTGAAAATCAGAGAAATGACCCAACTCGTATCCTTTTTGCAGAGACCGAAATACAAAAGGACCAATTAATTTCCAAAAAAATTTGAAGAATTCTACGGTAAAACCATCTGAGCCAGGAGATTTTCCATTCTGCATCCGTTTTAAGGCTTCCCCACATTCCCTATAAGATAAATTTCCCTCACAAAGTAGTTTTTGCTCTTCACTAAGTTTGATGTTATGATTAAAGAACTGGTTGTCATCAGTATTTATTGACTTTGAGGTGTATAGTTTTTTATAAAATTGTTCCTGTTCACATAGTATTTTAAACTGATCAGAAATTTGGTTTCCTTGGGTATCAATGAGTTCAGTCATGGTTTTATTTATAAATGCTTTTTTCTCCAATTTACAAAAGTAGTTGGTGCATCTTTCTCCATTCTCGTGCCAATTAGCCCGAGAACGTAGAATGAGGCCCTCAACTAATGTCTGACGTCTATTTTCTAATTCACATTTCTTTTTATTGAGAGACATAATATTAATTTCACAAGGGTTTACATTGACATAATTTTCTAATGACTGGATTTCTAATTCAAGCTTTTTGAAACTCTCTTTTTCATCCCTTGATTTTTTAATACAGTAAGAAATGGTACTACTCCTAATTTTCATTTTTAGTAATTCTAAAAATAATTGATCATTACATGATAAATGTACACTGAGGAAATCTTCTGGATCCCCGCCTGAGAAATACTCGGAGACAGTATCGGTGATACAAGTTTTAACTAAATCTACATATGTAGGATCTCTTAGAAGCTGAGAATTAAATTTCCAGTATCCCTTACCCCGTTTGGCAAGGGATGCTGTAAAAGAAAATAAAATAGCAGAGTGGTCAGTTCTGTAACCAGGAATAATTTTTGTTGACTCCATTAGTGTAAACATATCCTCAGAAACAAGGTAATAATCAAGACGACTTTGTTTAATAGGAGATGTTTGACGCCAGGTAAATTGCCTATCACTAGGGTAGCAAGTTCGCCAAGGGTCTAACAATAACAGTGTTTCTTTTATTTCATCAATTTTTTTTCTAGAGTTTGGGTTTCTGTCATGGAGTACATTATAAGTGTCATCGTTCTTATCTTGTACTACATTCCAGTCACCACAGAAAATGAAACTAGTATTTGAAAACTTAGAGACCTTATGCATAATATCACATTATATGTAGACATGGTAGATGTGCATAAAGGATTTTTATTGACCTCAGATATCATTAAGGGGAGATAATTGGACTTGAAAGCTTACCTTCCACGCTTGTTTATCCTTTTTTATGTGATTTTTTTGTTGAATTTATTACTTACTATTTTGATGGGTTTTTTTTCAGACAAAATCTTTTATATTTTTTTTATATCCATAAAAATTGCCAGTTATTCCTTTTTCGCCATTTCATTAAATTTATAGCTAAATTGTGATCAGAATAAATTTTAGAATTCAGATATTTCAGAAGTATCCTGCATATATTTCTGGTTTTGGTTGGCTGTTGCTATATTTAGGCTAATAGGACAGTACATTAACATTTGTATGTCAGCATTGAAAAAAGTAAACAACAAATGTAAGATCCTAACTGATTTTGACAAACAGTGCTAAGACATTTCCCTTTTCTACATTTGCAGTCATGTATGATGTGCACCATAATTATATATTTAATTTTTACAGGCTGCATGAAGACAGCAAAAAATGCTTCAAACAAAAGGAAAATGATGAACCTTTAAAACCTACATTTGACAAAGTTACTGCTTCTGAAGATACCAGAAAAGAAATTGGAAAACCCAGTGATTTACAGAGAGACCAAGAGAATGGAGGTGTTAAGGTATTTTGTATTGTGAATTTAATTGCCACTTGATTTTTACTTGAATAATTTTTGATAATAGTTATTACTCAGTTTAATGAAAAAACAAACTTTGGCGGGGGCCATTTTTATTTTTAATTATGTCAAGTATATGTAGTATTTGATGTGTGTAATCATAATTTTTGGAATGTGTGTATTATAAACCATTAAGGCCATGTAAAAACAATCATTAGCTTCTCGGGCCACTTTTCAAATTTTTTTATGAGCCAGGGAGGAGTCTTTTTTTTTATCCTTGTTTTTTCTTCAAAAAATTGTTGCTTCTCAGGCCATTTTTCAATTTTTATACGCCCGCTCGACAGAGTCCGGGGTATATAGTGGTCCTCATGTCCGTCTTGTCTTTCCGTCTGTGTGTCCACATTTGGTTTCCAGATGATAATTCAAAAAGTTTACATCCAATTTGAATGAAACTTTGGGATATTGTTATATATCAGGTTGGTAAGAAGCCTATTGATTTATGGGGGAAATCCGTCAAATTTCAAGGTCGCAGTCAAAGAAAAACATTCGGAATTTTAACAAAAATTTGGTTTATGGATGATAATTCAAAAAGTTTACATCCGATTTGAATGAAACTTTGGGATATTGTTAAATATCAGGTTGTAAGAAGCCTATTGATTTTGGGGGATATCCATCAAATTTCAACGTCGCAGTCCAAGAAAAACATTTGGAATTTTAACAAGAACGTTGTTTCCAGACAATAACTCAAAAAGTGTGCATCCAATTTTAATGAAACTATCATGTTGGTAAGCAGCCTATTAATTTTGGGGGAAATCCGTCAAATTTCAAGGTTGCAGTTAATGAAAAACGTTAGAAATGTTTACAAAAAGGTTGTTTCCGGACAATAACTCAAAAAGTTTGCATCTGATTTGAATGAAACTTTGGGATATTGTTATATATCAGGTTTAAAAAGAAGCCTATCGATTTTGGGTGAAATCCGTCAAATTTCTAGGTCGCAGTCTGTTAAAAACTAGAAATTTTTAGAAAAAACATTTCCGGACAATAACTCAAAATGTTTTCATCCGATTTGAATGAAATTATGGGATATTGTTATATATTATGTTGGTAATAAGCCTATTGATTTTTGGGGAATTCTGTCAAATTTCAAGGTCACAGTCCACTAAAAACGTTAGAAATGTTTACAAAAGCAGGGGTATCAGTGATCGCTAGATCGACTTTGTCTAGTTTTATTAGGCAGGGCAGCCTTTTTAGCTCACCTGACCCAAAGGGTCATGTGAGCTATTGTTATCACTTTGCGTCCGTCGGCGGCGGCGGCGTCTGTAAACTTTTTACATTTTAATCTTCTTCTCTGAAACCACTTGGCCAATTGAAACCAAACTTGGCCATAATGTTCATTGGATGGACCTTTACAAAGTTTGTGTTTTTTATTTTGATTGGTAAACCAATATGGCCGCCACCTCAAGACTTAGTTTAACATAGGACCCTATGGGAAAAAAGTTAAAAAGGGCTTCTTCTCTGAAACTGTTTAACCAATCACAACAAAACTTACTAGCAATATTGTTTGGATGGTCCTCTATAAAGTTTGTGTTTTTGATGGGAATTGGAAATTCAAAATGGCGGCCACCGCAGGACTTAGTTTAACATAGAACCCTATGGGAAAAAGTTTTAAAAGGCTTCTTCTCTGAAACCGGTTAATCAATAGAAACAAAAACTTACTAGCAATATTGTTTGGATGGTCCTCTATAAAGTTTGTGTTTTTTATGGCAATTGGAAATTCAAAATGGCTGCCACCGCAGGACTTAATTTAACATAGGACCCTATGGGAAAAAGTTTGAAAGGCTTCTTTTCTGAAACCGGTCAACCAATGGAAAGAAAACTTACTAGCAATATTGTTTGGATGGTCCTCTATAAAGTTAATGTTTTTTTATCCCAATCGGTAATTCAAAATGGCCGCCACTGCAGGACCTGGTTTAACATTCGACCCTATGAGAAAAAAGTTTAAAAGGGCTTCTTCTCTGAAACCGTTTAACCAATCAAAACAAAACTTACTAGCAATACTGTTTGGATGGTCCTCTATAAAGTTTATGTTTTTTATGGCAATTGGAAATTCAAAATGGCCACTACCGCAGGACTTAATTTAACATAGGACCCTATGGGAAAAAGTTTTTAAAGGCTTTTTCTCTGAAACCGGTTAATCAATGGAAACAAAAACTTACTAGCAATATTGTTTGGATGCTCCTCTATAAAGTTTGTGTTTTTTATGGCAATTGGAAATTCAAAATGGCCACTACCGCAGGACTTAGTTTAACATAGAACCCTATGGGAAAAAGTTTTAAAAGGCTTCTTCTCTGAAACCGGTTAATCAATAGAAACAAAAACTTACTAGCAATATTGTTTGGATGCTCCTCTATAAAGTTTATGTTTTTTATGGCAATTGGAAATTCAAAATGGCTGCTACCGCAGGACTTAGTTTAACATAGGACCCTATGGAAAAAAGCTTTTAAAGGCTTTTTCTCTTAAACTGGTTAATCAATGGAAACAAAAACTTACTAGCAATATTGTTTGGATGGTCCTCTATAAAATTTATGTTTTTTATGGCAATTGGAAATTCAAAATGGCCACTACCGCAGGACTTAGTTTAACATAGGACCCTATGGGAAAAAGCTTTTAAAGGCTTCTTCTCTGAAACCGGTTAATCAATGGAAACAAAAACTTACTAGCAATATTGTTTGGATGTTCCTTTATAAAGTTTATGTTTTTTATGGCAATTGGAAATTCAAAATGGCCGCCACCGCTGCAGGACTTAGTTTAACATAGGACCCAATGGCAAATAAAAAAAATCTTCTCTATACAACGGGTTAACCAATGAAACAAAGCTTTCTAGTAATATTGTTTGGATGGTCCTATTTAAAGTTTATTGAAAATTACAGGACTTACTTCAATATCAGGGAAATGCCATCTTCATTGCCTATAAAATCAGGTGAGCGATACAGGCTCTTAAGAGCCTCTGGTTTTTTTGGCATGTACTTGTGGAAACTTTCATCATGTCTGAATTATTAAAATATAGCATCTGTTCTTATATACTGGTATATAAAACAAGAAATTTGAGAAAACCCCAAGCGTACACTCTGGCATATAATCGCAATGAATTGTCCACTGTATTATCGTTTTTCTTCCCGAGAGGACTTAGCATGACACCAAAGATGATGCGATGCTGACGGAAGTTAAACAAAGGATGTATATTTAAATCACCACACCACGTGATAAAGTGTGATTATGAAAACGTTTTGCTGATCATTAAGATCACAATCATAAATTTTACCCGTTAATGAAACAGACGCAAAAATTTCCGGGCAGCATGCGGAACTGCCATTGTACAATTTTTATACCCCCGCGACGACATGTCGGGGGGCATTTAGTTTTACTCATGTCCGTACGTCCGTACAAATTTTCGTCAAGCTTTTCTCAGAAACCGTACATCAGAACAATTTGAAATTTGACAGGGTGGTTTTAGTATTACAAGTTGTATGTCTTAAGCGACTTTCAGACCTGTCGGACAACTACTTCCTGTTTGGGACTGGGCCAATATGAAAATGTGTTAACATGAGTATGAAAATTTCGGTCAAGCTTTTCTCAGAAACCGTACATCAGAACAATTTGAAATTTGGCAGGGTGGTTCAGTATCACAAGTTGTACGTCCTAAGCGACTTTCAGACCTGTCGGACAACTACTTCCTGTTTGTGACTGGGCCGATTTGAAAATGTGTTAACATGAGTATGAAAATTTCCGTCAAGCTTTTCTCAGAAACCGTACATGAGAACAATTTGAAATTTGGCAGGGTGGTTCAGTATCAAAAGTTGTACATCCTAAGCAACTTTCAGACCTGTCACCAAGCTTAGTGTGAGGTTCTGGTACAACTGTATTTCTCAGAGCCCAGGATGAGAGAAAGGACTCATATTTGTATGTCAACCCTGTTTTTTGCTATTTATTCATTGACTCCAGTTTACATAATAGAAAATTTGCATTTTCATATCCAGTGCTTATATAATAACAAATAAACCCATTGCCTGTCAACACTGGTGTTGAGCCTTTCTGCTGACATTGTGTGCTCAACGACAAGGATAGCCAGATTTCCTGACGAACTTACTCTGACTTAATCACCCAATACAAACTGGACTTCATGATATAGCTGAAAGGCGTTTAAAACAAAATGAACTATTTTTCATTTAACAGGATACAATAAATGTATTGTTTCATAGCATTTGTACTGCCATGATGTATTTGGTAATGGTATATATACTATGACAACAAAAATTTTAAAAATTGACAGTTTCACTGTATTTCTGAATGAAAAAAAAACATTATTATATTTATACATAACATTGCAGTCAAAAGTCTTGAAGAAGAGTGGAAATGAGTACAGAAGACGTTATTGTAAAAGTGCAGATAGGTCAAAAAAACATAGATACCAGAATGAGGCTGGTGATACATCAGATGATGCTGCTATGCCATATGATGTGTTCATCAAGTACATGCAGCAGGTATTTTTTTTTTAAATAAGTAATTTTTTTGTTGTGACATATATTTTCTTTCAAGTTCTGAAATATGTATTTGTATATTTATTTAAATGAAGGTAATATCAAAGTACTGAACACCAAGGAAACTATAAAAAAGACAATCCATAAGTCAAAGTCCAAGAAACCAGCAAATCTTAGAACAAACAACTGTAAATATAGCTACTACAGCAATGGTCTTGACCTAGTTTTGTGGCTTGCCTAACCTCCTCTTTCCATTGCTGTAATGTGGGAGTTGGTGTGTTGATAAAATTGGTTGGGTATCATAAACTACTAGTCAGTGTTATGTGTATCCAAAAATCACTCATCACATTCACTTTTTACTGAATTCAAACATTTGTAAAATTTAGTAAGAGATAAACCAGCTATTAGACAGAAAAAGAGATCATGAAACATTTAAGAAAACAGGGATTTTCCTGCCTTTATATTGGGGCCGATATTTGACCCACTTCCCAACGGCAAATACCCATAATTTTTTGACCAATTATGAAATTAAATATTCCCAATTCAGAAGGTTTTGTAAACTGGATTCTAAAAATAAATTCAATCACGCTAAGCCAAAATATTATAAAGAAAATCAAAATCTGTTTACTTTGCGAACATTGGTTGATAATTATTTCTTGTTATCTAGTGCTTGCTTGTTTTACATTGCTTGTTTCTTGTAAGTCCCAGAACTTTTTTCAATTATATGAAAGATAATTGTATGCCGCAAATAACACAAATTACTTTATATTTACGATGTCCAGTATATTTTGGTTTAAATAGCATTTTCTAGAAAAAAATTAGTCAGGAATACATTTTGAATGAAGCGTGACCCTGCAGTAACATTCAAAAATGGCATTACACACCGTGAAATACTACCGAAGGGGAACCATGACACATTGTATCAAAACTAAGAAACTTTGTTTTTACAAAATTAAATATTGACCACAACCTTGGTGAATAAAAAATTAAGAGTTTTCTTGCACCTCTAGACCCATCCATTAACAGCATTCAACCGAACCTTTGCTACCGACCCTTGTCATTGGATTAGCTTATGAATCAGGGTAAACTAAAAGACAATGCAATGCACATTTTTAGAGTTTAGTACAAGTATATCTGATTTAGTCATTTAGTAAGACCCCAGAACAAACCCGAGTGAAAGTTTCTCATTAATTCCACCAAGATTCCTAAAAAAATTTTTATCTTTGAGTATGATGTCAGCACAGTTGGCTACGGTAACTTTTTACAAAATATTTATGAAAACTGATTTGATCATGACTAATTAACAGACAAGAAACATTTTCGTTAAAAACATAGATGTTTAAAATCCATGTTTTTACTTAATTCATGTCTAAGACTTTTTCCAATTTACAAGGGCCCAGGCCCCATTCGAAAAAAGGTAGGAAAAACCCTGAAAAAAAACGACTAGAAAAAGTAAATGCAAAAAAGCAATATTGTATGATTGAAACTCGAAATATAAATGTTCTGAAATATAATTCTGGTGTTTATCATCAACGTATTTATATTGTTATGTAAGCAGATTTTAATGACTGTACATGTTAACTCTACTCTTCTGTACTGACGATAACTGAGTTGATATTCCTAAATTATCTTTTATGTTGTAGTTAAAAACTGAGTTAAGGACAGAAATTGTACGAGATGTTACAAGAAAAACTGTCAAGCAAGTATTGAAAGGCTTGGATGGGGCTGTTATACAGTCAATGAAGGGAAGCAATCCTGTTGAATTATCAGAGAAAACTGCTTCCCATTTAAAGTCAGAAGAGAAGGAATCTGATGTTCCAATTATATCTACAGTAAAGACTGAAACAAAGGCAACAGAAGACGCTGGATCTTCTTATCGTATGTATTTTAAGATTGGCGGGTATAATGAATTGTACTTTCCTGACCCAACATGGCTTCTACATTAATAATATCGGAAAGCTAATCAATCTTGAAAAAAACCACATAGACTTTGTCATTCTTTCATGTTGGGAAGCAAGGGGTATCAAATAGTGATCATTGCTCAACGTTTTTCAAGTTTTATAGTGGAGAATTTGTTCTTTATTATACCCCTGCAAACTAGTTTGGTGGGTATATAGGAATCACCCTGTCTGTCTGTCCGTCTGTCCACATCCCTTGTAAGCGCTTCTCCTCCTAAACCACTTGACAGATTTTGATGAAACTTTACCTGAAGGAAGTACATCATATGTAGATGTGCATGAAGAATTTTCGTTGCTTTCGGATATTATTCAGGGGAGATAATTGGACTTAGACTTTTAAAATATAGTATTCAGTGCGGGACATCGTAAGCGCCACTCCTCCTAAACCATTTGACAGATTTTGATGAAACTTTACATGAAGGAAGTACATCATATGTAGATGTGCATGAAGAATTTTCATCGCAGTCGGATATTATTCAGGGGAGATAATTGGACTTGAAGCAAAGCGGGGGTATCCCTTTGTGAGTGTGCTCACAGTCCACACTTGTTTTATTAGAAAATAAATTCTATTAAAAAAAGAAATGATGCAACACAAACATTTTATAAAAAAACATCATGCAGTCGAACCTTGATGTGTCGAAGTTGAAGGGACCATTGATAAGTATTAGAGTTATCTGAGGTTCGACTCATTAGGGTTACCATTAAACCGGAAGTAAAATCTTTCCATCATTGTTTTCTCATTTACAGGAACATGTACTATGCAGCATGCTATTTTCAGTTTTTTGTACAAATGCTTTCTGATTTCGATGGTTTTCTTTGTTTTGTAATTTTTTTAATACAATATACCAAACACCATGTTTTATGTTTTAAACTGTATTATATACTTAAATTATATAAAATCAACAAGTTTATTACAAAAAGTACTTGATAAAAAGACATAAAATGCAAAAAGTCCACTTATATATGTATTACAAACATGTAGATTAAAAATACAAGATCAGTCACAAAATAATTTACAGCTGTCACGAAGTCACTAGTCAGGGAATTCTGTTTAGCGTTGATTTTCGTCTTAAGCTGTTTTCTTGTGAAGTAGTCATTAAGTTTAGCAACAAGTGGTAGAATTTCTTCGCTGTCATCTTGGGTTTCAAAGTAAGTCTGGAAAGTATCTGTCATTTTGATCATTGTAACAAGGGATTGGTTTCTCTGGTACTTTTGGTTCATGGTCATCTCTTTCTTGTTCGGTGACTGGGTGATCTGTTGATGTCATCGTCTGTGAGTGGTTCTTTAGTTGGGATGTCCTTGTCGATGTTTACATACTTGGTAAAGTTGATGACGCTAGTTGTGCGATGTCATCGTCATCTTTGTCTTCTTCTTGTGTAGTTAAGTTGTAGTGGTATCATCTGTAGAAAAACCAGTATGTCGGAAGCAGTTGCTGATGGTGGTAGGAGTCATGGAAAGCCATGTTCGTTGGATTAGTCTGAGTGCGTCGAGTACTGTCAAGTTGAAGTCGATCTATTTATCGGCACAGGAAATCTGTTTGGAATCGACTCTTTTTCTTTAGTGGACCTTTAAGTTCTGTATGATGCCTAAATCACATGATTGGGTCTTACTGCTCGTGTTTGGTGGGAGAAAAATCAATCGATTGTTCTTTAAACCTTGAACTTTGGCGTGGGCTGGGCATTGTCAATAATCATGGCAATCGTGTTGCTGATGTTGAAACTTTCTGTCGAGTTTGGTAATCCATGAAGTGAAGATTTCGGAGGTGAAGTTTCTCTTTACTGCATTTACCACCACTACAGTCGACCCCTTTGAACTCTAAAGTTTTCTCTATTAGTAACTTGAAAAATAAGCCTGTCTCGTCTTCGCTGAAGATGTTGTTGGGTGAATATTCTGTCAGGATGTTTCTCAGTTCAGCTGTCTATTCATTCATTGCTTCACTGTTGTCGTCAACAGACATAGCTTCCCCGCATATCTCCTAAAAGGTAATGTTGTGTCTGTCCTTGAATCTGTCGAGCCAACCATTGCTACATTTGAAGTCTGGGTGGTCAAGTCTCTTGGTGAATTATTGGTCATCAACATTGGTCCGGAGACTGGTAGGTTTTGGTCTCTAACATTGGTAAACCATTTGAGTAGGACTTGTTCAACATATTCATAAGTCGCAGTTCTTATACGTTTTCTGTCTCGCCCAAAGTTGCTTTGTTGGTAGGCATCTTTTATCTTCTCTGCATTTTTTATCCAAGTAGATAAAGTGTTGGCAGGGATTCTGAAATAAAGGGCAGTTTGGGATTTGGTTTTAAGACCCCTCTCTACCTCTACAATAGCTTGGTATTTTTCCTCAATCATCTTAACCTTCAATTTGCGTTTGCCTTCACTAGATTGTCCAGGTAAAATAGCAAAAATAATTGCTAATTATTTTGAAAGGTCAATCGTTGTTCAAGAATAAAAGACATCGATTTCTTTCAATTTTAATTGATATTTAATCTGCATTGTAATTAATTTTTTAATTACATATAATATTAATAATGATTATTATTACAAAATGTACATATATATCGGCTTGGTCAATTGAATTCGTTTCTTTAGACTCATTACACAGATCTTAATCATTAATACGCTTGGGTGATCGCGTCATTCAGTTACATGTCAACAGGTGATTAGTACACACGCTTCACTTGTCGTTGTACAAACAAACACTGATTAAACACCTTTTGAAGCCACACAAAGGTAATAGATCAATAAAATATGACACCAAAGATTTTAATTAGCTCATTGCGACACATCAGAGTTAATTACTGTTATATACTAAGCCTGAGGACTTAAAGATAACCTAGAGTTAACCGGGGCTTTGCATCATCATGGTTCGAGTAATCAAAGCTTAATTTACATTATGAGAATAGGCATTCTGCCGGAAGTTTAAAAATTGTTCGAGTTACCCGAGGTTTGTACTTATCAGAGTTTGACACATGGTGGTTCGAATTTAACTCTTTTAAATTTTGCACTAAATATTTTTACTTAAAAGTATTTTTTGTTATATTTTTAGCAACATACTACCATGAAAATGTAACCTGTGATTTCTGTGAGAGGGTTGTTGTTGGAGCTAGGTACAAGTGTTGGTGAGTTTATAGAGATACAGCAACAATGCCATTTAAGCCACTAAATCCACTTACATGTACTGTGTCACATGTAATATTATACATTTATTGACTTTGATATAGGCTAATACCTGGTGTTATAAATCTGAAAAAATTATATCCACCAAGCTAACCGCAAGTGTGGATATTATTTTTGAGGGTTGATAAAACCAATATATTAAATTCGATGAATGTTTTATTATATGACTGTTTTTACTTTTACTCTGGAAGTCTATAATAAAAAAGGATAACAATAATAGTTATTTATTTCAACAATAACAACAGTAAACTATCTCACATTTTAAATTGAAAGAAATTCCCATTTTCAGTTTAAAATTTATAGTATTGTTACAGCATTTCTGAAAAATGGGCAAAGAAGATTCCTGTCCATTTTGAAACAATGTTTACAAATAGAATGCTTTAAAAGAATGATTTTGATTGGCTGATGATTTTAATTTAACCAGTCAAATTAATGGTTGTTTTCTATTGTTAAATTCTATTTTCAACTACTGAAGAGTGAAAAATATTCTATTTTTGACTACTCAAAAGTCAAAACTTTTATATCAGTCTATTTTTATATATTTTGACGTTAACACACCTTCTGCAAATTACTTTTCATGATACCCTTGGCCAACCAAAATCAAGATAAATGTTAGTTATATAATATTATATTTTATGTTATAACATTGATGGCTCATTACATAAACAATTAAACATAATGGTTGTAACTGTCAACACTGAGGTTGTTGGTTCAAGTCTCACTGTGGGGATTGTGTACTTGACTCCAATTAAAAAGGATTATCGGTTTCCCTACCACAGGTCAGGGTATTTCTCAGGTTACTCCGGCTTCCTCTTCCAATAATAACTGGATGAAAGGATATTTCTCAAAAAATGCTGAAAGCAGTTGTAAACACCATTCAAACTAACAAACGATGATTATTAATTTAGCCAGCATGTATTTAATGTAAACCATTTTATCTTAATGCACAGCTCACTTGACCAATCAGTCAGTTAACAACATAATTTTAAATTAAAAATAATGTGTTGGGCATCCCAACACAGAAGTTGCCCAAAATCCCCATGAATAGTATTGTGTTCTACTCAAGACATTGACATGTAACTACACATTAAATTTCGTTAAAATAGCACTACATTGAAAATTTGAAGTGACCATTTTGACTTCCACTTGAGACCCCTAAATCTACCTTCACACCAAACTTTGTTGCAATGGGAGCAAGTTAAATTTCATCAAGATCGGATAACATTGAAAATTATACATGTATTTTGCCACCATTTTGAAATGCGATGTTGGAAAAAAATTTCAAAGGTAGCATTTTACTCCAAATACTAAAATCTACCTTCATACCAAATTTGGTTCAAATCGGACCACTGGAAAATTTTTGCCATTTTAGGGTGGGTGTCGTCAAGTGGCGGCCATTATTAAAAATCTGACTATTGAATGCACCCCTCCTGTCGATCTACAGCTGTTTGTTATTTTTCTTAAACCTACTTTACAAACAAAATATTAGAGGTTAATATTTGTTTATCAGTGAATTTTTTAGCGCTTGCTGATTTCGTCATTGACTAAATCAATTGAAAATTGACAATAGATTTCTAAATTAATAATTTCGTCATTTTCCAACATGTTCTAAAATTTTTCTTTACATATTCATTCTACCAAGTGTAAAACGACATATTTATGACCCCAAAGCCCATTAACAGGAAATTTAATTATACACCTCAATAGTTTTAAACAGCGTGTGTCAATCCTCGAATCAATGTTTTTACAGGTAATCCGATTAACATGATTCAGTGGTGCCCCCTGGTCAATATACCCAAACAAACGTGTCGTAGATCGTACTGCTGTAAACAGGGTCTTCAATAAATTCCACAATATTTATTGCCGACACATTTTTCTTAAATTATTTTAGCTTTAATATTTGGTTTTTAATATCAATTCAACCACAGTTGTCAACAAAAGTTGTAAATGATTTTTAATTGGAATATTTTTGTTGGCTTGATAATCAACGTGGTACATTTCATATTTTTAATTAAAGAAACAATTGATGCCTGTTCAAACTAATCACCAGTCATGACATAATTATTATCTATTATTTTTTTAATTGACATACCTGTATTAATTTGTATGGCTTCTGTTATCCACATCCTTTGTACCTGAAGTTTATTGCTTCGCACTGACGCTTATAATTTTAGTTCGAGTTATTGATGGTGACTTACATGACTTACTTTTTAAGGGACCTATAAATGAGTTCGAGTTTTCGAGAAATTTGTGTTAGAAAAACCAGGGTTTTTTGTACAAACATATATAGAAATAAATGTCGGGACTTTAAAAACAGTTCGAGAAATCGGTTGTGTTCGAGGCATCCGAGTTCGAGCTACCGAAGTTTTACTGTAGTAGTATTCTATACATTTTATTTAGAGACGACCCTATTTATAGCGGCATGCTTTACATTTTATATATAGAAAACCCAGTTTATAGCAGCATACTATACATCTTATATAGAGACGACCATGTTTATAGCAGAATGCTATACATTTTATATATAGACGACCATGTTTATAGCAGAATGCTATACATTTTATATATAGACGACCCTGTATATAGCAGCATGCTATACATTTTATATAGAGAAGACCCTGTTTATAGCAGAATACTATACATTTTATATATAGACGACCCTGTATATAGCAGCATGCTATACATTTTATATAGAGAAGACCCTGTTTATAGCAGAATACTATACATTTTATATATAGACGACCCTGTATATAGCAGCATGCTATACATTTTATATAGAGAAGACCCTGTTTATAGCAGAATACTATACATTTTATATATAGACGACCCTGTATATAGCAGCATGCTATACATTTTATATAGAGAAGACCCTGTTTATAGCAGAATACTATACATTTTATATATAGACGACCCTGTATATAGCAGCATGCTATACATTTTATATAGAGAAGACCCTGTTTATAGCAGAATGCTATACATTTTATATATAGACGACCCTGTATATAGCAGCATGCTATACATTTTATATAGAGAAGACCCTGTTTATAGCAGAATGCTATACATTTTATATATAGACGACCCTGTATATAGCAGCATGCTATACATTTTATATAGAGAAGACCCTGTTTATAGCAGAATGCTATACATTTTATATATAGACGACCCTGTATATAGCAGAATGCTATACATTTTATATAGAGACAACCCTGTATATAGCAGCATGCTATACATTTTATATAGAGAAGACCCTGTTTATAGCAGAATGCTATACATTTTATATATAGACGACCCTGTATATAGCAGAATGCTATACATTTTATATAGAGAAGACCCTGTTTATAGCAGAATGCTATACATTTTATATATAGACGACCCTGTATATAGCAGAATGCTATACATTTTATATAGAGACAACCCTGTATATAGCAGCATGCTATACATTTTATATAGAGAAGACCCTGTTTATAGCAGAATGCTATACATTTTATATATAGACGACCCTGTATATAGCAGCATGCTATACATTTTATATATAGACGACCCTGTATATAGCAGAATGCTATACATTTTATATATAGACGACTCTGTATATAGCAGCATGCTATACATTTTATATATAGACGACCCTGTATATAGCAGAATACTATACATTTTATATATAGACGACTCTGTATATAGCAGCATGCTATACATTTTATATATAGACGACCCTGTATATAGCAGAATGCTATACATTTTATATATAGACGACCCTGTATATAGCAGAATGCTATACATTTTATATAGAGACAACCCTGTTTATAGTAGCATTCTATACATTTTATCTATAATTTCAGTAATTGTCCTGATTATGACCTATGTGAAGAGTGTGAGGCTATTTATGGTGTTCATGATCCTAATCATGTTTTCTTGAAAATTCGTCGCCCTGTTCGACTTCGTAACAGGACCCCATTACTCAAACAGATTATCTACAGAACAGCCCCAACCGAACATGTAGAAGCTAGACAACCCTTATTTGAAAGTGCAGAGAAAATGTTGAAGAATAAAATGGAAAAGTAAGTTAAAAATAATTAAGTTGTTCTTTTTTTTTTAGGTCATTAGTATGTAACTATTCAAGCTACTTACTATCTTTCACTACATATGTTGACATATTTCTGAAACCTTGATGAGAATTCAAAGAATCATTCCAAATTTTTGTAGAAAACCATATACATGTGGTGTTTATCGCTAATAAGTTTTGTTTCCATTAGTGCAAAGATTGATTGATTGATTGTTGTTTACATCCAACAAGCAATATTTCAACTACATGTATATTCAGGACATCAGTTTCAAAGAAAAGGTCTTTTTAACACATTTCACATAGGTTGTTACATTCCAGACAAATCCTACTGGTGTTTCTGTGCATTTGGTTTTTGAATGTGAATTGTTTTGTACTTTGTTTATGATGTAATTGTCAAAACTCTGTGAAATTTCTAGTTGAATAACCATATGCTTTATGGATAGACTCAAGGTTAGTTTATAGGTAAAAAACAGCAGCCATGAAGAATTGGGAAAAAACAATAATTAATCACTTGCACTTTCGGGATTATAAACTGCAATGCATATCTTGAAAAGATATTGCAGTTTGTATGAAGAAAATATCCTTTTTCCCACCATTTCTGGTCTTTAAACATTTTTCCTAATTATTCTTTCCCCTGATTTGGTGACTATATGTTTTTATTTTTTTACTGTGGAGAGTAAGTCCTCTATCTTCTAGGAAAAAATGTTATATTATCATAGGTCCTTTTTTTTGCGATCTGCAGTTTTGTTTGTTACAAGTCCTGACAAAAAATACGGAAAGTATTTATTCCACGTTATGTTAGAAACATGGTTTTTTTAAATAGATTAATGCGAAGCTATTTTTTACATGCCATAACCCTTTCAAAACAGTCTATGTCAATTCTAACAGAAAACTACATGTATTGGAAAAATAGAGGTAAAATCACATGTAATCAGTTCCTTCAAAACAGGTAATAAAGATCGATGGCATCATAACTTTTAAATACAGAGACTGACAACTAAATTTTGGCTAAACTGCATTAAATGCTAACCTGAGTTATAGTATGGTAAAGTCGGATTGGCAGGTGAGCAGACATGGAATCTATGTTCTGTGTATCGATTGGCAGGTGGGCTGATGTGTAATCTATTCCCTGGGTATCGATTGGCAGTCGGGCAGACGTGGAATCTATTTTCTGGGTATCGATTGGCAGGTGGGCAGACGTGGAATCTATGTTCTGTGTGTATCGATTGGCAGGTGGGAAGACGTGGAATCTATGTTCTGGGTATCGATTCTCAGGTGGGCAGACGTGGAATCTTTTTTCTGGGTATGGATTGGCAGGTGGGCAGACATGGAATCTATTCTCTGGGTATCGATTGGCAGGTGGGCAGATGTGGAATGTATTCTCTGGGTATCGATTGGCAGGTGAGCAGACATGGAATCCATGTTCTGGGTATCAATTAGCAGGTGGGCAGATGTGGAATCTATTCTCTGGGTATCGATTGGCAGGTGAGCAGACATGGAATCTATTCTCTGGGTGTCGATTGGCAGGTGGGCAGACATGGAATCTATTTTCTGGGTATCGATTGGCAGGTGGGCAGACATGGAATCTGTTTTCTGGATATCGATTGGCAGGTGGGCAGACATGGAATCTATTTTCTGGATATCTATTTTGTATAAATAACTACAGTTTTCAACCCAGATCTCTGAAACTTCCACTTGTCAGCAAATTTTATCATAGTGGGTACATATTTTGTGTAATCAGCCCCTCCTTCAGCTTTCAACCCAAATCCCTGAAACTTCAGAAGACTGCACACATATTGAAGTTTTGCACCTGCTATTATTGAATGCTTGAAGAATTTTTTCTCATTTTTCCAGACTTGGAAACTTAGTAATTCTCCAGACAATTTTCCTCAAGTGGGTACCTATTTTGTGTTATCAACTCATCCTACAGCTTTCAACCCAGATCTCTGAAACTTCATACAGAGATTGCAACCCTATTGAAGCTCTCATGAAATTCTTCCTAGACAATTTTTTACACAGTCCCAGAGCCTTCTTCCAACAAATCGTTAACCATTAACCTTTAATTAGGGAACTTGCTTGCAAAACGGCCATTTTAGACATGTGATTTTTTCAGCTTTATTTAAAGATTTGGTAAGAAGGAAGGTTAAGATAATAAATTTAGAAAATATCCTTGGAGATTAAATAGTATGATATGTCCTTAAGTTTTGAGGCTGTGGTGGTCTATAGATTTCTGATTGCAACCAATTATGAACATTGCATCCATTGAACATTGTTACCAAGTTTTTACATGTGTAGATATTTCTGTAAATAGCAATGACTGCTTTTTATAGTTCAGCAAAATGGCTTCAAATTTAAACAACAGTCTCATTGTTTAACATGTTGTACCTTTTATCTGAAAAATATATGTTCTTTTAAAGGACATTGTTATGGTTATTTCTTTGTCTTTTCATGATGTGTATTTCTAGTTGTGTCAAACCAAATATTATACTTTTGCAGATTGAAGTCACAATTGTTACATAAGCAAGAAAAACTAAAGAAAAAGGAAGACAAATTGTTGAGAAAACAGAGACGAAAAGAAGAAAGACTTCAGCAGTGGTTAGATTCAACACAAGATGTTAACACTCAGCTCAGACATGTAGCAGTGTAAGACACAAATGTCTTTCAAAATGTTGTATGACTTAAGACTAGGCGTAAATCTTGTATATACAACATATGGCTGGTCATAAATTGTACAACTTTAGTGAAACAGTGGCCAGTGTCTCTCCCTTATATCATCTTGCTCCAGTCAAGTTGTTATATTCAAAGAAACACCACAATTGTATTTTTCTGCTTCGGTGTGCTGCGGTTCTATCACTGTAAGAGAAACACCACAATTTTATCTGCCAGATTTTGTTTTAATGGCTTTCTATAAATAAATTAGGATGCTAGCTACTTTGAAATGTAATAATGTGATAAAAAGAAGCATCTAGAAGGCAGACACCCCAGTCATTTGCTCATTAATTATAACTAGATAACTCTTTTTATAAGCTTTATAATCTGTGGTATATGTGCACCATTGATTGATACAGCTATGAAGCTTTGTAAAAAAAAATACCCATACAGATGTTCAGAAAAATTCTTCTAATGCTTATTCCCTAACATTTTTTTCTGCAGCCTTTTGACATATTCACTAATGTTCTCTTTTTATACCCCGCTTCAAAGAATAGGGGTTATACTGTTTTACCCTTGTCTGTCCGTCCTTCCGTCGGTCCCTAACAAAAATTTCCATCGCTGTTTTCTAAGCAACTATAGCATGTACAAACCTGATATTTTGTATATTGCTTTAACCTATGGTCTATATGTTGTATAGCGATTTCATGAACTTTGATTATCTACTTCCTGTTTACCAAATACTTAGATTTTTACAACTTAGTTGCCATACATGCAAAATTTTGGGTAAAGCAGGGTTATCACTAGTGAGCATTTTAGCTCACAGTCCACACTTTTTTTTTCTTTTTTTTTTTACATATTTTTTCTTTATTCATTGACAGTACACATGATATAATCAAATCAAACATGAAATTTTGAAGTTAAAACTTGTAATTCGTTTACTGTACTTCTAGCATGGAAAGGTGAAAGGGGAATAACTCTTAATTTACTTGTAGCAGAAAAAAAAATCTGAGACTTTTTTTAAAACAAAGATATTTATTTCAAAACAAAAACAATTAATTTTTTTTGAAAAAAATCAACAGCACATAAAATATCAGTCAGTGTGGATGTTTCTCAAACCCCTGGTGTGAGATTTTTATACTTCCTGTATAGGCAAAACTTTGGAAGGCTTAAAACCCTCATGGTTTAAAAAATTCTTTCTCTTCTCCTTATTTGAATTAGATACTTTTTATCTTAATACAGTTAAAAAATTACAATATTGAAGAAAAATTTTGCATGTCTAAATTGTTCCTCTCATGACTTGATGTATGGTTGTAAACACAATTAAAAAAATATTTAGTAAATTGTAGTTGGAAAAAAAAGAAAAGTCAAACAATACACAAGTAAAAACCTTTAATTAACATTATAAATACTTTTAGCTATATTTAGTATAATTTACTGTTCTGTATGATTTCATTTTTAATTTATTTGACCCTGTCACAAACATTAATTGTCTGTTTATCATCAAATAAGGACCATGCCTGCCAACTAATGAACAGTGTTGTAAAATTTCATATCATTTCAGTGGAGTGATGATGGCTGCTGACTTCCTATATGATGTAACTATACCTGATGGAACCAGGGTACAACCAGGAACCAGACTTTTGAAAACTTGGAAAATAAGGAATGCTGGAACCTCAAAATGGACCAGTTTTACAAAGGTTATTAGTATATAAAACATGTCATGAGATAGACGAAAACATAAAAAAATTATCTGCAAAACATCTGGATCAGATGGATCTATTACATATTTTCCCTCATATTTTAATAAGTTTACTTGATATACAAGGTCATATAATACATATAGCTGCATCTTTCCCAGTAATTTTGGCCGAACTTGTCTTTTTACATCATACAAATCTAATATATCTGTACACCTATTCTGTGAATATATCCCTATTTCAAAAGACCATTATGACCATAAAGCAATCCTGTTGCCATATTTTGTTGTTGTGACAAACCTATTATATTCCCTGAGAAACCAATTTAAAATTTATAAAAAATGTCAAGCTGGTTGAATATCGTAACAAAACCAACATGACATGCTTTAGACTTATTACTTATATATGAATTTTTTTTAATGGATAACCAAAAACATGGTGATATTGGTGTAATTTAATTAATCTTACTTTATATTATATTTCTGCTGCAGTTAAAGGTAGTGTATGACTGCATACCAACGACAAAGAAAGAAGTAGCTGTACCTCCATTGAGACCTTGGGAAGAAGGGGAGGTTACTGTTGAACTTATTGCTCCAGAGAAACCAGGTATGATAACAATGACAGACTTTAGGGATCCTCTTGTTTGATATATTTTCATTATATCATCAAATGTGTGTTAAATTGTTAAAGAAAAGTTTCCTTACTTCAATACAATGTTGTTTTCTTGGAATCTTATATACTGCCTTTTGGACTTGCAGTTTCCCTTTTTACAAGTCTAAAAACATGTTTCAAAAGTCCTTAACTATATACCATTTAATTCCATGGTAATTTTTCAAAGGAGTGACTGTTTCTTTTACAATGTTCTTTACTTAAGGCCGTTACCAGAGCCATTGGAAGATGTTTGATCATGAACGCTCGTTTGGTCATAGAGTTTGGTGTGACATTGTGGTAGATCCCAAGGAAGTCTTGGAACCTACAGAGCATGTAGCCTTCAAAATGGTGTCCGAGCCTACACAGTCAGAATATCAGGTATTTTATCACCGTTCCTGATTGATGTAAAGCTGCTTAAAATCTTATATAGAAATTGCATTCATTTCTTATTCTGAACAAATTTGAGAAAAAAAAATTCACCTGTAATTTTTGCTTTATGTAAACATATATTTTGTTTGATGACATGCTTGTATATGATTTTATGTTCACATACAGTTAAGGTGTGTTATTTCCACTGTCTGTCCATCTGTCCAACTTTACACATTTCATCTTCTTCAATAGCAAACTTTGTAGAATTGTTGTTTATGATTTCCTTTGCAGATGTTCTTCATTTTATTGTGGTTGGTTGCATGACTTAAAAACTAAATTCTTTCTAAATGTATGTTTGTAACTTAAAATAAATTATGCATACAACATCCTATACAAAGGATGTATACAACATACTATATACAACCCTTTTCTCATTTATTTCATCTTGAAAAAGCGTAATGGCCTTGGACTGAAACATAATGGCCTTGACTGAAACATAATGGCCTTGGACTGAAATTAGAAAATACTTTCTCTGAAACTACAAAGCTTTTTGTTTTGCAAATGCAGGATAGGTGTAGGATAGGATAGCTATACATTTGTTTCATTTCATGCCATCTATGCATTTTGAACCGAACTGATATGGATTCAAAGGTCCAATAATAAACTTTGAAATTCTGTCAATGTCTCTGCGAGATTTCATGTTGTTAATGTGAATTATAAGAATGACAATACAATAGATAGAAACAAAATTCAGTTCTAATTATTGTTTTGTTATTATGCTGTATAATGGAGTGTGTAAATTAACACCTATTGTTTTAACAGCATGATAAAAATGATTATGAAGAGATACCAGAAAAGGAAGTTAAATTTCAAGTAACGGAAGAATTTCTCATCGAGCAGTCCAAGACAAACTTGACTGAGAGAAATAGAGATGATGACAGTACGAAAGAGAGAGAGGTTAGGAACAATGAGGATGAAAATATAAAAATAGTTGTAGCTGACAGTGTTGCAGAAATTGCTGACAAAATGGTGGAATTTGTATGTGAACAGATGGACAGACATAATGGAGAAAATCAGCTTGAATTGAAAACTTCCAAGAATTTACAAGTGAAGCCTGCAGAAACAAAGTCATTACATGGGAGAGAAACTGTTGATAATCATCATTCAGACACTGAGATTTCTGAACAACATACATGGGAACCATGTACAGAGAAGGGAGATAAGTATGAATCTGGTGAGAAAAGTGGAGACGAATCAGATTTCAGTGATAGACATGGATTTTTACATGTCAAGGGGCCAGATTTAATTGCTTTTGAAATGGTAGAACCCACAGGTCGTGAAGAAATAGTACAACTGGCAGGTCACAAAAACATGTCAGAACCTGGTAAAGAAGAAATCTATGAAAATGCAGAAGGTAAGTATTTAATGGCTATAAATCTGTGATGTAAATTTGTATTATCATTAAAATGGTGTCCAACATTAAAAAGAAATCTGAGGATAAAGTTCTACATGTAGAACTTTATGTATTAAGAACAATCAACTGTGCTTGTAAAATACAGCAAATTGCATACATCTAAAAATTTAAACTGTGTACAGATTAGCTTTTATTTTCACATTCGCTTAACTGCAAACAACAATTGTTTCATCATTTACAGTTGTATATGAGTTGACTGAGAGGCAGAATGAGGAGGTAGACTTGACTGATCAGCAGAATGAGGAGGTAGACGTACTGTCAAACACCAGCAGTGTAGAAGTTGTTAACATTGAACATGATGAATCTACTCCAGAAGACGAGCTCCAAGATCATCCCTATATGAGAAGTTTACAGACTCGACATGCAGGTTTGTTTTTATGATTTATCTTGGATTACCACTTATATCTTTCTTATTTTTTGTTACATTTTCCTACAAATTTTTATGAATGATTTCCACTTCTTATAAACATAGAGCTTTTTTTGTTTCCTGTATGGAATCATCATCAAATGTCATGCATAAAATTTGCCTCATAAATTAGTAAGGCATGTCTCAGACTCTTGGTTGTTTTTCATATGAAAGTACTGTTATTTGTTTCTACAATATTTGCATCACCAAATATAATTTCTCTGTTTAGAAAATACAGACGATGATGAGGATGATAGTTTCAGTGACAGTTCTTATGACATATACAATGACAGTGAAGATGATTTCCTTGTTGTTCCAATGCCGGCTTGTTTTAACCTGACAAAACCACTCAATTTCAAACAACAGGAGGGTCAGTGCTATGACGACATGAATGGTCAGTCCGATAATAACAGGGATGATCAGATGGATGACAAGAGGGATGGTCAGTTAGATGACCACAGGGATAGTCAATTTGAAAACAGGGATGTTCAGTTTGATGACAACAAAAATGGTCCATTTGATGACAAATGGGATGATAATCTTTATGAAAAAAGTAACACAATGTCAGGTATTAACAATTAAGAAACAAAAAGCTGAAGAAAAAAACATATATAAATAAGTGTCAATTGATACCACAGTCTTCATGAAATGTGTTGGTCCGACAGACAAAATCTATATAACTTTTGGATTGTCAAAAAAATTGTTGACCGTTGGTCTTGAAGTCTGACATTGTTAATTTTAAAGTTTAAGTCGCCCTGATGGTTCATTCACAGAAAATACATGTATATCTAGTCATGCTGATTCACTAAGTCTTCCGCATTTTGAAGAAATATGTAAAACCGGTAAAAATTGCAAAGATTTAATTTATTTTGCAAATGGATCACGCATGATTTGTTAATTTTTGGGATACATCTAATTACCAACAGTGAGAAACTAGAAAAATGGGGACTACAACAACCTTTAAAGAACAATGGTAACTGATTGATAAACAAACATTCCTAAATTGTTTTTAATCTCAAAGTTCTTTCACAATATACTTTATTTTAATCCTTGTCTTTGATAAATATATACTGGAAAGCTGAAAATGAAAGAATAAAGATAACTAGTTATCAATGACTTCATGATAATTTCTGTAGATGGGTGCCCCATGAAGCAGTTGCTTTCAGCACAGCTTGCTTTGTGCAAGTGAAATGTGCTAATCAGAAGAATTATATCTTTTTGTAATAGAATGTTATTATATTGATATTCTTTGGACTCTTTTGCCTACATAAACATGGCTAACTCATAACAAGCAGTTATTAATATTATGATGTTTGCAATAATATTATGTATCTACTTGCCTATAATGAAGTTACATGTAAGTGATGGCATCAACATCTGCTTGCCTATAATGAAGTTACATGTAAGCGATGGCATCAACATCTACTTGCCTATAATGAAGTTACATGTAAGCGATGGCATCAACATCTACTTGCCTATAATGAAGTTACATGTAAGTGATGGATTCATCAGACAGATTTGGTTCGGCAAAAGCTACTTTAGTCCAGTATTGGTGGAGAAATTAGTGGACCAAATGTCCACCATTCTCTGAAAAGATTTTGTGAAGACTGGTACCAGGCAGTCATGTGATTCTTTTTCAGAAATATATATGATATCTGTACCCAGCATAGCCACTAAACACAACTTCAGCCAAACATACCACAAGACTGGAAATAATATTGTTATTTAATCATTTATCCATCTAATTTTAATTAAATGTCCCCACTTCAAAACATTTCTCACAAAATTTTGAGTGTCTTAATGTACATCTATAGAATCAGTTCCTTTAATGCTACTGGAAGGAAAGAATGATATTAAAATAGGATCTTAAAAGAACTAAGTAATTTTAACCAACAAATGACACAACTGTCATAGACCCAGTTCACACTTTCAAAATCATAATCCATTGTAATTGATTCAAATGTGGTTTTGCTGTTTCACCACAAAGAGTCAATCTTTTCATCCCATTAAAAGGGGTTGTCTTAAAAAGATTGATTCAATTTGAGACAATTATGGCTTTGGTGTGAACAATTGGAACCAATTGCAAAAGATTCAAATGCTTTGATGGTTGTGTATCTAGGCAACAATCGGCTGCTGGCAAATGCGTACAAAAAAAAAAAGATTGAGATACTAAGTATATCATAATTGGTTCTAATAAGAATGATAAGACCTTTTTGTGATAAATCACAACAGATTCTAATGTCTCAATTTAGACACAAACAGGGTTTTAAAAAAACCAGATCTTAATTTGAAGGGATCACATCCAGTTCTAATGTAAACATAATCTTAGGTTATTTTCTGATATAAGCATGCAATAATGATATATTTACAGGAGAACATCATAAAGTGTCAGTGGATGATATACTGACCACATCTGGAACCATACCTACACCTCCACTCGAACCTGAAACAATTATGGCCACACACTCACAAGAACTTGACACTGTTCCTTCAGTTGAGAAAGCAGACCAAAATGATGTTCAGGTCAGTCCAATGTGTATGAAGTAGCAAAATTAATGTTATTACAAGTTTATAAATTGCCAACATACATTGGTGGCAAATCACCAGACATTTTCTTAAGTAAGAAGATAACCCTTTTGTTTTTTGACCTTGAAAGTTTGTTTTATGGCTCATTTTATACTTATTTGATCAATATCATCCCATTTATGAAAATTAAGCCAAGAAGATCATTTGGGCATGTTTTCTTTCAAAAGCTATATCTTTCATGGTTAATATAACACATAACTAGGGTGGTTATTAGTAGATGGGGCAACTACCTAAAGGACTAGCCATGTTAACCTCATTTTTGTGCAAGAGTAAGTTTGTTACCTTGATTGTGTAAGTAATGTAAGGTCACATGCACTTTCAACTAAAGTCTAGCTTTAAAGTAAGGTAAGGTTGCATGCACATTCAATTAAAATCGAGCTTCACTAGCTCCACTCCACCTGCACCACAGAATGGTAATTGATAAAACTATCACAGAATCTTTTTCACATTATGCTATTGATCATTTCACATTTTACTTTTTGATATTAAGGGTTTACAACAGCAATAAATGGACTAAGGCATGCTTGGACATATTGGTACCATCTGTTTATCCACCAATATAGCTACACCCCAGAATTAAATTTGATATAACTTTCATAGAAGCTGTCATATTGTGATATTTTATATTTTGATTAGAATTATATTTTGGAGTCTCCTATAGCAAAACATGGACTTTGTTGCCATTCTGTGTCATAGGGTACCCATCTTTTATCCGCCACTCCACCTACACCACTGAATGGAATTTAATGAAACACAGAAATTTTGCCATTGTGCAACTGATATTTGAGTTGGAAATAGGTATTATCAATAAGTGAGAATTGCTCAGTTGCTCCAGTTCTCATATTTTAATACATGCGTGCTTTGAAAATTGACTTGAAAATAATAACAATAGGTTAAAATTGAAACTGTTGAAAATAATAACAATAGGTTAAAATTGTAACTGTTGCCCTATTACAATTGTTAAATGTAAGGTCTTTCTGAAAGCTGTATGTTGTGATGATTTTGATAAATATGCAAATTGTGATGAATATGATATTTGCTATCAGTTTTAAGGGTTAAAGTTTTGCTAAGATTCAATAATTTGATTATACCTGCTGGTTTAGAACTCATATACTGAAGTCAATGCTATTGTTACTATAGATTGCTACAGATACAGACAGTGAAGAAACAAAAGTAATAGAAATACCCACACTTAATGAGGATACAGTCAATGAAAAAGAGGAGGAGAATCAACAACCACCAGAAGGAGCCACTGGGGGAGAGAAAACACAGGAAACAAGGTATACTAAGCCTTCCACTTTCCCAGCAGACAGCCTTTCTATTATCCTGCTGCTTGTTTAGATATTTGTTTACAAGTGTTATTTCACTGCAACTTTTTTATAATGTGACATAACACTAAAAGTATAAAAAAACCTTGAGGCATACATAACACTAAAAGTACAAAAACCTTGAAGCACACATAACATTAAAAGCACAAAAAACCTTGAGACACACATAACACTAAAAGCACCAAAAAACCTTGAGGCATACATTAAACTTGAAGCGCATACATAACACTAAAAGCACAAAAACCTTGAGGCACACATAACACTAAAAGCACCAAAAAACCTTGAGGCACACATAAAACTTAAAGCACAAAAAACCTTGAGGCACACATAACACTAAAAGCCTTAAAAAACTTAAGGCATGCGTAACACTAAAAGCACAAAAACCTTGAGGCACATATAAGACTTAAAGCACAAAAAACCTTGAGTCACACATAAAACTTAAAGCACAAACAACCTCGAGGCATGCATAACACTAAAAGCATTAAAAACTTGAGGCATGCATAACACTAAAAGCACAAAAAACCTTGAGGCACACATAACACTAAAAGCCTTAAAAAACTTGAGGCATGCATAACACTAAAAGCACAAAAAAACTTGAGGCACTCATAACACTTAAAGCACAAAAACCTTGAGGCACACATAAGACTTAAAGCACAAAAAACCTTGAGGCACACATAAAACTTAAAGCACAAAAAACCTCGAGGCATGCATAACACTAAAAGCATTAAAAAACTTGAGGCATGCATAACACTAAAAGCACAAAAAACCTTGAGGCACACATAAAACTTAAAGCACAAAAAACCTTGAGGCACACATAACACTAAAAGCACCAAAAAACCTTGAGGCACACATAAAACTTAAAGCACAAAAAACCTTGAGGCACACATAACACTAAAAGCACAAAAAACCTTAAGGCACACATAACACTAAAAGCACCAAAAAACTTGAGGCATGCATAACACTAAAAGCACCAAAAAACTAGAGTCATGCATAACACTAAAAGCACTAAAAAACTAGAGGCATGCATAACACTAAAAGTACCAAAAAACTTGAGGCATTCATAACACTAAAAGCACCAAAAAACTACAGGCATGCATAACACTAAAAGCACAAAAAACCTTGAGGCACACATAAAACTTAAAGCACAAAAACCTTGAGACACACATAAAACTTAAAGCACAAAAAACCTTGAGGCACACATAAAACTTAAAGCACCAAAAAACTTGAGGCATGCATAACACTAAAAGCACAAAAAACCTTGAGGCACTCATAACACTAAAAGCACCAAAAAACTTGAGGCATGCATAATACTAAAAGCACCAAAAAACTTGAGGCATGCATAACACTAAAAGCACCAAAAACCTTGAGGCACACATAACACTAAAAGCACAAGAAACTTTAGGCATACATAACACTAAAAGCAACAAAAACTTTGAGGCATACATAAAACTTGAAGCACAAAAAACTTGAGGCACACATAACATTAAAAGCACCAAAAAACTTGAGGCATGCATAACACTAAAAGCACCAAAAAACTTGAGGCATACATAACACTAAAAGCACCAAAAAACTTGAGGCATGCATAACACTAAAAGGACCAAAAAACTTGAGGCATGCATAACACTAAAAGCACAAAAACCTTGAGGCACAAATAACACTAAAAGCACAAGAAACTTGAGGCATACATAACACTAAAAGCACCAAAAAACTTGAGGCATACATAACACTAAAAGCACAAAAACCTTGAGGCACACATAGCATTAAAAGCACCAAAAAACTTGAGGCATGCATAACACTAAAAGCACAAGAAACTTGAGGCACACATAACATTAAAAGCACAAAAACTTGAGGCATGCATAACCCTAAAAGCACAAAAAACCTTGAGGCACTCATAACACTAAAAGCACCAAAAAACTTGAGGCATGCATAACACTAAAAGCACCAAAAACCTTGAGGCACACATAACACTAAAAGTACAAAAATCTTGAGGCACTCATAACACTAAAAGTACAAAATACTTTGAGGCATACATAACATTAAAAGCACCAAAAACCTTGAGGTACACATAACATTAAAAGCACCAAAAACCTTGAGGCATGCATGACCCTAAAAGCACCAAAAACCTTGAGGCACACATAACACTAAAAGTACAAAAAACCTTGAGGCACTCATAACACTAAAAGTACAAAATACCTTGAGGCATACATAACATTAAAAGCACCAAAAACCTTGAGGTACACATAACATTAAAAGCTCCAAAAACATTGAGGCACACATAACATTAAAAGCACAAAAAACTTGAGGCATGCATGACCCTAAAAGCACAAAAAACCTTGAGGCACTCATAACACTAAAAGCACCAAAAAACTTGAGGCATGCATAACACTAAAAGCTCCAAAAACCTTGAGGCACACATAACACTACAAGTACAAAAAACCTTGAGGCACACATAACACTAAAAGCACCAAAAACCTTGAGGCACACATAACATTAAAAGCACCAAAAACCTTGAGGCACACATAACATTAAAAGCACCAAAAACCTTGAGGCACACATAAGACTTAAAGCACAAAAAACCTTGAGGCATACATACCACTAAAAGCACAAAAAACCTTGAGGCATGCATAACACTAAAAGCACAAAAAACCTTGAGGCATACATAACACTAAAAGCACCAAAAAACTTGAGGCATGCATAACACTAAAAGGACCAAAAAACTTGAGGCATGCATAACACTAAAAGCACAAAAACCTTGAGGCACACATAACACTAAAAGCACAAGAAACTTGAGGCATACATAGCACTAAAAGCACCAAAAAACTTGAGGCATACATAACACTAAAAGCACAAAAACCTTGAGGCACACATAACACTAAAAGCACAAGAAACGTGAGGCATACATAACACTAAAAGCACCAAAAACCTTGAGGCACACATAACATTAAAAGCACCAAAAAACTTGAGGCATGCATAACACTAAAAGCACAAGAAACTTGAGGCACACATAACATTAAAAGCACAAAAAACTTGAGGCATGCATAACCCTAAAAGCACAAAAAACCTTGAGGCACTCATAACACTAAAAGCACCAAAAAACTTGAGGCATGCATAACACTAAAAGCACCAAAAACCTTGAGGCACACATAACACTAAAAGTACAAAAAACCTTGAGGCACTCATAACACTAAAAGTACAAAATACTTTGAGGCATACATAACATTAAAAGCACCAAAAACCTTGAGGTACACATAACATTAAAAGCACCAAAAACCTTGAGGCATGCATGACCCTAAAAGCACCAAAAACCTTGAGGCACACATAACACTAAAAGTACAAAAAACCTTGAGGCACTCATAACACTAAAAGTACAAAATACCTTGAGGCATACATAACATTAAAAGCACCAAAAACCTTGAGGTACACATAACATTAAAAGCACCAAACACATTGAGGCACACATAACATTAAAAGCACAAAAAACTTGAGGCATGCATGACCCTAAAAGCACAAAAAACCTTGAGGCACACATAACACTAAAAGCTCTAAAAACCTTGAGGCACACATAACACTACAAGTACAAAAAACCTTGAGGCACACATAAGACTTAAAGCACAAAAAACCTTGAGGCATACATACCACTAAAAGCACCAAAAAACTTGAGGCATGCATAACACTAAAAGCACCAAAAACCTTGAGGCACACATAACATTAAAAGCACCAAAAACCTTGAGGCACACATAACATTAAAAGCACCAAAAACCTTGAGGCACACATAACATTAAAAGCACCAAAAACCTTGAGGCACTCATAACACTAAAAGCACAAAAAACCTTGAGGCACTCATAACACTAAAAGCACAAAAAACCTTGAGGCATAACACTTAAAGCACAAAAAAAAAATTGACAGTAAAAAATAAATAGCACAGGACAACACCATTGCTGACAGCTGTGATCCAAAGAATCAAATATTAATATTGTCACTGTTTAAAACCAAGATATTCTGTGTAACAGATAAATCAAGTCTGGGAGAGGTATAAGGGAAAAATGCTCCTTCTATACATGATATATCTGTTCAATAATTAATATACTTGTATTCTACTAAAAGCTTTTAACCAACATTTAAGTTGAACTCTTAATGTACATCTGTATTTTGAGAATAAATTTTTGTTTTTTTCAAATACTTATTTTTAATCCTCAAAATTTCTTCCATACTGTTGAATCTTTATGAAATCCATGACACGGTTGTAATAAATACGGTATTTTTGGTCATGTAGAAACAACTAAATTGAGTTTGAACATCCTTTTCACTTTGTTTTTATTCTGAAAGCCTGTTTTAGTCTATATGTGTGCCAATAGTGTTTTTGATGTGCCTGCTAATGTCTTTGATGTTTATTGTGAATTTTATCACAATTTATTTTTTAACCTGAAAATTCCAGAATATGTTATTTATTTAAAATATACCAGGGCCAATAAAGTAAAAAAATATACCAATGCACAGAAAGAAAAATTTTAAAGTAATAGAATTTGCAGGAAAAAGTCATAACTCTTTTATACAATGAAAATCAGCTTTTTAATATCAGGTGGAATTATTCCACATATAATTTTGACAGTACATATGCACAGGTAATTGGGAAACCTTTTCTTTGTTTGTACATTTTTTTAATACCCATGCTGTAGATTTTTAACATTAACATTGTATTTAAACATTAAAATATTCTACAAAACTTGTTAACTATTTGGAGTTTTTTTTTAGCTCAAATCAGCAAGGCCAAGTGAGTTTTTGCCATCACTTGGTGTCTGTCTCATACAATATTTGTTCATCCTTTCAAATCCACTATCAACAAGAGCTCGCAGGAATTTTTTATTGTTATGTACTGAAAAAGTTTCTTATGTGAACCAACATTTGTCATGGCTGTCAGAAGGCGTTCTGTTTCTGTTGCTAAAATTTTTAAAATCCTGCTAAAAAAATTCAGTAATGCTAAATGAATGGTCACTCTGCAGCAAGGTCTTTTAAATACTTAGATACCATTAACTGATTTTCTTTTTGATTGGCTGAAAGAATTTCACTAGACACTAAAAGCAGGTCAGATCTTATAGTGGTATTGTATTGATGTTTTTAATCAGGTTTTCAACAAAAATCCTGGTTATTCCTTCGGTGTATGAATGGCAGGCTTTTGGGTGGGTTTCCAGTCAATAACTTAGTTCTGATAAACCAATCTTGCTGAAACTTAGCTTGGAGTTGGATTTGAGGCCAGTTAGGTCAATGTCACTGTAACTAAAAATAAGAAAGACATTTTTCAGTCAATAACTTTAGTTTGGACTATCCAAACGTGCTATAACTTTGGATATAGCAAGCTTACATGATAACCCAGCTTGGGATTGGATTTGGGACTAGTCGGGTCAAGGTCACAGTTACTAAAATTTGAAAAACAGTTTCCGTCAATAACTTTATTTTGGATAAACAAAACTTGCTGAAACTTTGAATATAGAAAGCATGCATAAAGACCTAGTTTGGGATGGATTTGGGGCCAGTCAGATCAAGGTCAATTAAACTAAAAATAGAAATACTCTTTCAGGTCAATAACTTCTATAAAAACTGTTTCCACTTAGTCTACTACAGGTACTGAAATTAAATGTTAAATGGTTGAAAACCTGGTGATGTGGCATGGCCAAATTTCTTGTTAACAAGTGTTTTAATCTCATTCTGACTTGGAAGATACAGATCTTTACATCAATTGATTAGCACAGGCTTATTTTTACCATGATGGGGTTAATGTTTGGTCAAACATTTTCAGCAGTTATTAAATTGTTTAAATTCAGTGCAACATGTTACCTTAAAGTATTACTAAGGACCAATAATTCAGTGCAACATGTTACCTTAAAGTATTACAAAGGACCAATAATTCAGTGCAACATGTTACCTTAAAGTATTACAAAGGACCAATAATTCAGTGCAACATGTTACCTTAAAGTATTACAAAGGACCAATAATTCAGTGCAACATGTTACCTTAAAGTATTACAAAGGACCAATAATTCAGTGCAACATGTTACCTTAAAGTATTACAAAGGACCAATAATTCAGTACAACATGTTACCTTAAAGTATTACTAAGGACCAATAATTCAGTGCAACATGTTACCTTAAAGTATTACAAAGGACCAATAATTCAGTGCAACATGTTACCTTAAAGTATTACAAAGGACCAATAATTCAGTGCAACATGTTACCTTAAAGTATTACAAAGGACCAATAATTCAGTGCAACATGTTACCTTAAAGTATTACAAAGGACCAATAATTCAGTGCAACATGTTACCTTAAAGTATTACTAAGGACCAATAATTCAGTGCAACATGTTACCTTAAAGTATTACAAAGGACCAATAATTCAGTGCAACATGTTACCTTAAAGTATTACAAAGGACCAATAATTCAGTACAACATGTTACCTTAAAGTATTACAAAGGACCAATAATTCAGTGCAACATGTTACCTTAAAGTATTACAAAGGACCAATAATTCAGTGCAACATGTTACCTTAAAGTATTACAAAGGACCAATAATTCAGTGCAACATGTTACCTTAAAGTATTACAAAGGACCAATAATTCAGTGCAACATGTTACCTTAAAGTATTACTAAGGACCAATAATTCAGTACAACATGTTACCTTAAAGTATTACAAAGGACCAATAATTCAGTGCAACATGTTACCTTAAAGTATTACAAAGGACCAATAATTCAGTACAACATGTTACCTTAAAGTATTACTAAGGACCAATAATTCAGTGCAACATGTTACCTTAAAGTATTACAAAGGACCAATAATTCAGTACAACATGTTACCTTAAAGTATTACTAAGGACCAATAATTCAGTGCAACATGTTACCTTAAAGTATTACAAAGGACCAATAATTCAGTGCAACATGTTACCTTAAAGTATTACAAAGGACCAATAATTCAGTACAACATGTTACCTTAAAGTATTACAAAGGACCAATAATTCAGTGCAACATGTTACCTTAAAGTATTACAAAGGACCAATAATTCAGTGCAACATGTTACCTTAAAGTATTACAAAGGACCAATAATTCAGTGCAACATGTTACCTTAAAGTATTACAAAGGACCAATAATTCAGTACAACATGTTACCTTAAAGTATTACAAAGGACCAATAATTCAGTGCAACATGTTACCTTAAAGTATTACAAAGGACCAATAATTCAGTACAACATGTTACCTTAAAGTATTACTAAGGACCAATAATTCAGTGCAACATGTTACCTTAAAGTATTACAAAGGACCAATAATTCAGTACAACATGTTACCTTAAAGTATTACTAAGGACCAATAATTCAGTGCAACATGTTACCTTAAAGTATTACAAAGGACCAATAATTCAGTGCAACATGTTACCTTAAAGTATTACAAAGGACCAATAATTCAGTGCAACATGTTACCTTAAAGTATTACAAAGGACCAATAATTCAGTGCAACATGTTACCTTAAAGTATTACAAAGGACCAATAATTCAGTGCAACATGTTACCTTAAAGTATTACTAAGGACCAATAATTCAGTGCAACATGTTACCTTAAAGTATTACAAAGGACCAATAATTCAGTGCAACATGTTACCTTAAAGTATTACAAAGGACCAATAATTCAGTACAACATGTTACCTTAAAGTATTACTAAGGACCAATAATTCAGTGCAACATGTTACCTTAAAGTATTACAAAGGACCAATAATTCAGTGCAACATGTTACCTTAAAGTATTACAAAGGACCAATAATTCAGTGCAACATGTTACCTTAAAGTATTACAAAGGACCAATAATTCAGTGCAACATGTTACCTTAAAGTATTACTAAGGACCAATAATTCAGTACAACATGTTACCTTAAAGTATTACAAAGGACCAATAATTCAGTACAACATGTTACCTTAAAGTATTACTAATAATTCCACACACTGCTGCAGACTTTTCAGTACAGATTACATTTATTTCTATTTATTTATATCATATAAAACTTAAAAAAATACAGAAGAGGTATTTCTACGGAAGTGTATATTGGTCTCCTCTTAGTTGCTTATTAACTACTATTATAATTAAATAAGACACATTGTTTTCTTAAATGGCAACATCGTGTCTTATTTAAGCCTTTTTATAGTTTTTCGTTACATTAAAATGTGCTAATTAACGGTGTTTAATGTTTACTAAAAATAATAGCTCTTATTTAAAACAATATAATTTAAATAATATTTAAGAAATTGTAATTAAGACGCTCATATCTATTTTTAAACAATAAAACAAGTTAATTTTGACAAATAACTTTTATAATACAGCAAAATGGCGTCTTATTTAAAGCATATTGTCGTTTTTTATCACATTAAAATGTGCTAATTAACGGTGTTTAATGTTTATTTAAAATCCTAGAAATTCCACATTTTCGCATTTTACGGAAAAACCGTAAATATTGTCTCCGATTTAAAAAAAAACATTTGTAGTACTGATCAGGCTTTACGATCATACCAAGTTTCAGGGTCCTCATCATCTATTGCAATGTTCTATATAATGACCTTTTGTTTCCATATAAACGGCCGCCATCTTGGACTCCAGTTTTGATGCACTACAATTCATTGTGGTATATCATCCTACCAATTTTTATTCCATTATCTAAATGTGTTCTATGAAAAATTGCTGGGACAAAATTCATGCAGAAAAATAATGAAAATAAAAAAAATAACGCAACAATAACTAACTATAATTGTGATTGCAGGAAGGAAGTCCCCTCCCATCCCCAGAATTTTAGATTTTCTTTTTGGCAATCATGTTTTATATACCCCTTTTATCCATAATAATTTTCAAGCAGACTGGACAAAGCTGAATTTTTGGCAATTCGTAGACATTCGGCAACCGATTGTCTCAGACAAATTTTGCACGTGCCATGATGTTCAGCATACCAATTTTACCCAGATAACCAATTTTCAAGTAGACGAGACAAAGTTGAATTTTTGGTGAATTTAGCGGCCAATTGCCAAAAGTTGGCAAGTCGAAGAAAAAATTCGTTTGCGCCATGAAGATCAGCATACCCATTTTACGCAGAAAACCCAGACGATCCGACGAAAAAATATGTGTACCCAATTTTTCCGATGGCAGACATTTGAAAAATTGTAAATCGTAAAGGTTATCTAGGGATGGCATAAAATATATGTGTAAAGTTTCATGAGGATCCCTGAACTCATTCTACTTATTAAGTAACCCCGTACAAACTTCAAGCGAACAAATAGGAAACTCAAATAAAAGGAATAATAAGAAACTGGGCAAAAACAATAAGTCCTCCGATACTTCGTGGTCGGGAACGTAAATATATATGACTATTATCTTATGGATAATGAATGGCTCCAAAACGATGGCCTTGGCCGTGTTAGGGGGTCACCTGGAGGTGTGCAAGAATATTTCAAATTTTTTAAGATGGCCTCCGTTTAAGATAAATATGTGTTCTCGGACTGGCTGGCGCGATTTTAATGATAATTGGTACAGTGATAGAGTCATCTAGCCTAAGCATAAAAAAAGACGTAGAAGCCGCCGTTTTAAAATGGCGGCCATTTTACTACACCTGCCCCCGCCCAAAATGTAACTGTATTTTATTACTGTTTTTATAATATTTTATTGTACTTTTATCAATGTTATGCTATATTGAGATTGGAAACCATATTCTAAGCCCATTCTTTAGCAGAAGGTTCCAAGGCCATTGTTTGGGAGTCTATTTCTTAGCTTGAAGTTTGAACGGATTTACTTAAGCAGAACGGGTTTAAGGATCCTTATGAAAATTTACACATACATACTATGCCATCTCTAGATGAACCTAAAATTTTCAAGATGGCTGCCATCATGACACGTGCAAAATGTTTCTACGACAAACCAATTTTTGGCAAATGGTATACCAAAAGTCTACGAATTGCCAAAATTTCAACTTTGTGAAATCTGCTTGAAAAGTATTTATTTGGATTAAAGGGGTATGTAAAAGATGATAGCAAAAAAGAAAAAAAGTGACTTGCTTGCAATCATAATTATAGCTAGTTATTGTTGCGTTTATTTTTTTTTTTGTCATTATTATTCCGCATGAATTTTGTCTAAGCCGCTTTTTATAGAACACATTGAGATAGTGAAATGAAACATGATAGGATGATATACTTTTGGAATCCAAGATGGCTGCCGTTTCCATGGAAACAGCAAAAGGTCATTATATAGAACATTGCAATGGGTCGCGAAGACCCTGAAACTTGGTATGATCGTAAGGCCTAATGAGTACTACAAAAATATCCACAAAAAAATCTGAGGCGATATTTACGGTTTTTCAGTAAAATGCAAAAATGTGGAATTGATAGGATTTTTAGTCAACAATAAGCACTGTTAATTTGTCCATTTTAATGTGATAAAAAACCAGTCATGTCTTAAATAAGACGCCATGTTGCCATATTATAGAAGCTATTTGTCATAATTAATTTGTTTTGTTGTTTAAAAAGAGTAATGAGCGTCTTAATTACAATTTCTTAAAAATTAAAATTAAAGTGTTTTAAATACGAGCTATTATTTTTAGTAAAATTAAACACCGTTAAATAGCACATTTTAATGTGACGAAAAACGATAACATGTCTTAAATAAGACACAATATTGCCATATAAGACAGCAATGTGTCTTATTTTAATTACAATAGTAGTTAATAAGCAACTAAGAGGAGACCAATATACACTTCCGTATATTTCAGAAGAGCACATTCTTAGAGAATTAACTAAATTATCTTATCTATTGATTTATAACTGTTTCCTAGTATGTTTTTAATCAAGGAATGGTATTTATTTGAGATAATTGTGTAATTTGTCTTTAACTTGGTAATTTAAGACTAAATATTGAATGTGTTAATTATAGATTGTTATTGATGAATGTTGTTCCCACCTCCTCACACTTTTAAGAATTTCCTTTGTTCTTTTTCAGTCCTGCAGATCTTGTGAACCAGATAATGCACACAGCAGTTAGAGCTGCCAACAAGGCTGCTGCAAATGCCTACACCACAGCTAAAGAAGTCTTCTATACATGGCAGGCCCGAACATACCAGGTAAACACCCAACAGATTAGTATACATGGCAGGCCCGAACATACCAGGTAAACACCCAACAGATTAGTATACATGGCAGGCCCGAACATACCAGGTAAACACCCAACAGATTAGTATACATGGCAGGCCCGAACATACCAGGTAAACACCCAACAGATTAGTCAGTTGTTGTCATGGAGTAAACTTAGGTGTATGAAGTCCTACCCCCATATACAATGAATAGAGATATTACGTGTGTTAGAAATCTGATCATCCTGTTGTCATGTGGGTATTGGTCGGGCAAACTTGTGTTATAAAGAGTTGTGCAATTTTTCATTGATTGGGGGACTTTTTTACATCCAACCACTTAATGCCCTTGGTCCTTTGTTCAACTTTCCATAGTTTTCAACTTTAGAGTTCAACAGGTATAGTTATATTATCTGTCAAATTGTTGTTAAAATGAGGAATGTTTTAGCATTGTTTAGTGCATCCTGTTGTTATTTGCGGTTAATTCAAAGTCTTTGTTTACTTATTAGTGATTGTCAACATTTTTATAGCTTGAATTGTAACGACATGTCCTAGGGTATGAAGTAAAACAGACTTGTCATGTCTTGACAGCATTGGGGATAAAGCAATTATATATCAATTTTAATTTGGCAAAATAAAGTTTTTGTCATCATTTTTCTGTCAAAAGTGGGATGATGGTATTTGATAAATATGAAACCAGTAAAAAATTAATAATTCAATGCATAAACTATGATATGAACACAGTTGTTTTTCATACTGTGTAGTAGCTATCATGAGTTCTGATAATGTTCAATGTTCTGATAATGTTCAATGAACAGTAATGATAAAGTTTTTTATTATAATGATCATGATAACCACAACCACAGTGACTTTACACCATGATATAACTTTAAATTGCTGGAAGTGGTAGAAAACCATACTACATAAATTTGGATGAATTGCATTGCATATAAAATTTACAAAGTCATAAGTCTATAATAAGACTTTTTTATGCTTTGCATGTTTTATGAGTTAACACCTTGCAAAGAGGTTTCTGATAATTTATATTTTTTGTAGACTGGAAAAGACTATAAGCCACCAAATGCTGCCTGGAAACCAAAAGAAACAAGTTTCAAGCCCCCTAAATCTGACTGGAAACCTAAGGAAAATGAAAACACTGAAATAGCATGGAAATCTACCAATGAGAAGTACAAGCCACCAAAATCTGAATGGAAACCTACAGAGGACAAATGGCTTCCACCAAAGGAGATTGGGCCGATGGGAAAACTACAGGAAATGGGCTTTTGCAATCGAGAATTGAATATAAAACTTCTGAAAAAACATAATGATGATGTGGAGGCAGTTGTTCAAGAAATTCTGGCGACTAATGAAAACAACTGGATGGAACAAAGACATGGATAGACTTCTACATAGATAATTTACAACCCGAGTGAACTTCAAGATAAAACTTTGTTTTTTTTTCTAAATATTTTATTAATTAAATGTGCTTACTAGATTTTAAATCTTCAAACACTGGTCGACACTATTGTTTCCCTACTGTTTCTTATTATTATTTTTCTCACCATGTGTAGATGTGAAATTAAACGCAAAAACAGAAAGGTTCGGCTAACATGTTAACAATTTATTATTTAAATTGCCACTGTTGCTATGGTAATCAAAATATGAAAATTAGACTAATGTTTTTATTCCTTTTGCTTGTAACAACATTTACAGCTTTATTGTATAGTTAAATTTTACTCCAAAAAATTTATGGGATTTGAGGATTCAGAAGTTAAAACTGCTTAAAATTAAAAAGAAAGCAATTGGCTGGACACAGGTTTTATTTGATAGATGAAAATAATGCTCTTATTTTTACAAATTGTCTTTTTATCCAGTGATTGAATTTTGTTTCCTTCAATGTTAATTTGAAATAACTTTATTATATTGGAAACCATCCTCATTTTACTTTGGTCACTAAAGAAGTCCCCATTTTATATTGGGTTACAAAAATGATGAGGTTGCTAAAATCCAAGAAAAGAAAAGAAATGACTTTACCTTGTTTATGTGACTTATAACTGTACTTCTTTATAAAATTGTAAAGCTTGATGTTTTTTATTTGTATTTATGTGTACTCCCCTTGCTATGTATTGTTTTGTTTTAGTTAAGAGTAAATAATTAACACTGGTATTTTATTAAGTTTCATGTTATTAAAAATATTGAATAATAAGATAAGGAGAATAGGAATACTTCAATAATCAATTGCACTCAGTGATTATTTAAAATATGTTAATGATTTTAATCTTATGCATTTCTGCACCAGTTATAATAATTTCAACATTCACGATTAATTATTCTGTTTATAGCATTGATCAATATTGAATGTCATTGAAAACTTTTTTCCTGCATGTCAGTCTTTGTTAGCTATGCTGTTGAGGAATATATTGTGACATTTCTTTGAGTGAGTTAAAAGAACTGAATTTTTTCACATGTATAAAAACTAAATTAACTGGGAAATCCTGTATTTCATTGCTGTCAATGTAATATAAGTCTAGTATTATTTTTAAGTCCTAATAATTAGATTCCCTGGTAACAATTAAAGATAAAAAGATCATTTTTGTAAATATAAATATTTGCAATTTTCCCTTTGATACACATACAGAGTGTGACATTTTGTTTCAAGATTATTCTAGTAACTTTTTATTTCATTGTTAATTAAATCTTGTTATTTCTTTTCATGTTTATTGTATTAATTTTGCCAATTGCAAACTTTAAACTTATAACCATTTTTTAAACCAGGTATTACATTAACATGGGTAAAAGGGAAATTTTGTGAAAATCCTGAAAATTTTGGTCGGGGGTTTTGGTTGCTGCCTAGGCCCCCAAATGGGTCCAGGGTGAAGTCCAGGAAGGGATCCATGGTATTTGAGGATTTTGGAGCAACTTAGGACACTACTCTGCAGACTGCAGCCTCAGCTCCAGAGACATCGTTTTCATTAAGAAACTGCATGTCGGCATGTCGTAATAAGATTGAATTACCTCCCTTTAACAATTTTGCAAAACGAATTTATAACTACAGCCCACGATCATGATCACGTCTTTTGAGAAAAAATATTAATCCACAACTAAATCAGTCATTGAAATCCATATTTCCAATAGATTTATCAATTTTTCTATTTCACAAGACCAATTTTTAGACTCCCACCCCCCAAAAAAAAAACTTTTCTCAACAGATTAGCATGAATAACAAAAACAGTCCAAGAGCGACCCAAAAAATGGGAAATCAGGAAAAATCCAGAAAACTTTCACCTAAGCATTAATTACCTGACATGTTTACAGTGGTTGGTTTATCAACATAATGTAAACATCACAAAAACCAGTGATTGGAATTAAAAATTTAGTTGATATGAATGGGATATTTGTTTCAATGGGCCATACAAACAAAACATTGTGGCTTAACCAGGACCACAGGGGCAGAATTTTACATTTAAATAACAAGTCAGTTTTTCAACTTACAAGTTTTGATTCCAATCATGACTTGCAACGTTGACAGCTTCAATTGATTTTTTCTATGCAATAACATGTCTTTTTTTTCATAGGATGACTTATGGATGTTCTAAAGATAATAATTAAATAAGAAATTTATGTTTCTTTCCCCGAAAGCATTGTTGTAAATAATTGTTACGTTTGTCAAAGTTAAAAATTTGAGGAACGACATGAGAGTTGTTTTTTCTATGAATTTATATCAAATGGCAACATCTGTTCTTAACCGTAATATGTGTGCTTGATGCAGTGAGGTGATTAGCCAATCAGATTGAAGTTGGGACTAAGACATGGGGTGCATCCTATCCCCATCAAGCAAAGTGATATACTAGTGTTTTCAATTTCATATGTAAAGTAAAAACATCATAGTGTATTTATAAATGTAACCTGTGTATCTTTCTTCAAAAAGTGTATTTAAAGTTTTTAAACAGTTACCGAATGTTTTATGTTACAGAAGGCTTATAAGATGTTTAAAGCAGAATGTTGTCGTACATAATTGTGACTGTTTATTTTGGTATGGTTTCTGTGTTCCACCAATGAAAATTGAGGGACAAAGATTTTTGGTCTGTTCGTTTGTTCATCCATCTGTCCCACTTCCTTTTTACCTTTGTGTTGCACCTTATTTTTACATGACAATAGATTATATCTTCATGAAATTCAATACATAGTTACAACATGATGAGACCTCTATATGGCTAAATTCTTTGGGGCTGTGCAAATATTTTAGACGTAAGTGAACTTAGAGAAAAGGGGAGGGTGCACACCAATCAATATATCCCAAGTGGGACATCAGTGTTGCTTAGACAGATTTTATTGTTGTAAGTATAATGCAGAAATTTTAATTAAATACTAAGGATTGTATCATTACATTTTGTATGAATAATATTTCAGTTAACTAACTTTAAATTGTTTACTGAGTTATTCTGTCATTTGTGGGGATATTTAAATATGGATTTTTAAGATGAAGAAGAAAGTGATGGAGATTTTGGGATGGTTGAGCGGTTATTCCAGAGACCAAATATGTGCAGAATAACCTGATATATTGTAGAAAAATGGTTTCCAAAAAAAAAACAAACAAAAAAACCCTACTATATATCTTGTGTACTGGATGCAGTATGTAAAAGAAAGTTTTATGTAAGTTGTTTAAAAATGATAAGATATGAAAGAAAGAGGACAGAGAGTTCTTGTATTTATATGACTTTTTTCCTTTTCGGGTGAGTTATTCTTCATGTTTATCTAATGTAATAAATAATTTATCATATGTTGTTGTTTTATTCTGTCCAGACTGACTTTAACCTGAAAAATAATAAGTCATGTACTGTTGATCACATACCTGTTAACACTGAGTTGTGAGGTTTCACTGGGCAGGGTGTATTTAACTGCAATCTTAGTTGACAATGATTGCCTTTTTCCTACCTATGGTCTGGGGTTTTTTCTTATGACTCTGACTGCCTAACCTAATAAAAGCTGGACAATGTATCTTAAAAATTGCTAAAAGTGTTGTTAAACACTATTCGAACAAAAACAAAAATATAGATTGATTTACAATTTTCGAACTAGTTTATTCTAATCAAATGTAGACTAAGATGAGTAAATACATGAAAGTAAGTTTCAGTACTAAAACTAAGGGGGGCGGGGGTTGGACAATTGAAAAAATCTTCTTGGCATTTCAATTAGTTACTCTAAAACCACTGGGTCAATTGTAACCGATCATCTAAATAAGTTTCAAGTTTAATCAAAATGGCAGTTACCACAGCACAGGTTAACAGAAATTTTGGTGAAAAATGTTTAAAAGGCTTAAAACCAAACTTTGTAAAATTGTTCATCATCTACAACCTCCCCTTACATAGGTGTCTTGAAATTGCCATATTTCAACTATCATAGATTAGCACAGCTCATTGCGTATAGATTGCTTAAGAAATAATTCACAGAGGCTTTAAAGCACGTCATATTAGAATATTAAACAATACATGTTTGTCCCTTTTATGCACTACTATTGTGAGCCGGTGTAAATTAAAATGTTACCACGTGTTTATATCAGTTATTCTTTTTCCGTAATTTGTCCGGCCACTTCGACCTTGCCAATAAAAACACTGGACGCCACGATATAGCTGAAAAATTGTGCAAGTGGTGTTCAAAAACCATTCAAACACAACTTGGACAAAACCTGCCATTTACATTTGGGATTTGTTAAAAGATGCATTTTGATGTAATAGTATGGTATTGTCTGGACGGCGGCGGGGAAAATAGGCTACCGAGTAATCAACTCCTCCTACACATTTTCAACCCGGATCTCTGAAACTTCACAGAAAGATTGCACATGTATTCCAGTTTTGCCTCTGCTATTATGGAAGTGTTCGATAATTTTTTTCCTAATTTTTTTCAGACCTGGGAACTTAGTCATTTTTCAGAACATTTGCAGAAGAGCTGCCTATTTTCTGTAATCAACTCCTAAATTCTTTACACCAACCTAAAACCTTCTTCCAAGAAACTGTAAACAATTGAATGTCTGTTTCATTTGGTCTGGTCTATCGACGATTGCAGTGTATGATGTTTCATTTGCCCTGGTCTAACGACAATTGCATTGTATGTTTCATTTAGCCTGGTCTATCGACGATTGCCGTGTATATTTTTTTTTGGCCTGGTCTATCGACGATTGCATTTTGTTTCATTTGGTCTGGTCCAGCGACAATTGCATTGTATGATGTTTCATTTGGTGTGGTCTATCTAGAAGAAACTCACTTTTATAAAAACATACCCTCTCACGCGATCTTCATATATTAGGACAGCTTTATCGTGGCTTTAATTTTTATTGTTTTCATTGTAGAGGAACCCCAAGTTAACTATATATGTAGAAAAACCTCGCAATCTATGTAAATGAAAGATTGCACTCGAACTCTCAACCTCAGTGTTGACAGGCACGTGATCAACAGTAAATTACTAATTACCTTGACCACTCGATTACCGTGCCCCCTACAATGTTTGCATTGAACGTTTGTTTATTGATATTCAATTATCGAAAGACGAACACATAATACAAAGGTCAGTACATAAACGAATGATTGTATGAATTGGCATTTACATCATACCATTAATTATTCTCATGGAATTGTAAATACTCGCATGCTTTAGAAATAACACACAATCAGTAGTTTCTACTTTTTACGAAACATATTCCACAGCTATGATTTTTCAGTTAAAATAATCGTATTATGTTACTGTGGGGGGTATATAGTTAGATCTCAATATGTCACTTGCCTGTTAACACTGATGTAGTAGGTTCGTCTCAAGGTGAACCCCACCTTGAGACGAACCTACTACATCAGTGTACTTGACAAAGAGTGCCAGTTTTTACTACCTGTGGTCGGTGGCTTTCACTGAGTACTCAGGCTCCCCAATACAAAAATGAATCCACATTGTTATCTATTTAGTACCGGACTGACTAAACCCAAATATTTTCTTCTACAGGTATTTTTATTCTTAAGAAAACGCATACAGGTTAAAATCCTTGGTAAATTTTGTTGATGTGCACATTAACTCTTGACGGCAGGTGTAGATATTAAAATAAGTCAACTGTGAAAACTGCAATACACATCAAATTGAAAATGAAGAAAATTTTCTCATCGCATGCACAAAATATGAGAAAAAAAACGAGATGAGATGTCAAAGTATTAAACTTGTTAAAAACTTAACAATGAACACAGTTTGTGTTTTTATATCAAAACTGTGCGGAAAAAACTTGGCCTATAAATAGCTAAAGAGAAAAACCATGAACTCAAATTCATCAGCTGATTAGATTACTCCTGTTAGTCCAAAAATGTTAAACGACTTCTTGTAGGACAAATTTTTTAGTTTTTAAAATATACCTTGATATTTTAGAAGTTATTAGGAGTTGACTTTTATGCCTATTTTCAATGAATTTTTCGTTTTTGTTTGTTTTGTTTGTTTGAATGGTGTTTTAACGCCACTGTCAGCAATTTTTCAGCTACTTCCATGCGTCCAGTTTTTTTTGGGGGAGGCAGCCGGATTACCCAGAGAGAACCCCGACCTGTGGTAGGAAAACTGGCAATTCTTGTCAATTAAGATTGGAGTCGAGTACACCCTGCCTGCAGTGAAAATCGAACCCGCAATCTCAGTGTTGACAGACCACGTGATCAATAGTAGACGAACTACCTTGACCACTCGGCCACCGATATTGTCACTGCGACAACAACATAAAGGGGAGAACCAAATAAGATTTAATTTTTATTAGACTGATTAATTATATTTATGACCATATCAATAGATGTATCTCTGTCACAGTTGGTCTTTGTACCATGTTAAGTGATTGCATTTTGTTCTCTAAATCGAACACCTCTTTTTATCTTATAATATTCATTTGTTTCCTATTTTCTATACATCCCTCTTCTAGGCCCTTGGGGACCGACCATTTATTTTGGCGGGGGGGGGGCTTGGTTTTTTCCTATACTATAAAAAAATATTTTGAAAAGGAATTTTGATGAAAAAAATATTTTGAAAGCAGAGGGTAAGAAAAAAATATTCTGAAGAAGGATTTCTGCTATATCAAATAATGCTAATAATGAAACAAAATTCTGTAGCGACGCCTTCAAAAAATAAATATATTTTCTGACCAAAACAAAAAACCAAGCCCCCCCCCCCTTTAAGTTAAATGGTCTGTCCCTTAATAATTAGAAAAAAAAATATGAATGGATTTAATAGAGAAGAATTTTGTTTCCGGACACAACAAATGTTGAATTCTTTTCCAATCCCCCTTTCCTCTCCGTCCCCCCGCCACCCCCCCCCCCCCCCCAATTACACGCACACACCGAAAGGCCATATTTGTCCCTGATCATGGTAATTCACTCTATTTCTTTAATGGGTAACACATTTGTCACACTTTACACAAAGTACATAGACATAATATTTTTGTATTCATATTTCATTATGATTAATATTTATTCGGTCGTACTCGCCTATGTTGTGTACATAGCAATGTAGTCCGCCGGAGACCTCGCAATACACAGTAAAATATATTGTTTGTTGTACTGCGTCACTGTGTATGTCGTGTTCGTGGCTTTCGATAATATTGTATGACACTGCAAAGTTTAATCAGTTGATTAATTACTTAAATATTGGGATCAGTTTTCAAAGACTATACAAAATTTAACGTCGTTTTATGCTTGAGTGAATTTAACTTAACCTAGTTATTGGAGCTGTATATAACGGTGAAAGCATGGTCTCTGTTTCAGCAATGTATTCGGTAAGTTTATCTTCATTCTATTTGACACATCAAATGCATTTGTATTATACATGTATGCACATTGAGTATTTTTCACTTTTACGCTGACCGCATGCTTCCACTCGGACTAACCATTCCATTGGTTAAATGGGGGGGGGGGGGGGTGGGGTGGGGGGGGGGGGGGGGGGTAGGGGTGCTGCGCATCTTGCGTGCACAACGCACTACAGAATAAAGAAAAATAAATACACGAAAGAATTGTTCTGCTAATTTATTTATCCGTAATTAAAGGCCGCCGAGTTAAATTATGTTTGTATAGGTCACCATGACAAGACCACTTGTCATGTGTAAACACACTGTTCTTGTATTTAAATGGACAAATCGAAATGTATATATTTACAATTTAATTATTAAGATTTTAATTATTATGATTAGTATTTTATGGAAATTTTTCAGTACTTTTCATGCTTGTGGAAAAGTACGGTCTATAATAGGTGAAGGACACTAAATATAGCAGTATTGATTTATGGCATTTGAATGTCATCGTGCAGTTCTAGCCTTAAACTCTGCATCGTGTTTTCTAGGCCGAATTGTGATTTGTCGGATAACGCAAACAAGTTTAGCTTTTCTAAAAAGCTAACCGTCTCTTAGCTGCATTACAAATTTTATGGATTTATTAAAGTATCTGTTTTTTGTATTTTATATGTAAGATAGGTAAACAATATATACATGTACCTTGTAAGGACATTGTTTACGCTAACCTATTATCCAATGGTACTTGAGAGATTTAAATGCCTGTTGTCACTTCACACGTGCTTTTTTTAAAAATAATTAAACAAAAGTTGACTCCCTAAACAACAATGTTCAAAATTAGCGGTAAAAATATGTTTTGTTAAATTTTCATCAATATCTACGGAAGCCTTGGAGGGCCATTTTGACTTTTAACTTTTAACTTACTAATTCTGACTTTTTTGTTTCGAGTTTTGACTACTGACTTGTTATACAAGCCGACTGGGGACATTTTCACTTTTATCTTATGACTTTCAACCTTTTGACTATCGACTTTTGTCTTTTGTCTTTTGACTTCTTACTTTTTACGTAAGCCTTGAAGGGACATTTTTGTCTTTCAACTTCTTACACTTGACTTTTTACTTTTCAATTTATGACTTTTTAGGCTGGAAAAATTAAAGATTGTACAGTTGCACAAACCCCAAAATTTTCCATTATATCAATTGTAAATCTATGTCTCGCTGTCCGATGCGATTTATTGACTTTTGTAAAAAAAAAAAAAACAACTGTCTCTTTCTCCAGAAATCCAATTTGTTGACTTTTAACACCGAGCACGTTACACAAAATAAAAAGTCAGAATGAAGTGTGTTACAGAAATAATGCAATTATTGAAATTTCATATTACGATTGGTTTATAGACGTATACAATAGCATAAAGAAGTAAATTTTCTGAATATTGATTAGCTCATACAAAAATACAAAGGAGGTTGTGGAATTTGCTCTTTTCCTGAAGATATTTTTGTCAGTGAGCTCACATTTTTATAATTAAAAGGTTTAGTAAATCTAACTAAGGTGAGATTGTCTTTGAACATTGTTTCCCGCCTTGAAAGTCATAAGTTGAAAAGTAAAAAGTCAGTTGTAAGAAGTTGAAAGACATTTGAAAGACAAAAATGTCCCTTCACGGCTTACGTAAAAAGTCTGAAGTCAAAAGTCAAAAGACAAAAGTCAATAGTCAAAAGGTTGAAAGTCAAAAGTTAAAAGTGAAAATGTCCCCAGTCGGCTTGTATCATAAGTCAATAGTCAAAACTCAAAACAAAAAAAGTCAGAATTAGTAAGTTAAAAGTTAAAAGTCAAAATGGCCCTCCGAGGCTTCCGTAAATATCAGAACGAAAATTAAGATACAGAACATATAATTTTTTCCTAACCAAAACAGCTTTAAAAAGTAGGGAGATTTTGGTACAATGTTTACCTTTTAATTGTTCACTGACCAATGCATTGAATGAAATAGAAGTCAATATGTGGATCGTAACATTACTACACTAAAATACTGATTAACGAAAATAAAGATATAGAACATAAATTTTTTTCCAAAACAGCTTTATAAAGTATGGAGATTTTGGTACAATGTTTACCTTATAATTGTTCACTGACCAATGCATTGAATGAAATAGAAGTCAATATGTGGAACGTTACATTATTACACTAAAATACTGATTACAACCCCGATTCGACCTAAGAATATATCGAAATTTCAGTACACATACTAGTGCGATCCTGACGTAAACCAATGAAATGAGAAAAATATTTATAGATTTAGTTAACCACCCAATCAAGTAACAGAGAGTCATTTACTCCGAAGACTGATCGTCATTTGACTATGTATACCGTCTCCCAAGCGAGGGTACGTGTTTTCTAAATTTGACACAAAGTGCAAAAAGTGTCTGATGTAAATTCCTAATTCCTTGGTTTACCCTTATATGTTGTACAGGGTTAAGTTAAATGCACTTTTATTATGCACTTTTATTTATTTATTTATTTATTTATTTATTTATTTATTTATTTATTTATTTATTTATTTATTTATTTATTTATTTATTTATTTATTTATTTATTTAATTTATTTATAAAAAAAGGTGTTGTAAATAATAATAATAATTAAGAATTTTTCTTAATGATTTTTTTTCATTCATATTTTTGTATTAACTCTACATCTGTGTCCTAACACATGGAACATAAGTATAATTATATGGACAGTGGTCTTATGACTTTATTCCCTGCATCTTCGCTAAGCCAAGTGTTATGATCGGGCTCCCACTGGAAGAGAGGGGGACCTGATTTTATCCCTTGGCTAGCCAAGATGTATTCCATGAAAAATGGTCAGTTGTGGCAAATATGAGTATCATGATAATATGAAAATTCAATTGTATACTTAACTTATTTTAGTTTCTTAAAAACTTTAAAATTAATTCTACTTAGTATATTTGATACTTTGAATGTAAGTTATCTTAATAATAATAATTTGCATTTTTAATCTATTTGCTATTTACACCTAATTTGGTCAAGCAAAAACACATTAAAAAAACTGTCATTAAACAACATGCACAAAAAACCAAGAGATATTGTGTACAGTACTGGGATGATCAGTATGTTTTATGTTGTTATGTTCTTAATTATTGCCCCAGCAGTATATTTGATTACTGGGAAATAATGACATAATTAACATCACAATAGATAGGTTAAAAGCTTGACCCTGGCATCACATTGTTAGATTGTTTGGTTGTGTGACATCTGCCCTACTAACCCGGTAATTTGTGAGCAGGGAATTAACTACTTCAGCCCCAATTTTAAGGATTGTGTGCCCAGTTAGAAAATAGGTGCCTAATAGTATCCAACTTAAACTAACAATTCAATATTTGCCATATTTTTAACAGGTATTCCGTGTTCACCTAAACATAGTGAAAATTTACAAAACATTTTTGGGATCTTGTTTGAATCCATCCTCCTTTATCACGTGTTCGGAGTCCACCTTCGCTCATACATCAGGTATAAAGTGTAGCGAACGTTGATTCAGGACCCCCTGACTTGGACGGATGGTTTGATTCATTACATGTCTTGTACATCGTACTCATCAGTTATTATGCATTATTTCTCATTACTTACCAACATATACCGTACCAGTTGTCGGTGCTTTGGTACGGGCACGTTACAGCTCTTCAAAATAAAAATTAGCCTATTTGCAGAAATTTGAGGAGCAGCCTCACTGCAAATTTGTATAAATGTTATTGGATATTTTAATTATTAAGATCTAAATTGCTTTGATACGTTTCTTGCATGGTCTCTGGATTTTTTTTGTAAAGTAGTATTGACAATTTTGAAAAATGAACCTGGTCCAAAATTCTAAGTAAACTGTATCGTGAAACATCACGTATAGATTAGGACCAACTAAGTGCGAAGTATTTCGCCCTCTTTTACAACACTTTCTAGACTTGCGAATATCTTGAATAATGTATTATGTTATGCATGCTGAATTGGACCAAAAAATATTGGCTAGTGATTATTATTTCTTAGCAGTACATTGTGAATGCTTATTTTTCAAGAATTGTAAAGTCTGTGTTATTATTTTGTTTTTTTGTTTTTTTGGGTTTAAAAACAATGTATTAATTATATTTTTTAGGTTCTAGATGTGATAGTTATCATGTTTACACTACGCGTGACTCATTGTAAGTAGTAAATTGTAGAAAATACACAAATAACACTGCTTCTCAGTGCACCATGTGCACAAGTACAAAAATATGAAGTATCTATATTATGATGACTTTTTTTACATAATTTTTGTCTACATAATTTGTGGATCAGTCATTAGATTGTATACTTGTCACATACTGGTATTTATGTAAACTTATACCAAAATACAATGCAAATATTTTCATATGAAATGAAAAACAAATCCCATCTCTATTTGATGCAGAAAGGTTTTTGTTGTATCACATGTTCTCTTAGTGAAATACTGCGGGATGCCTCCGGTTTACTTAACAGTTTTCTTTACTTTATCTTTCTACTTAATTAAGGCATCCCGACATGGACATTCCACACAAACCAAATAACATTTGGGCGGAATTTAGACCTGAAGTGCACATTGGCAAACGTCAGCAGTATCCCTTCAACTATAGGACCTGTCGATGTGAAGGTTCTGGATGGGGAACCAGTGACGGACAGTAAGAAATTAGAAATGGCGCATAAAATGTATTCACTCTCTATTAAATCGTTCACAAACGATGGCAAAGCCATACCTTATGACTGTCAACTTGGTTCACAGAACTCTGGAAATACTTTAAATTTAACTGTAGAAAACTTTATATGTAAGTATACTGTTTAGTTCTAAAACTTTTCAACATCTGAAGATGAAATAAGCATGCATGTTACAAATCACTTGAGTCTACGAACCTCTATTTTTTAGTCATGTGTTCAACGAAAATCCTGGTTATTAGATTAAGGTAGGGGCGGTGTCAAACAGAGGGATTTCTGGTCAATAACTTCACTTTGGATTTTTGGCCAGTTGGATCAAGGTCAATCTCACTATTACTTAAAATAGAAAAACAGTTTTGGTCAATAACCTCAGTTCGAATAAACCAATCTTGCGGACACTTTGGATATAGCAAGTTTGCATGAAGACCTAGCTCGGAAAAACCAGACTTGCATAATCTTTTGATATAGCAAGCTTGCATAAAGACCTAGCTTGGGATTGGATTTGGGTTTAGTCGGATCAAGGTCAAGGTCACTGTTACGAAAAATAGAAAAAATGTTTCCTTTCAATAGCTTCAGTTCGGATAAACCAATTTTCCAGAAAACTTAGATATAGCAAACATGATATAGTTTTCCAGAAAACATGATATAGCAAGCTTGCATGAAGACCTAGCATGGGATTGGATTTGGTGCCTGTCGGGTCATGGTCAATGTCACTGTTACTAAAAGTAGAAAAACAGTTTTCTGCTTAGTCTTCTACTAAATTTAATTGTTAAAATAGTCGAAAACCTGGTTTCGTGGCATGGCTACTTTTCTTGTTTAGTCCAACCATCTAAGGTAAATGGTCAATATACTATGTGGAGATATATAGCATCTTACATATGTTTACCTTTAACACCATAAGGCCCTCAGTATATTGAATTAATTAACATATTTCAACTACTCCAATATATACAATGTAGCTAAACATACACATGCCATAAATGCTCAGGGTTTTCTTGAAAATAAATATGTATAAAGTGTCAATAATAATAATAATAATATAATTCTGAAACACAGAAACATAAAAAATGGAAACAAAGACTACTCCTTTAAAACTGTTGCTAAGACTAAAGGGTCCATAAAAATTGTGCATGTTCTATTGGTGTAGTATTATGTTTATTAAGATGTATTTCGTGTTATAATTGTTCTGTGATTTGCATGTTCTTGCTTTGTCCGTAGCTATAGAACAGTTTGTGTGTTAAATGAAGTTCAAATTAAGTTCATACTATGTTTTTGGTTTCTGTGCATGCCAATAAATTCAACAATTATTCTACCTTACTACGGTTTGTGCATGTTTTTTAATTGTAATTAAATTTTAGTGTCGATGATTTTATTTTCCCAATCCAGATAGTCCAAAGCCCAGTGTTGTGTCGTATACAAATATAGAAGAGAAAGGAGATTTATTTACTTTGAAATTCCATAATATCGATCAACCTCCAAAGTGTACTGTTTCCTATGGAGTAAGTTTATTAAATAAAAGTAGAAATGCTATCAATATAAGCTTCAATCACACGGGTTATGAATCAAATGGATTATTCACAATTACACCCACCGGCTTCCGTCTTTATTCACAAGGACAGTCTTCTTTCTCTGGGCATGAGATTAAAGTTTTGTACAATAGGCTGGTTATTCACAAGGACATGCTTCCTTCTCAGGGCGTATGATTTAAGTTTTGTGCAAAGGTATTAGTTATTCACAAGGACAGTCTTCCTTCTCTGTGCGTATGATTAAAGTTTCGTACAATGAGTTGGTAATTCGCAAAGACAGCCTTCCTTCTCTGGGCGTATGATTAAAGTTTCGTACAATGGGCTGGTTATTCACAAGGACAGGCTTTCTTCAATGGACGTATGATTGAAGTTTCGTACAATGAGTTGGTTATTCACAAGGATACACTTTCTTCTCTGGGCGTATTTTTAAAGTTTTGTGCAATGGGTGCGTTATTCACAAGGACATGCTTTCTTCCACCGGCGTATGATTACAGTTCCGTACAATGGGTTGGCTATTCAAAAGGAAAGGCTTTCTTCTCTGGGCGTATGATTGAAGTTTCGTACAATGAGTTGGTTATTCACAAGGACATGCTTCCTTCTCTGGGCGTATGATTTAGTTTTTGTACATAGGCTGGTTATTCACAAGGACATGTTTCCCTCTCAGGGTTTATGATTTAAGTTTCATAGAATGCGTTGGTTATTCGCAAGTACACATGCTATCAGGAAACTTCTAGGCCAATAAGCAACAACAAAATAATGCATTTTTACTAGCTATTCCTTAATAAAATACCAGTGATTCGATGTGTAAACTGCAATTACTTAGTGGTATTATGTATGCTTTGAGATATATAAAATAAATATAGTCATCCTTAACCTTTTTGTAATTTATAGACAACCCTTCTTATACACCAGTAGACAGATTGATGTGACGTGATTCATAAATAATAATCATGTTTGTGTGTGTTTGTGTGTTTTTTGTAATTATAAAACAAAAGGGATGGCCACAGTCACAAGTTATCTCGAAACAGCGAAATTTCAAAGACGAAGTTTTGCTTGTCAGAGGGATTTGAGATAATTCATGAAAGATAAAATAATCTTACAGCAAGTTTTAGATACAGTAAAGGTAGTGTTTCCCATTCCTGGATTTGACTATTCCCTAGACATGACAGTGAGTAATTCGACCGGTGTCGAAATAGAGGAAGGCACTGCTTACTCGTCTGGAGCACCTGAGAGCACCTATGGTTTTTATTGGATTCGGGTTACTCTCATTCTGTTTTTGTGTTGCTTTGTGTATGTTTGACTATATCCGGTGCTGAAATTGTTACTTGATTTTTGGCTCTTGTTCTTTGCTATTTTTCTTGTTATTGATTAAATCAAAGATTATTTGCATATAATTATAGGACATTCAAAATATACTAGCGGTTTTTTAATCCTGTTTGTGGTAGTCAGTTCGTGTGTACCGTTAAAATAATAAACTAAATATTTTTCAAACCTTTCACACACATGTCAAAAAAATATTTAAAAAATCACATCAATGTACTAAGATAAAACATAACCTGTTTGTATTATTAATAACGTTTTATGACAGAGTCAGGTGGTGTATAGTTATGATAGAACAATGTGAAAGTGAAAGTATTTATCGTCAACCTAGTGGTAGACATAAGCTGTCTGTCTTGTAAACACTCTTTATAATAATAGTATCCTAGATAATGTGTTTTTAATTTCGCACGAAATGATAATTTGTGTGCGAGTAATAGACACTAAAAATGTAAATTTAATTAAAAATGTAAAGGGTCTCAAACCTGTCGTTCTTGTCTGATAGTTATAAAACGTTAAATCAAATGGTGTTATTATATGACAATAAATAACTTAGATTTTCATTGGCTAAAATGGTAATTTTACGTATTATTTCAAAATATGATAATCACCTCACAATTATGCACGCGAGGTGATCATTACTTGTGTAAGCTTCAACGTGTACCTAAATATAGTATCAGGGAAAATCCATATATTTTTCCAAAGATTGTTATTGATTTAAAAATTGTTCACCGCGCAATTATGCACGCGAGGTGATCATTAATTGTGTAAACTTCAACGTGTACTTAAATATAGTATCAGGGAAAATCGGTAAATTTTTTGTAAAATATGTGTAAGCTTCAATTGGTATCTTTCTTATTGTCAAACATCATACTTTTGATAATGTTTTTGTTGTGTCATATAAAATGCCTTCAAAAGTAATGATTGAGGATGACCACAGCATGAAATGGGCTTAAAATATAACAAGACCCCCGCGCCATGTGCGCTGGAAAGTAATGTCACCATGGCGTATCCTAAAAATAGATTCCAGAACCCAAGCAGTGTATAAAAATAATATGTATGATAGAGCTAAGATGATGTTGTCAAAATTAACTTTGATGTGGCTATCGTTTCTTTCATATTAAATTTATTTACCTAATTATTTACATAATAAACCATTTATAGACTTTAAAATGGGTTGACATCAATTTTTATCAACTCATAAAATATATTTACCTGGCCAAACGTCTCGGTAAATATAATTTACTTCGAGTTGTTTAAACTAGATGTAAGACTATGTCAAAGCCAATAATTGTATAGTATTACTCTAATACTGCATTTTGTTGAGGTTGATAACCGCGTTCTTATTTGGAAAAATGTCGTATATTGAAGAAAGTAATATTCTTTTTCCAGAGTGTAAATTTTTCTTTATATGAAAATCTAACAACCTCAAGTAATAGCAGTGTTTTTATATTTACAGTGTTTCTTCTTTATTTCTAAATACTGTTATTTGCAACATTTTAAGACATCAGTTACAATATTTTATTTACAGAATATTAATATGACGGACAAATTACAAACAAATTTAACTCGAAATGAGTCCCTCTATGACGCAACTATATATGTTCCGAACACACAGAACCGTGATAGCATTCAGTGCCTTCATTCTTTGAAAGTGTCGTGTGATATAGGAACAAAGGTCATCAATCACAAGGTTGAAACTATGTCCAGCGGTTGTCATCGTATTGCTGCAGCGCAAGTTGTTCAAGGTAATATAATGTATAATTAAGATGAATATCAGGTTTCTAAAACTCAAATGGGTAAGTGATATAAATTGTAGAGTTTTTAGTTATATAATACAGCATATAGTTCCATTTGAGATGCATATTTCGATTTTTGAGTCGTATGTTCTTTCTTTGGTCTTCTTAATTTTTAGAGTAAATGAACAAAACAGTCGGATATTTTCTTAGCTCTCTAGCTTTTGGCGTTTAAGAAAGTAGCAATTCTTTTACTTTTTTATTTTTTTTTTCAGAAACCGAAGAAAAAGATCAAAGTTTAGGAATTTTTGGACTTGTTGTATTTTCCATTGTAGCTTTGGTGTATGTGGGAGGTTTCATCATAGCTGTTATTGTTATCAAGCGAAAGGAAAAGAAGTAACCTTATGTATTTCAAAAGTAACATATGAACCACAGGTACATCATCAGTAAACGTCAAACGCTATACATTAGTGGACGATTTTCAATTAATTCTCCACTAGTCTGCTGTTAACAGAGGAAAGTCTTACATTAAGATTATTCTTCTGTTAGTTTAGTATCGACAATTGTTCTCATTATATTTTTATGCTGACACTTGGAAACAGATCATAATACAACTGTAAATATTTTCTTAAGAGCATTATGGTTTGTGTATGCCTGTGTCGTCCGTTTAATTTTAAAGACTCTGCATTGTTCTAGTCAACCAAATCGTTTTATAATTTACTTATACGGGTTGTGGGACTAAATAAATCTTGTGTCATTTTTACACCTTCCTTTTTAGAAAACAAGAACAGAGTAGCGTTGTGATTGGTTTAATGCCTTTATATGTCTATAAATTGGTTTCGGTTCAATATATAACTCCCAACCGACGCACCCAAAAAGACATTATTACTCATTATCAATTCAGTCAGTGTGAGGTATCACTTTCACTTTTCATAAGTCGTGCTAACAGCTTTAACATTTTCGACTTCTTCAAAGTTCATTATTTCTAATTTCGTAGTAATTTTGCAAAAACATGTCTGTCGTAGCAATTTTTAGTTCTAATTGATTAAATGGACAGTCAATTTGCAAGATTGAAGTATTGGAGGTATTTTTACAGAAACACGTTTTATTATGATTGTGTTAAAAATATTAATTTGTTTTTATCTAAAATTGAAATGCTCAACTATTTGTAGCTTGACTATTAAAGTATTGGATGCTTTTTAAAAAGATTCTTCATTTTATGTTGATTTAGTTCCGACTGGTCACATTTTATGAATCTTTTTTCTGATTGCAGAAATTATTTAAAAAAAATTCTTGTATTTATAATTTACTGTAATTTTTCATTGGAGTTTTGTAGCTTTATGATACATTGGATATATTTGACCGCAGTAGCTTGATATTTCTACATATATTTTATTAGATTATTTTTATGTTACATGACTATTGTGGTGTGGTCATATTTTTTCCCCAATGGAAACATGAAGAGACCTACAGTTACCCAGTTTTAAAAGGGTGTTCTTTGTCCGTTTCATCTTAGTTTGTTTAGGTTGTAAATAATTAAGGGAACGCTTGTAATAGTAAAATGACTTTAAATGTTATACATAAAATAATTTTTCTGATGTTTTGTGTATCTTATGATGATCGAGTTCAGACTTTCCACTTTGAGGAAATTTTTTTTTGATTGCAGAAATAAAATTAAAAAAACTCCTGTATTTTTAATTTTAAGAAACTTTGTGTAGTATTTCATTGGAATTTTTTATATATTATATATATTTGACACGCTTGATATTTCTAAATAATATAAAGTGCCACAAATATTAGACAAACACTTTTTTTAATTTTTAGTATAACATGATTAATGTGCTGTAGTCATATGTAGTCCCCCATGGGGAGAAATGTTGCTAAAGAGACATACATTTACCCAGTTTTTAAAGGTGCTCATTTTCCGTTTGATCTTAGTTTGTTAAGATTGTAAATGATTAGCGGAACGCTTGTATTAATAAAAATACTTGAAATGTTATACATAAAATAATAATTTTTTCTGATGTTTTGTGCATCTTATTTGTAATTATGGAAAAATAACTCATCAATGTGTACGTATACTTTTGATTCATAACAAACAACAGAACAACCTTACATGTGTAAATGAACAACATAATACATACGTTCAACCATTTACTTAGTTGAGAAAATAGTTTAAGACATAAAGCTACAAGCTCTTTTATCACAAATACAAAATAACAATAAATATTTAAAAATGAACACATTTTCCTCAAGACACCATCTTTTAACATCGCGGGGAAAGGCATAAAACTCCACCACCTTTCATAAATATATGTTGTATATGTGCTTTGCACCCCTGCACAACACATCACAGCACAGGGTTCGTTTTGCATCGTCTGCCTTAATCCATCCTATTTTGTTTTAAATTTTACCGCTTTCAACTGAAAATATTTATGAAATCACTTTATTTTTTGTTTGTTTAAATGATGTTTACTTCCACTTGCAGCAATTTTTCAGCTATATCATGGCGTCCACTTTTTACTGGGAAAGAAAGTCGGAGTACCCGGAGAGAACCCCTGAGGAATGAAAACTGGCAATCCTTGTCAATTAAAATTAGAGTCGGGTACAACATGCCCGCAGTGACACCCGCAACAGTGCTGATACACCACATCATCGCCTACCGCTACGAAAGCGATCATATCTTGAAAATGACGTATTATGTCCGAACTATAAGAACAAAGAAAAATGCTCAATATTTATATTAGAAGGAACAGTACCTATCTATAAATTTTAGACGAAATATTAGGACAATACACCTTAACAACAATCTCAATTTTTAACTTGTTTTTTACTGACCATATGAACACACCTGAATTGCTCAAAGTTAACATGTATAAAACACTAAATCTACCAACCAGCAAGATCACCAATCAATGTAAATATAAATAAAATGTTTGAAAAACAATTCCGTTTGCATTGTTATTCAACATTATAAACACATGTTAGCATTTTCCAATTAAATGTTAATATGTGTATTACATTTATTGATTGATTGTTTTGCTTAATGTCTAGAAAGCAATATTCAGGCGAGAAAAATTAAAAGTTAATTCCCACTCGTTGGAGGTGGTCTTGTGCTTTAATTTGGAAAGCCTGACCTCGGGTTATAGGGTTTGGGGTGTCATCTTCATGTCCGATGAAGACATAAGACACATTATACGTATACTTTCACCTCTTTGTTTTTCGTTTCATTACTTATGTTCTTATTTAAGAAATAATATGGACTTGCGTAATATTAAGATGTGTCACTTACATGTTCTTTTTCTCCAAAACCCCTTGGCCAATTGGAACCAAACTTGGCAGGAATGTTTATTGGGTGGTTCTTTACAAAGTTTGAGTTTTTGGTGCTAATCAAATATTAAACATGGCTGCCAGAGCCATTAATGCGTTCTGATTGGCTGAATTTAAAAAATCTTCTCAGAAACCGTTCCACACAATGAAGCCAAATTATGAAGAAATGAAGGTTGGATAGTTATCTTAATATTTTGAGTTTTTGGAGCCAATGCAAATTGAACATGGCTTCCAGGGCCACTAATGCGTTCTAATTGGCTGAATTTTAGAATTCTTCTCATAAACCGTTCGGCAGATTTATTTGAAATATTGCATTAATGTACCTTAGATGGTCCTCTACAAAGTTTGAGTTTTTTGTGAAGATACAAAATCAAGATGGCCGCCATCGCAGGACATAGTTTAAGATAGGACCCCATGAGAAAAACATACAAACAACATCTTGGAAACTGTTCCACACAATGAAGCCAAATTAATAAGAAAATGAATGTTGGATAATTATCTTATTATTTTGAGTTTTTTGAGCCAATTGCAAATTCAACATGGCTGCCAGAGCCATAAATGCATTCCGATTGGCTGAATTTTTAATTTCATCTTCTCATAAACCGAATGGCAGATTGATTTGAAATATAAGGCTTTGTCCTTTGATTTTTTGAAAATTCGTCTTCTCATAAACCGCATGGCAGATTGATTTGAAATATTGCATAATTGTACCCTAGATGGTCCTCTGCAAAGTTAGAGTTTTTTGTGCTGATCTATAATCCAAGATGGCCGCCATCGAAGGACTTAGTTTAACATAGGACCCAATAAGGTAAAACATACAATCAAATTCTTCCCGGAAACTGTTCCACACAATGAAGCCAAATTATGAAGAAATGATGGATGGATATTTATCTTACTATTTTGAGTTTTTCGAGCCAATTGCAAATTGAACATGGCTTCCAGGGCAACTAATGGGTTCTGAATGGCTGAAATTTCAAAAATCTTCTTACAAACAGCATGGCAGATTGATTTGAGATATTGCAATAATGTACCTTTGATGGTCCTCTACAAAGTTTGAGTTCTTTGTGGTGATCCAAAATCCAAGATGACCGCCACCTTGGACCCTATGGGAAAACTATACAAACAGCTTCTCTGAAACTGTTCCTCACAATTAAACCAAATAATGCACAAGTGAATCTTAGATGGTAATCTTATTATTTAAAGTTTTCGAGCCGATAGGAAATTCAACATGGCTGCCAGAACTGCATATGCCTTCTGAATGGCTGAAATTTTCAAATTTGGTTTTCCCACAAACCGCTTTGCAGAAGGATATGTGATATTGTATTGTCCTCTACTAGTTTTGAGTTTTTTGTTTTGATCCAAAATACAAAATTGCTGCCACCATGGAACATCACTTAACATACTAACCTATGAAAAAACATAAAAGCTGCTTATTCTCAGAAACTGTCCTACAAATTGCTGCTGATTGGAAATTCAAAAAGTTTTTTGCAAGTCAGGTGAGCGATACAGGCTCTTAAGAGCCTCTAGTTTAATTCATGAAGTTGATCTTTACTGCATTCGATTCCAGAGTGATTCATTTTATTCGAAAATACAGTTTCAAATAGGTGTCATCACGTAATGGCAACGATGTTACCACTTTAAAACAAGTGTACAACAACTGATCATAACAAAATGACACATTTGATGGGTGCCGTGAAGGTTTCGTACATAAATGTCAATGTTCAATAAAGAGGTAGCCAATATATACGCTTTTGTTATTTTAGTTGGGACTGTGTAGTAATTGTCATAAGCACATAAACATATTTGCGGCACATGATTTGTCGTCATGTTTGGCGGATATGTTTAATAACAACCAATACGTACACAATTGTGTTGGATGTGTTCCCTACTCCACTTCTATGGCAAATTGTATTCAAGGTCGTTTCAGACAGACGGATACAATTCACCACGATAGTTTATTTCATCATTTGTTTCATAGGTTTGGCAACTTGTTAATAACATTTATTGCATTGACCTTGAGGTAACATACGCAAGAAACGGTTTCAGTCAGTTTCATATCTTTTAGCTTCCGAATTATGTGTCGTAAAAGTGCTGCAGTGCCCGCATGTGAAGTATGTATACATGGTTGTTGCTCACTGAAAGGCTAATAAAAGTTGAGCTCAGGTCGTACTTATGTGAAATTATTATAGGATTAAACACTGGGTTTTAGGAAATTATCAATGTGTAAACCGAATGTCAAGTTTGTGAGGGAGTCGCCGGAGTTTACACATTGATAATTTCCTAAAACCCAGTGTTTAATCCTTATAATTCTGTGAAATAATCGTTACGATTTTTAAAACAGCAAAAACAGTTACAGAAACCCATCTAGACCTCAAAACGTACCTAGGCCGGAAAGCGTAGGGATATGCAAAACATAGTACCAAAGGATTCGCGGTTTTGTAGATATTGATAGGAAAAAAAAACAAAATGAAACACTAAATTGTATTTATATTATATTTTATTTGAAATCTCAATCGATTTAATTGGAAATCATTGGGGCAGAGAAAACATTGTCCCCTCTCCCTGATGATACGTTAGGAGGACGCCATCTTGTTTACATTGGATACTGAAAGTAGTCTGCTCAGTGGAAATATCGATATTTAAATTATCTGAGAAGACGCCATTTTAGTGTTTTTATCCAATCAAAGCACTTAATTTGCATGTTACTGATCGTTATATTTGTAAGTTTTCGTAATCAGGGCTTTGTCCTTTGTTTTTTTCATTAGATCTCGTTGTTGTCAGATTTATTTTCTGTTAAATCTTAAAACTTGACCATTAAAGTTCTGACCGTAACATGTGATTCGTCTCAACTTAAATACAAATATTTAAACGCATTGCTGAACTTGAAATAAATACATCCCGAGTTATCATGGTAGATTTATTGAGTAACAGCAGTAATGACAAGACTTGGTGACATCGACCTTCAGCCAAACACTGGTTTTGACTCAATAGATTTAAAAAAACACGGCAGTAAATTACGAAGGTGGGAAGAAAATCAAGTAATTTTAGACCAAATGGCATCACAATGATGCAATTTATAATCCTAGTTTGAAAATGCATGGCTATACAAATAACTTAATTTACAGCGTTGATCAACTGAACTGTAAAGCGTGTCTTTAAACCACAAAATTGTTTTCAATCTATACCTTTTGGTAAAATGCCGAAAAAAAATATGATATCTACAGGTATTCATGTCTGTGTATTTATTAAAGGAAATAAACTTCTTTATACATTTTAAAAAGCCTAAAAACTTCTTCATCTCCTAAAGATATTCAACTGAGTACTGGCAATTTCTAATAAAATATCAAATGCCCCTTTAATAAAAGCAAAGGTTTAATTTTAGTATAGCAAGAAGATTCATCTTCCAGCAAACAGATAGAGTATTGTTTCAATAGAATCATCAACAAACACATTCGGGAATAATACTCAGTCATTTACCAAAAATATAAAAACGATGAAGTGATGGAAAATATAAGACACATAAATACTTATTTTGATTGTGTGAATAAACCATAGTTGCGTATAGCTTTCATTGGCAAAAGAAAATATCAGTGCCAATCATTGTCAATCAAAGTTGTATTAGAACACACTTGTTGGGTGCAAATGCATAACCCCTGTTGTTTTTATTTCTAGTAGAAGTGAGATATCTCGTTCATGCCATCATTGTGAGTAAATGGTCCATCATTGTGAGTAAAAATAAATGGTGGAATTACAACTGTAGTTGCAAAGATTCCAGAGGTTTTGGGGGTTACTTGAGTGTTTCCTTGAGTGAAATGTGACCAATATATTGAATTTATTTAACTAAAAAATATGTTTTGAATTTAATTCTTGATTTTTGATTTTTGTAAATTGAGTGATTCAATTTGTTAGGCTGTGTCAAGTACAGAGTTAATAAAGGATTGAGCTACCGTGAAAGGTGTAGACCACCATTCGCAAAAATCAGTAATCCGTTTATGACTGTTTTTGCTAACTCTGAAATAATTAGCAATGCTATAGTATCATTTTGAGAATGTGACTTGAACATGATAAATGTTATATGTATTTAGTTCAAAGGATTAGTGTTACCTTGAGTTTATACTATGAACATACTAAAATATTGATATGGCTTTCGGTAAATTTGGAACCGTTTCAAAGGCGACGTATATACATATGTGCTAATGCATAGTGTTAAGTACTAAGTAAATGAAAACAATAAACTATCTGCTTAAAAACATGTTAAACACTATGCATTAATTTTTTTAAATATGTTTAAATTTTAAAAAAATTAATGCATAGTGTTTTTAAACCTGTTTGTAAGCAAATAGTTTTTTGTTTCCATTTACGTAGTACTTTCTTTACAAGATGTATTCATTGGTGGACTGCCACACTACAGTAGAATGACTTCGTCAAAATAAAGGTATACAGATATCAGTCTTGAGTGTGGATGCACTTGACATGAACTGTCTTGGTTGTCTATGGTGTATATGCTTGGTGCAGCAAACATTAGATATTAGAAAATCTTTATTGCACTATTAAATGAATTCTAAATACAATGTATTTGAGGGACGCATTTTCTGGTCAAGTAATTTTTGTAATATATAGCTTTGATCTGTTGTGGTGCTGTATCGTTGTCTAGAATGTGGAGTAAGTACAAAATAAATTGGAATAGTTTATTTTCATTATCCAATAAAAGAATTTTGTATGAAGTATAATATCCAGTTATATCCGTTGAAGGATGGGGCCTTGCGTGTTTTTGAACACATAAACAATAAGTTAATTATTTACATTTATGCCTAATATCTATGCATTGACTAGACTTACTCTCCAATGTTATTTTATTGGTGATGGCTATACGGTACAATACATAAGATGCGGACAGCAATAAACAACACAAAACAAAACACGTCAAAAATTCAAAACCCTAAAGTACGGAAAGAGTAATATGATTTTGCTTGTTTGTATTAAATAGTGTTTTACGCTTCCTTCACAAATTTGTCAGCTTTATATTGGTGTCCAGTTATTTTTTTAGGGATAAAGTTGGAGGCCACCTATCTTCAGCAAGAAACTGGCAACCATCGCAAATGATAGATTTTATAAAGCCATCGTATTAACACCGTTGTTACATTTGGGAACTGAAGTCGACTTGCTAAAGTTTATGTGCAAGCATGTACAATACTTCATTAAATTGCCACATCATATACGTGGATTTCGACACCCTTCATAAACGTGAGACTAATTTAAAACCAATTATTTGGAGGAATAAATGTAAATTAAAAAAATCTGCAGTAAGACATCTTTGAATTATGCATGCTTGGAGCAAAATTCACAATAAATATTACATAAAGGCTGAGATATGTAGACTAACATAACTATGCAGTATGCCATACTTTCCAACCCAACACAAAAAAATATGCAACATTTACATACGAGATCATCAACAATGATATACATACTCATATGGTTGAACTATATACTCTTTATTACCAAAAAAGCCGTTGGTTAATCTTTCTCAATAGATGTTTATAGGGATTCAGTACAGCATGATGGGTATTACGAGGGACACAATAATTAAAGAACGAACAAAATAATACTAAAGAAAACTTAAGCCCACTAAAGGCATATTTTATACATTTAATATTGCACATTTCCGACCAGAGGATTCAAATCGCATACACAAACACATACACACAGGCAAATATTGACGAGGGTCCAAGATGAAGGTCAAACAAAAACAGCAGTGGATACTTTATATTAATTTAGCGGTCGTAAGTTTTAGGTTCATACTATTTAGAGTTTCGCACGGCCAAACGAAATACTAGTAGACGCCGAAGATAAACACGTCGCAATATTTTGGGACAAAACGTTGCTGAAATATAAATATACTGCAAAAAAACCCTTTATATATATTACACAGAAACTACATGACGTAAGAATCAAACCTGCAAGGTGACATTAACAACGCAACAACTTGTTCTATTTGAACATCTAAAAAATGAGGTTGCATAAACATACATACACATTCTCAACATACATCTCAAAATACATGAAAACTGGGAATCATTAAAACGGAGTATTACAGGTACCGAACACATACATGTGAACACATATCACAATTCTATATACAAGTATTGGCACAGTAGGAACTGTTCTCGGGTCTAAATCTAAAAGCTAATACTACGTGCAACTCTAAAGCTAAGTGTAAAGTATATCAATTATAATGGATTATTATATTAAGTCGACCTCTAAATTTGAGTACACTCTTGAATTATTACGAAAATCAACAGATAATCTTCAATTTGACAAATATGAAATAACTGACATGAAAAATCCATTCAATTAGTCAGGTTTTTCAGATATTTTTTCTTTTACAATATAAATCATATTTACCCAAGGTGCAGATTATTATTGAAATGTTAGCATAAGTGCAAATGTCAATACAAGCAGTAACTAGCGTGTATTTTATCACAATTTAGCTTTGACAAACATACTTAAAAACAAAAATGAATATATATCAATACATATTAAAAATTATAATGGTATAATTGCACATGTCCGACCATTAATATATATCAAAAACATATTTACATAAACAGATACTTTCTACTTAATAAATTTTAATTTGAAAAATAAAATAAAGAACATGCATATATATTAATTTTGTACGCTTTGAAAATTTTTCCAACTTCATCGACGTAATATTTAGCCGTAATAACTTGTTGACTTAATTTTTTTCTGTGTTTGATATAATGTATCATCTATATTTCAAACAATATAAAGACTTGGTATACAATAACTTGTGGCCGTATTGAAACTAACATTTTTATGCCTTGACACAATGTTGCACTGAATCCAAAAACATACGGTTGCAAGGGATTCTCTATCAACTGGAAGTGACTTTTCGGAAGTTATTCCAGAAAAAAACCAGAAACTTAATTATAATTTAAAAAAACAAATAACAAAAATGTCTTGAGTTCAATATTTTTTATCTCGCAAATATCCTTCATATTTAAAAGAAGAAAGATGGAATATACTTTACTCGTGCGTACTTTGCTTTGAAGCACTGTGGTGGTACAATGAACACATTAGGGTCAGGTATACCCTGAACATTGTCGAAAAAGTTGGTCGTAACTGACGAATTTGTGTTTTGGTTTGTCACTGTGGTCCATCGAACTGGAAAGCAGTCTTTTACCGTAAAAGATGCGTAAACCTCAGCCACTACAATAAAGCATACAATGTAGTGAATTTGACTTGAGTTCATACGAATTTTACTTATGTACAGCTTGTATGTTCTAATGCACCATAATAGTAAGAAAACGTGTAATTATCTAATTTTTACTGTATTGTAATTCTGAGCATTTATTATCGTGCTATTGTAAAGGTAAGATAAACATGTGTGTTTTTCAAGTGCAGTTCAAATAAAGAACAGACTTCGTTTGATGACAAAGTACTCAGTCCCAGTAGTACTTAACGTTAAATAAATTGGAACCAGAGTCTAATTAATTTAATCTGGTAGTATAATATATATGATCCATTTTTTTATACCTTGAGAGAGGGTTGAGAACTATACAGTGATTTATTAAAACTTTCAAATAACTGAACCTACTTTTCTGGTTTGGAATACGATCTGACCAATCCTGTGTTGTGACATAGTCAGTAGGACCACCAATATTGTAATCACTTTCAAATGTAGCGTTTGGAGGTACACCGATCGGTCTAAATTTCGGAACATCCACTTTTGTACATTCTTCAGTTTTCATATCTATCTGGTATGCGACATTTAGAGCATAAAATGTAATATATCGATAAAACCTGTAATGAAGAGAACAGTTTTATTTGTTTGATAAATATACGTTTCTAAATCTACAGATAACAAAGTGATACAACGAAAGAAAGGGTGCAGGAGGGAACGGCGGCACATATACAATACATAGTTTATCGTGGAATGAGAAGGACACAATATGTTATTACCCAGCTCTGCTCCGTATATGTAATTAATATAATCAAAATACCATTGACGACGAGGTCATTTTTTTACATTGATCAAAATGAAAATCATAAGGATAATTTATAAACACATTTCAATGTTATAACTGAAAATCTCTACCATGAATGATTAACAAAAATACAAAACTCCAAAAATTGTAGCCAAATACACAGTCTTTAACGGTCACTGGAACTGAGGACGAGAGTTTCAAAGGCTGTTTATTTTGTCGAATTTTTGTTTCATTTGTGTATTAATGTATTTGCTTTTACAAATCATTTAAATGTTGATTTCATTGCAATATAGATTATTATGGTGATCATTATTCATTGTCAGTGGTGAAAATTATGTAAAATTTTTGCAGTTCACAAATATACATTTGTTTATTTTTAATTTATATGTATTCTATATTTCAAACTATGTGTGTGGTGTAAAAAAAATGCCCTAAACTGTGTTAGAATAAAATATATTGAATATTAATATTTTAAAAGATATATAATATATTATTTTAAATGTGTGTTCCCAAAACGTCTACTCGCAAAATAAACATCTAATTAAGAATGATGATTAAGAGGCACTTTGAAGGTTTTTTACCTGTAATTTGCCTGTAAAATAATTCATGTTGCGGGAATAGACGTTCCGGGAATACCTTTCAATTTTCCGTTTAATAATTTTTATTTTGCAAGAAGAAGTTTCGGGAATAATCATTCTAATGCAGTTCTTGATGTAACGTCAATTCTGATTGGATAACGTGAATAATTTCATGGCATTAATTACACGATTGATGCCGTCAGATGTTAACGCCAGCGCAGACGTTATATTTCCGGCAAATAAAAAATTCCAATTTTAATCAGTTAATTTAGTTTTTTTTATTGCCGTAGCATTAGAATGGAGATAGCTGTATTGTATTTGAAGATTTGCCGGCATCAATTGGTGATTTGGCCAATAAACTCAATTTCCGTCCATCAAATCACCAATTGATGCCGGCAAATCTTTAAATACAATCCAGTTATCTCCTAAATATATGACTAATTTTTTTTATATAAAACATCAAAATAAAAACATAGCACAAATTAAACAATGTATAAACAAAGCAAAAATATTTATTAACAAAACATTTTCTTACAGAAGGTAAAGGGTTTTCACGATGTAGCAGAAAGATTATTGTTAATCCATTGACAGTCTATACCAACTAGTATAAGCCTGTCCCTGGTAAACCAAAGTAATGTAGATGTAACTGACTACGTTTATTCCACCAGACTATCGGTTAATATATAAAAACAATTAACTGGACGGTCCAGATAATGTTGTTAGTTAAAATCATCATATACAAATTTATAAAAAAAATACATTTAGGATAGTCCTAAAAATTTTTACCAGTTTTGAAATAAATTTAATTCTTCATCTTCCTTTATACGCAAATTAGTTACATTTGTGATGATTTGTGATTTATTGCTTTCCTTCATCTAAAACTCTGTATACTGAAATAATTTTATCTGATAAATTATATATTTTTAATGTTATGCATAATCCTTTACAGTTTAAGAACAGATTTTTCTGTGTCATTATTTTATTGTGTTTTACATAATTTTTAATTGTGTAGCGACTCAATCTCTTTTTTAAACAGGTTTTTTTGTATTTTTCTTCTGAAATGAAATTGTGCATATATTCCATTTTTAATAATATGAATTATTTTCAAGGTAAGGTACAAATTCATACCCTTCAATGGACCTCTTTATTCCTATTTCTTACTTAGATGTTTATTTTGCGAGTAGAAGGTTTGGAGATTTTAAATAATGTTTGGTAGATTTGGCATCAGGTTTGCTTGTTGTTTTAAAAGTACATAATGACAAAATCTTTTTACCTGTTATTGTCATTCGTTGTAAAAACACTGACGAAGCCTGTTGGTCAGGCGAAATATGTGTGCAATTTGTTAAAGTGTAAAACTTTGTTTTCGCCTTAATTATGTATCTAGATGTTGTTGTACATCTTTTTAAACGAATATATTATTATTTTAGTCTGTACAGTATCGTTATCTGCCGTAACGATCCAACATCCCGTACGAACAATTGTTGACTATTTCTTTAGACGAATTCTTTAGACGAATATATATATATATATTGTAATCCTATATGTTATAAATCTGTATTCTAACAACATTGTAATTGCCACACATCTATGTTGTTCTAAGAAAAAATATGCCATGTTTCTGAGAACCTAACTCTGATCCACAAAAAAATATATAATTGTGGAGATTAATGATTGTGTAAACGGTTAACAATACGACAGATGTTTTTCATTTTTATTTTTCGGTGTTTTAAAGTATGTGTTCGGCTCTTTCCGATATGGATAAATTTTTAAAAATCGATCAAATATTTAAAGAAAATGATTTATATATTTTTAAAACATCAAATGCAAAGGATATAGACTACATATTTTCAACATCAAGCATAGAAAAAATAGAACATTCAATATTTTTTCTCCTCCATAAAACGGTCACTGGAACTGATGACGGAAGTCTCAAAGGCTTCATTTTTTGCAATACAGTTTTTTCTTATGAATAAAACGTAATGATGTATTGTTAATGTAATGTAATGTTATGTATTGTAGTAATGTAATGCATTGAATTATGATGATGGAATTCATTAATAATTATGTTTAAACTTAAGCCAGCGGGGAAAGGAATAGACCAACATGAACACAATTTTGACTGCGACTGAAAAAGTATAGACGGAAAATGTATTCTTTCGAAGTAGCTAAAATTGCCTTTCCGAAATCTACAAAAAGGGGGAGGGGGTATCTTGATTAAATAAATATAGTTTCAAATTAAATAAGCAGATCCAAATCTAATGCCATACGACAGATTTAATAACCAGATCCATATCTAAAGCCATACGACAGATTTAATAACCAGACCTATATCTAATGCTATACGACAACTTTAATAACCAGATCCATATCTAAAGCCATACGACAAATTTTATTACCGGTCCTATATCTAATGCCATATGACAACTTTAATAACCAGATCCATTTCTAAAGCCATACGACACATTTAATAACCAGACCTATATCTAATGCCATACGACAAATTTTATTACCGGACCCATATCTAATGCCATACGACAAATTTTATTACCGGACCCATATCAAATGCCATACGAAAGCTTTAATAACCAGATCCATATCAAATGCCTTACGACAACTTTAATAACCAGATCTATATCTAATGCCATACGACAACTTTAATAACCAGATCTATATCTAATGCCATACGACAACTTTAATAACCAGACCCATATCTAATGCCATACGACAACTTTAATAACCAGATCTATATATAATTACCATACGACAACTTTAATAACCAGACCTATATCTAATGCCATACGACAACTTTAATAACCAGACCTATATCTAATGCCATACGACAACTTTAACCAGATACATATCTAATGCCATACGACAACTTTAATAACCAGATCTATATCTAATGCCATACGAGAACTTTAATAACCAGATCTATATCTAATGTCATACGACAACTTTAATAACCAGATCTATATCTAATGCCATACGACAACTTTAATAACCAGATCTATATCTAATGCCATACGACAACTTTAATAACCAGATCTATATCTAATGCCATACGACAACTTTAATAACCAGATACATATCTAATGCCATACGACAACTTTAATAACCAGACCTATATCTAATGCCATACGACAACTTTAATAACCAGATCTATATCTAATGCCATACGACAACTTTAATAACCAGACCTATATCTAATGCCATACGACAACTTTAATAACCAGACCTATATCTAATGCTATACGACAACTTTAATAACCAGACCTATATCTAATGCCATACGACAACTTTAATAACCAGATGTATATCTAATGCTATACAACAACTTTAATAACCAGATCTATATCTAATGCCATACGACAACTTTAATAACCAGATCTATATCTAATGTCATACGACAACTTTAATAACCAGACCTATATCTAATGTCATACGACAACTTTAATAACCAGATACATATCTAATGCCATACGACAACTTTAATAACCATATACATATCTAATGCCATACGACAACTTTAATAACCAGACCTATATCTAATGTCATACGACAACTTTAATAACCAGACCTATATCTAATGTCATACGACAACTTTAATAACCAGATCTATATCTAATGCCATACGACAACTTTAATAACCAGATCTATATCTAATGCCATACGACAACTTTAATAACCAGATCTATATCTAATGCCATACGACACCTTTAATAACCAGACCTATATCTAATGTCATACGACAACTTTAATAACCAGACACATATGGAATGGCATAAAATTGGTTTATATATTACTTTGCGTTTCATGGTTTAAGGAAAGTTAAATAATATTAAAAAAATATATATAATATATATTTGTGACATTCTTATACTATCAACTAACTTTCTCCCAGGGAAAACCTCAATGATCTCTTCAAGGAAGGACGTCCTCAGGTTAATTTGATCGTACTGAAACATGAATCTTCGGATGATGTCATTCCCATGGTCGTACTGTGCTATGCGGGACTGTACAAAATATAAATACACACTTTCAAAGTTTTGGTCGATAAATGTTTTAAGACATCTCAGTGTAGTTTAAGTTGATGCGGCATTTCCAATTATCGGTGGCAAGGGTTTTAAAACATTAATGTCGCGAATCATCCATTTAAAATAAGCGGTGAAGTTTTGTAATGCATAAATATTTAAAGTAAGATCTACACACAATTTAAAATTCAATTGAAATTTATTTTGGTATGCAGAGAAATATAACTGATTATTATTAATACTGGAATATTATAACATGTATTGCTACTATACGAATCGCCAACTTTTGACCTTAATCAATTGCCAAGATTACCCAGTGGTAAAGGTTGAGTTTTTGTTTGTTTTGAAAGCTTTATTGTTACCAGAAAAAATCGTGCGGGTTCTATACTGTATAAGCAGGATTGAATTATGTTTGTTTAGTATTAAATGCCAAGTTGTTATGGTAGTTAGTCATCTTCTATCATTAACCTGCGCGTTAACATTGAGGTTGCGAGTTCTATCTTGGGTGTGCTCGACTCAGACCTAAAACCTAAAGTCAAAGTTTTTAACTAGGTACTCCAGCATCCTTCGCCCCAAAAACTGGACTCCAAGATATAATTGAAAGTAGCATCAAACCTCTTGCACACAAATTCAATTTTCGTACTATGACTTGTACCAACCAATCCAATAAAATTTAGTTATGTACGTTTAAATTACAATTTGAGGCATGCGTTCTTACAGAGTAAAGTAAAACGGTCAACTCCGCTGGGAAGTCAGCCTACTTCAGTTTTGTATCTAGTTAAAACCAGATAACTCGTTCCCATGTAACATTTGATAAAACCAGATATTTGCTCCAAATTACTGAAATGTCTAGCAAGAACAAGAACATTAGTCCATTGATCGATTAGTTTGCACATGAAACGATATCCTTGCGCCAGTTAAATGAACACATCGAAATTCGTTTCAGCCTGATATCCTCCTACCCCTATTGATATTTATTGGATACGCAATGCTTTGTTTTAAACCATATAAATGCCGTACTACGTTTCAACAGACTGTTTAACTTCAGACATTTAAATTGTGTGTGATACTATAGCTATTTTATTTTCAAGACATAACGCCAAAATATATTTTTTTATAATTTAAAGCTTGTGCAAACTTCAAAGCGATCTTTTATTATTTTAGGACTCTGTACTGTGAACTTTGTTGACTATTGATATCACTGCGTAGACAACAATAGCAAAAGGGGGAGCAAGTAAAAGACTTAATTTTAATTAGATTAGAAAAAGTAGTTATTTGCAATTAATGTTTGAAATGACAGTTTATTTGAAACCTGCCACAATGACCAGATATTTGACATGAGTGCTTCCTCTCCAAAATGGTATTATTTCGTATATACCAGAAAACGGTATAAGTTATAAATCATTATAAATCAGTCATTTGTGGAAATTGGATCAGGGACTAAAATTGTTAACTGAAAATGAAGCCTTATGTGCCGGCTCTCAAGCACCTACTCTAATCTACATTTACAATAGAGTCTGTAACCTGTATCAAGCCTGGTACTCTCCTAACACGTCATGACAACCCTCTCATGTCTCCGCAGGGCTGTTGCTTGATCCAATAAAATTGTGGTAAAAATTCTTTTTTTAAATGTAACAAAATTGAAATGGTCAGATGTGAACTATGCCAAGGTTAATTGAGCACATGAGAAGAAAGCATATAGATAATCAATTTCAAAGGAAACCATTTTTAAATGCGAATTTACAACGTTAACTTTTATCAATACTTACATGAAACTGGGGAGGAGTTACACACGGTACTGGCTGTTGTCCGTAGACACAGGCTAGTAATACTAGCATAAAAAGAGAGAGATGCTTCATCTCGCGTGTTTAATTGTTCAATGTGAAGTCACTATTCTTGATAAGTTTAATTGTATCTTGTATGTAAGTAAACTGAACCTTGTTCCGTCCGGGGTTTCATCAAAGGTCGCTCTCATGTGATTAGATTTTAGTAATAAGAATCTTATCGAAGTTAAATATCGAGTATAATTGGTTTTTTTTCATGTAATTAATAAGATAAACAGAAGGTTTGTGTGCAGTGTCAAACGTCCTACTTGCCATTGCTCAAGAAACAATCAAGTTAGCGAGCTTATTTAACACAGTATATATAGACGTAATATTTCGGTGGTACCATTGATTCGTTATGTTAATATAGCCAAGACCTTCTTATGCTGTCCCAATATATTTCTATATTTATTCCATCAATAACAAACCAGATTTAAATTAAGTTAAATTTCTAGATTTTATTTGTATAATACAATGTCGTACATAAAGTCCTCTGTTGTTAACATTACATGCAGTTCAAGGATCAAAGAATATCACTTAAACAAATATATATATGATAACAATCTCTCTTTATATACCTACAAGTGGTATACACGTCCACATTGTTGACACTTATAACACTGAAGATCACTACGTGTATTTAAGGATTGACTAAATATTTTTTGGTATATGAAAATAAACTCAGCCATTCGGGCAAAAATTAACAAAACTAACAGACATAAAACTTTACTAACAGACGTTAAAAGGTAAAAACAAACGTAACCTTTAAGAACAGACAATCTTTTAAACAAAGACGAACAGACGATAAACTAAAAACAGACACAAAAAACAAAACAGATATAAAATTTTAATAATAGACGTTAAAAGATAAAAACATATGGACAAAATACGAGAATTAACAGATGCTAGAGGTGACGCTTTATCTGGAGTCCCTTAATCTGCGGAAGGGTGGAAAAACCGGTACGATGCCAAAATCAGTTGTGGCAGATTTAAATATTTGCATACGACTGTCCCTGAATATTTGACATAATTATCCTATTTTGAAATATTCTGTGCTTGTCAATAGTCCCAGTTTTCTTTTTTTTTCAGTTTCTACGTTTAAATGATATTGGGTTAAACAAAATAAAAGTTTCGTCTGTTCGGTAACAATTGCTCTGTTCCTGAAAGTGCACTATTCTTAGAACTTAAAGGGGTCAATGGGGGGTGGGGGGTCGTTATCCAACTTGATGGTATGAGACCTCTACTAACAGTTTTTCATTTAAAAATCTTTCTGTCACTTAAAACTACATAAAATGTGCAAAACCCTCATTTGGGTATATGTGTGCACGAAGATGTTTTAGATTTTCTACTTTCATTTCATTATTTTGGTCACAACACACTTTAAAATCTGCTTCCACTACAAAATATCGTATTGAAAACCACTTGTACTCGTTGCACACCTTTCAAAATATCAAAAAAGCAAAAACAACAGAGAAAATTAAGAATATTTTTCAATGCAGCCATATTTGGACACGCACCACAATATGATATTGAAGCAATCAAGCTGAGGCAACAGTTTAGGATTGCATCTAAATTTTTTGTTCTTGAATGATTTTTTAGATAAAAAAGCATGCAGTTTAAATATATTGCCAGAAGAATAAAAATATACCAGTTTATATGTAGTGAATCACTGTTATATCCATTATTAACTTTTAAGGACAATGAATCATAAATGCCTTCAAAATATAGTATATAAATGAACTTAATAAGTACAAATACAGCACATTTAAAAGGAGGTTGAGAAACAGAGGTCTCTTATAAAGCTTAAACTTAATCAACTACGCAAGTAGAATAATGGCTATATTTCTGGTTGTTTGAAAAGTATTTAACACCACTTTCAGCAATTTTTCAGCTATACCGTGGCGTTCTGTTTTTATCTGAAGCCGAAGTACCCAGAGAAGACCACGACCTTTGATAGGAAAATTGGCAATCCTTGTCAAATAAGATTGTAGTTAATCACTCCCTGTGCGCAGCGAGGCTCACTCCGCAATGGTTGACAGGCACGTGATCAAAGTAGATGACTAACCAACTTAACAAAAAAAACGAAAATAACTTATGAAAAAAGTTTTCAGAAAATGACAAAGTTTCCACATACAATTAGTCATTTGGATCATTTTAGTCATTTTTACATGCCAGGTCACTCATACCAACTGACTATATTGTTTGGTTCTAAACACGGAAAAATATACTGAATTCAGACTTAGCATTAAAACTGCACATTCAAAATTATCTTTCCCATGCTAAACAATTACCAAGAAGCCAGAGAAATGAATGAACACTAAACATGGATTAAGATATTGATGTACAACTTATCCATAGTTACAATCTAAGGATTGATGCCAGTTTCAGCAGTTTGATACGAGTCAACACAAAAATTCGATTATAGGATACATGCTTTTATAAATTTTGTGTAGAAAAAAGTGATTTAATCCGAATAATACATTTTTTGCTTTGGTTTCTATAAAACAGTGATCTGTTGAATTATAAAAGATGTTTTTTTGCAAACTTCTTATGATCCCAATATTCTACAGTTTTATTACAAATACTATAACAGACTAAAACCTAAAGATATATTTTATCAGATATGTCTTCCTACTATAGATTCTGTACCTTGTATAATAATTTAGTTAATCAACAGGTTTTTAACAAAATTTACACCAAATTGAAAATAAAAACAATTTATATTATCAATAAATTTTAGATAAGGCAAACAAAATTAGAGTTTAAGCTGGCAGCTATAGTGTTGCATTCATCAATACATAAACAAAAACATTTTACCAACCTGTACGGTAGGTACTATGTTTTTTTATGTATTGATGAAAAATAATAATAATAAGTTTTTGTGCCGTACATTTAACGACTTAAAACAGTTTTGTATCGTTAAAGCTGTTCAAACAGTGATATTTGCATTGCAATATTAACACGCGCGTGAAATACGCGTTTTACATCACATGTTAAATGATTTGCTACGAGAACCAAATCTTTTATCGTGTTCATCCTTCTGGTTGACAGTTGCGCTCCTATGTCTTTCCGTTATTCCTTCGCTAAATCGACGAAGCTGAGTTGACTTCATAAACCGAGATGCCAATCTTTGGAAAAAGGTCATTTGCTGAAATGAATCAATGTCTACGCCTGCCTTGTCCAACCAGTATTGATCTTTGTCCAATGAGTATCCTGAAATAAACAATATATATTGTAATTATACTATTTTAATATATTTCTGATAACGTAATGCGACTATAAAAACAATTGAAACTTAGTAACCGCAAATTTATCACCTGTACTGAACCCTTATCGTTTCTAAGTAAATAATCTCAAATTAAAACACAAACAAACAAGTCAACAAGGCAGGGGTTTAAATGAAAACAACACAAATTTCATGAAATCGAAACCCTTTAACAATACAAATACAAATACATGATTGGGGTTAGCCAATGGCCTTCTTAAACGGTGGACGTCCAGAATTGTCAACTTGTTGTCTTTCCCGTGGCTTTATTTACTTTTAAAATTCAAATTTAATTTGCAATTTTTAAACTAGACCAAACTACTCATTATCCATCATATTTCATCAAATGTTTAATTTTAATTTGTTTTCAGATCCTTCTTTCCAAAAGGGCCCAAAAAGCACCACAAAAACAAGAAATTGGGCAAAAGAAAAACAATTACAACGATATATTCTATTTTTATGGGTAACTATTAAATGTTTTAGTTTTAGTGTTAACTCAAATTATTAGCATACTAATTTTACCTCTCTTCTTGGAATATAATGTTCATGCTTGATATTTATCAATATTGTGTGCTTAAATGATAACAAATCATTAGAATAAATGTCTAGCGGGCAATAATTGTAATTACAAGTCAAACAATGTTGTGACACGCAACTGGGCCAATGAAAGAGGACGGTATAGATAACAACCCTTCACCCCCCCCCCCCCCCCCCCCGTACAAACAACCAAACAAAAGCAAAAAACTAAAGAAACAAAACAAAACAGAAAACAAAAAACAACTAATTTAACAAACAAAAAACCAAACAATTCCTCTGCTGTCTAAGAGAATATTTACCCAAATTTAACATTTTCTTAATGATTTCAGTGTTTCGTCTTGCACTGTTTGCTGATATTACTCCTAGATATAGAGCAGTTTGTCCTAAACGGTCTATTTTATTTATGTCACATCCATTTTTCAACAGATATTCTAAAGTCTTCTCTCTTCCTTCGCTCATGCCGATTAAAAATGCTGTTTTACCCGTAGAATCTTCCGAGTCTAAATTAGCCCCTGAAATTTAGACACTGAATGTCAACACCTATCAACTGTTCAATGGTTTACATGATTTTTTACAATATTTGTTTATTTATTAAGCATCTCACTAAATATAAATGTACAAAGTTTTACATATTGTTTCATTCCCAATGCCGAAACATATATTTAATGCAAATATAGTAAATCTGTCCCATTAACTTTTGCATAATTTTTTATTTGTTCGTGATAACGGTGATAGTTCAATATTCACGTAGGTTATTCCCATGTCCAGGGCGTTGTGTGAAGTGACGTTACAAGGTCACGATCAAAATAATTACAACAGTCAATAAATAGATAACAAAAAAAAAAAACAACAGAAACCTATAAATACTATAATTATAGTCCATTAAATAGAAAGAAAAACACGAGTAACTAGTCCAACATGACAGATCGCCAAAATGACCATCAATTATATAACTGTATATACATATTTAGTGAGACACATAAAAAAATAATAACTAGTTCTGATTGTGATTGCAAGCGATTCACAAAAAGTCCCCTCCTCCCGTCTACAACTAAAGTCTAATTTGGCCACAAAATTGGCAAGTTGTAGGAAAATTTAGCTTCCACCGTTACATGTATGTTCATGATACGCATTTTACCCAGATAATCTATTTCGAGGCAATCCAACAATGTTAAAATTTCGGCAAACTTGGCGACTCATTGCAAAAAAATTGGCAAGTCGTAGAAAATTACGTGCGTGCCATCATCTTTAGAGTATCCATTTTATTCAAGTAGACCATTTAATTTTAAGACGATCGGAAGAAACAAATGTTGACCCCATTTTTTCGAAAGCGCCCATTTTGAAATGATGGCCATCTTTAAAAACTTAAAATCGGTGGGAACAACTTGACCTCCAATGCTAGGTTTGTGAAAGTTTCACGAGGATCCCTAAACTCGTTCTACAAACAAAAATGCCTGAAAAACTCCGTGTTAAGAAAGAGAATAAACTATGATATTAATAATAAGAAACTGGGAAAAACAATAAGTTCTTGAACACTTCGTTGTCGGTAACTTAATAAATGAATAGATAATATACATTTGTATGAACCATTCAAAATACTTATATAATACGGCCCGACAAAATATCATATAAAAACAAATTCATAAGTAAGAATAGTAAGAATATAAAATGAGTTCTGCGCTGGACAAATTAAACAGGCGTTAAAAACATAGATAAACAAAGTTCTAAATCTTTTACCAAATATTTTCCCTCACCTGCTTTATGAAGCAGTTTTACCATTTCTACGTCATCAAATATAACTGCTTTCATTAATGGCGTCTGTCCGTGTTTATTTTTTGCATCGACATCTATGTGACCTAAAATATATAAATTACTATTAAGGACACTGGTGCTGATAATCCTACCCCACGGAGAGTATTGTTTACTTATGAAGTCGAAAAATATAATAAAACCCTTTATTTCGGATTTCTTGTGCGAGCGGGGCTATACTTCTTACTTTAAATCGTCTATTCGACAGTATGGTGAAATTACATTTATGGAAAAAGATTGGATGTTTGTTTAATCAATTAATGGTCTTGATGTGCCAGTAACATAATATATGACACCAAATAAATAAATAACAAAATTAAACATTTTACCACAAAGCAAATTGTGAGATCTATTACATGTTCTAACATGGGCATGGACACCGACTTCTAGCCTTTACTACAGATTTCTCTACATTTACATTATATATGTTATAAATTTCTCATGTGTGAGTAACAAAACATACTATGGGGCGTGGGTGTCCTATATGTTAAAGTCATATACCATATTGAACACTTATTCGATTCGAGCCCAACTACGATGGGGTATGCTCGAATTTAGCTTTAACTGAGAAAGGATAACCAGTTTTCTGTCGAAAGTATGGAGTTTTCCACTAGTCCTCGTCCTTCTACATTAAAATCTGATAGACTCTAGTTGAAAAATTGTTGACCTAATAGAATGTTTGCAGTAGAATTGTTACTTGGCTCCGACTTTGTGGAATTTTTTTTCAGAATTTCGCAACATGACGTAATGAAATTATTATAATTTTGTGGATTAATTATTTTGCTATTATTATGTCCAGTTTGACTTAATTTAATAATTATTACACGGTGACTATGTCCTTTGTGGATGATTATGTCGAAAAATCCGACAGTGCCTTTTTCTAAAGCAATATGCATATATTAATGTTTGCCCCAAATTAATTCCAATCATTTTTTATTCCATAACCTTGTTTTAGTAAGACTTTCACAACATCATTGTGACATCTTTCTACTGCTTCGTGTAAAGGCGAACTTCCGTCCAAATCCAGTATATTCGGATCACCCCCAGCTTTCAGCAAGTTCTTTACGGCATTTAACTTTCCATACCGCGCAGCATAAAAAAGAACAGTTCGTCCATGAGAATCCTTTGTATTTATTTCATTCGGTGTAATATTTGCGTCAGCAATTTGTTGAACTTTCAATGATGAATTATGTTTTAGAATGGAAACTGCCATTTTAGAGTAACAAGCAGGATTCCTGTATGCAAATCTGTTAAATAACACAAAATGAAGTCTTAAATATACATTCTGATCGCATAATCAATTATAAAATTGAAATAATGTTTACATTACTACATTACTGGTACTACAGCGTGATTGTTTTGAAAAGCCGTAGAAGGTAAATGTTTTCTGATAACCTCAGTGTATGCAGTGGGTGAAAAATCTATAAAACTGACAAACGGAAAAGACAAATAAAAGTCTATACACAAAGAATACGAAAAAACTATTCGATGCAAGTTTTATGTTTGAAATATATGCTTGAATGAAAAATTATTAAGTTTTCTAATATTTAATGTACATGCACTGTAGATACAGACAAATATAATCCGGGGAAATTTGTTATTTCTGGCAATTAATACCGACAGGTGTAGACATTTTTAAATGCAGAAAGTTTCCCAGATGTATTTGTTAAAAAATATCAGTCTTACCTTAACACATACTTAATCCGAATGTATTTAATGTGTGTAGAATTATTTGATCAGAATGCTTTGATAAAAACAAAAACATCAATGAAAAACATAAACATGTGGCTATATATGACGAACAAATGTATTAGGCAAGGTAGTCGTATATGTCACATGTTGTATATTAGTTTACCTATTCTCTAATTATTGATCGATTTATGGACGAAAATCAATGCACTGTCATATATATTATGCGGAAAACGTGATGTAAACATAGCACAACAAATAATTTCTTTGTAATAAATATATTACATGTAACTCTCGATTATTGTTATTACATACAAAAGCGATATATACATCAGCTTCTGTGTTCGAATGGGATAACTAAAATTTGCATAATTTATAGTTAGACCAATATACTTCTATGTAGAACAGACATTGAACTGGGCTTTAAAGTTTTATTAAAATTTAAAAAAAGAATATCAATTTTAACATAAAATTTTACCCAAGTATATATGAGAACACATTTCCCGTATGATAGTACAAAGCTTGAATATCAACGAAGTCGTTGATAATAAATTAATATTTCGTGTTTGGGTAGTTTTATATTTTCGACATTTGGGTATCTATAACTAAATCTGTTAATACGAATTTTTCCCCAGCTCATGATCTCAGTCTTAAGGATATTGTTGCTTATCGGTGTGTTGTATGTTACAAGTTTTTCTTACTTGTTGTGTTTGAAAGCAAACGCATCGTTATCCTATCACCGACGTTTTACTTGAAAAACGTCTATAAAACTTCACATAAATCCGTTTGTGGCTGCATCCACATGATTTTGACTAAACAAAAATGCAATCTATCCCTGCAATCAATGAACTGTTCATTTGCAGGTGTAAATAAAACACCATAGAACTCTCTAATGTGCCACCCCCTAGTTATTTTGTGAATCCACAATGTAACTAGTTTAGCTACGCCCCCAATTGATAGGTTTTTGTTTTAAATTTAAAAATGTTTAAATAATCGAAAACGGGGACGTAACAGAAGTTTAATGTTTCCATAATAAACTCCTATATGTAGACCATTTTTCTTTTAGTATTAACAAAACCTATTTACTTTAACATTATAAATTATTTGGATATCGTATGTCTTTTAGCATCGCCATTTTTCAAGTGTTTCGGCAATATATATTTTTCTTTTGTTTTCTTTTAAGACTGCAGTGTGGTAAAACATAATCCATGTTTAACATGGACAAGTATGTTTTTTTTTATAAAATAGAGATACACCATGGAATAATTTTTATAATGTCCCCGATGACTTTATTTTAGAACTAACAATTTAAGACAAATAATTGTAAGTGATTATAATGATCTGGTTCGCTTTTTCTCTTTCTGTAATACAGTTTTTTGCAACATGTTTCATTTATCGTTCAATAAAAAAATAAACCTTTATTACACTCACTTCTAGAAATTTATAACATCCCTATCTGTTACAGCTCTGAAGCTTTATGGTGTGTAATTGTTTCCATTAAAATATCTTAATTATTGCTGTCAGTGAAAGCCAGTAGAACGACCAAAAGCATCAGTTTTATTTAGTGTGAACTTATATTCTTACTGTATTAACAAAGCGAATTTCTCATATTTCTATTCTCAAGAATATCCATGGATTTTATGAATTTTTTCTTTTTAAAAAACTTTTACACATTTATAAGTATTAAGTTACTATTATTATTGATATTGCTGCTCCTGTTTTGACAAAAATTATCAATCATATGACAAACAATCTCTGAATATGTATCATTATTAAAACTCGTGGTTTTCCTACACAACTGAAAAACCGTGAACTTAGAAGAGGATTTTTACGCAAGTGAGCCATCTTATAGGGGTTGACCTTAAATTACAGAGACCCCGAAATATGAATTTTGCGTATGAGTTATATTGTTATTACTTAAATATTTATTTATGTACAAAAAAGTACAACACGAAGGTGACTAGTGAATATACAATCAGAGACATATAATTATATGTCTCTGATAAAATCAACACTAAAGTCAAATTATAGACATGTCCATGTAACAGTACGACTATATCAGGGTTACAAATGTGGAAATGTCAAATTTAGGGCACATTTCTTAAACACATATGTCAAAACAGACACATATACATGGAAACGCATTACACTTGTATTATATACATAAACTTTATATATAATATTTTCAGGAAGGCGTATTTATACGCATTCAAAACGGACATTTTTAGTACGAAAGATAATAAAATTTAGAATTTAGTATGTACGCTCATTTTATATACAAATTAATGTGTAATGTGTGGAGAAAAATTATTTAATATCATAAAGTCATGCATAGTCTGAGCCAGTAATATTAAAATAGAAAAAAGTTTCTGAATTCTTTGATTAAGAAAAGGGAGTAAAACAAGGGTATTGTTTAAATCCCACTTTATTCTATTACTTTAATTAATGATTTATTTTTGATAATGGCTAAAGCCCTTAGAATTTGACAAGCTAAAAGTTACAAGTCTAATCCGATAGACATACATAGCGCCTTCAAAATGCATTAAATAACTTAGAACAGCACTGCTTTGAATAATAATAAAAAACTTAAGTTTTGACCTTTCAAAATACTTCTAAAGTCACTCACACTATTTACCATATGAATCATCCTTTGGATGAAGTTACAGAATATAATTTTCAAGGAAATGTTATTAAATACAAAGGAAATATTAAAAAAGAGCATACAATCATTAAGAAGGGTTTAAAAATCCGGTTTTCTCTCAAGAGTTGTTTCCAAAACTTTCAAGCAATGTCATGGAATTTAGCTTGTAAATTATTTGATAAATTGATCAGACCCATATTATTATACAATTGTGAAATTTGGTTTATGGGTGTTTACTTACTTACATTTAAATCTCTGGAAAGATCGAAAATAATAATTCATTATGTGATATACTTTCTCTAGAAGACAAATCTGCCCAAGAAAAAATACACAATAGATTTTGTGAACCTGTGATGAGCCTAAAAGAACTGCTTGTAATATCTCGGCAAAATACAAAGTTGGTAGATATCCTCTTATATCCTTGAATAAATGTCAAAGTATATTATATTTATATAAAATCAACTCGGAAATGTAAATCCTGTAGTCAAAGAGGCATTTACATATTTCTTCATGGTCTGTGGGAGGTGACAATTAAGTTAGTGTTCATTCTAACATGTAATGGTCAGTAAAAGTCAAGAAGCTAATACATTGTAAATAGAATTTTAATCAATGTTAAGCCTCACATTTAAGTTAGCTATGACTGCTAGGAAAAGTAAGAAAAAATCGAAGAAGTCTAAAATGGATGGCTTTCAAAGCACGTGGTGTAATAAAAAGGGAATGGTTTACAATTTGTTGGAAGGTTTTGGGTCTATATAAAAAAAATTTTGGAGCAGTTAATTACACAAAATAGTTACCGTCTTTAGAAAATGATCTGAAAAAGTTTCGAAGTCTTAAAAATTAGGAAAAAAATCCTCAAATAACTATAATAAATAGCAGGTGCACTTCTTCAATAGATGTGCAATCTTTCTGTTAAGTTTCAGTGTTGATTACACAAAATAGATACCCTATTTTCTCATCCACCTGACCACCATACTGTAACCCAGGTTTACACTTACTGTATAACTGGATCCTTAGAAAAGCAAGACATTTTAGTGCATCCTAAATGCCACAGAAAATTGAGAGGGTAGGGGGGGGGGGGGGAACCACTGAACAGTAAGTTATACAAAGAAGACATGTTACCATTCTAATACCTCCAGAAACAAAATACAGTAGAATCATTAATATGATTGTTAGTTTTTATGGGATTTTACAGCACTCATTGGAAAGGAGGCTGGAGTACATGTATCAGGGGGTTTCCCCCCCCCCCCCAATAAAAACTGGATGCCATGATATAGCTGAAAACAATCGAATGGGACCATGGGACACAGATGCCCCCACTAAATGAAGTCCTAAAGAGGAAGTAGTTGTCAGACAGGTCTGAAAGTCCCTTAGGGCGTACAACGTGTGATACTAAACCACCCTGCCAAATTTCAAATTGTTCTCATGTATGGTTTCAGTAAAGCTTAACGGAAATTTGTGCTGACGTATGGACGGAGGGATGGACATGAGTAAAACTTAATGCCCCCGACGCAGGGGCCATTAAATAGCATTCAAACACACAACCTATTTTAGAGAAGGGTGTCTAGTGTACCATTTCTATGTTGAACAATAACTCACAATCCTCACCCACCAATGACCATTACAGTCCCTTTTAAAACCACAAATAAAGAAATGTTCAGTCTTCAAGGGCAAAAAACAACTGGTGTACATAAGGCATTCACAAGTATTGTTGGTTTAATCTCTGTTTCTGTTGTTAACAATTCATAATTTTTATCAATACATAAACTGTTAACCCCATGTGGGGTTCGTTGTATTATTTATTCATTATATATCCTGCATAAACAGATTACTTTTAAAATTTTAAATAGACAGTCAATCTTGCCAAACACATTTGACAAATCATTCCTTATTAAGTTATCCAGAACTGTTTATTATGATGTTGTATTATTGTACTTTAAAGAATCTCCTTCTAAGTTTTCCCAGTTTTCTTTAGAATTCCATTTTTTTATCTGAAAAAAAAAATGAAACAAAAAAAAGTCATGTATAAAGGAAGTTTAACATACAATAACAAACTTCTACTAAGATAAATTACAATCTACTGAAACAAATCTTTTTAAAAATATAAGCAGTGAAGCAAATTTCAGTTCTATTAAAATGTTTTCAATTATCACTGATATGTCTTAATAAACACATTTTTTTTTAATTGGGGAGTAGGGGTAAAATAAATTGCACAATAAGGTATGATCCTACATCACCACTGATAAAATTTCAGTATTGAATAATTAATAAGAAAAAGGTGACAGAGAATTATGCTGCCAAGTTCAAAAGGTAAAAAGTCGGTAAACAGAAAGTAGGAGTTGGAGAGGTATGAAAATGAATCAACAATATGGCATGATTACACAAAGCTCCTAACAAAATTTCAGTATTGTATCATTTATCACAACTGAGACATACACACACTAACATAAACACTAATTAACACACACAGACCAAAAACAGTATAACCCGTATCAACAATGGAAAGCAAGGTTAAAATTATAATTTTTTATTACAACTGCTAAACAACTGTGTTGTTGTCAACACTTTAGGTCCAAGGCAAATGTGAACTTGATGGCAATACAACTACAGTTATCACTGCCAGGATGCACACAATGAACACACTACAGTTATCACTGCCAGGATGCACACAATGAACACACTACAGTTATCACTGCCAGGATGCACACAATGAACACACTACAGTTATCACTGCCAGGATGCACACAATGAACACACTACAGTTATCACTGCCAGGATGCACACAATGAACACACCACAGTTATCACTGCCAGGATGCACACAATGAACACACTACAGTTATCACTGCCAGGATGCACACAATGAACACACTACAGTTATCACTGCCAGGATGCACACAATGAACACACTACAGTTATCACTGCCAGGATGCACACAATGAACACACTACAGTTATCACTGCCAGGATGCACACAATGAACACACTACAGTTATCACTGCCAGGATGCACACAATGAACACACTACAGTTATCACTGCCAGGATGCACACAATGAACACACTACAGTTATCACTGCCAGGATGCACACAATGAACACACTACAGTTATCACTGCCAGGATGCACACAATGAACACACTACAGTTATCACTGCCAGGATGCACACAATGAACACACTACAGTTATCACTGCCAGGATGCACACAATGAACACATCATTATTATTCTCTTACCACTTTCCTCTATCATCTTTCCTTTCCATGTGCTTTCTAAGGACTTTAGAAACTTTTCAAACACAGCAACACTTGTATTTAGAGAGGTCTTTTTGTAATCTGAAATAAGTTAAAAACTAGCAAAATTTCTACATAATTGCTCAGATTTGCAGTGTAGAAGCTGAACTAAGATCACATTTTTTGCGTGCATTAAATGATTATTCAACTAAAACTATAATACATATCATATATTTTGGGGTATATATAAACAGTGCTTATTTATTCAGCTGAAACCCATGTGTAAGTAACATACTGTCTAATGCCCCCTTTAAATATTTTTATAAATACATGTGTGGCTATAGTAGAAAAGAGCCAAATATGTTGACTGTTTGCTGATAAAGTGTACTCATGCTGTCAACTCATAATGTAATTCAATACCGTTTTGGCGTTTACTAGTAACTTGTCACCACCTTATTTTTGATACAAACCCTTAATTCTTTTACTTTCTTCATCTTTTGCCTCTGTTTTGTTCAGTTCTTCTACAATAGCACTATAAAGCAAACAAGATAAGGTCATCATAAGGTCATCCAATAAAATTAGATAAATAAGATAAGCACTGTAGTCTATCATTTTGATAGGGAATGCCCTCTTGTTGGAGAGCTGTCAGGTACGACGGCTGAAAACAGGAGGTAACGTGTTTTGAGAATGCCACACTTCTTGCACAATAAAGTTGATTAATAGTTGTTATATGTCCAGCAAGCGATATTTCAGCTATATTCAGGACATTGAACAATAGAGACCACTTTGTAGATGCCAATAACAGTAGGCTCCCTGGAGCAGCTACACAAAAAAAGAAAAAACACTCATTCACTTTTCTCCTGGTACTCTTGGCTTCCTGCTCCAACCAGAGGCGCTCACCTGATTTTATAGGCAATGAAGATGGCATTTCCCTAAAGTTAAACTAGGGCCTGTAATTTTCAATAAATTTTTAATTTCAAACAATATTGCTATTAAGTTTTGTTTCCATTTGTTAACTAGTTTCAGAAAAAAATATTTATAAAAAAAATTTCTTATAGGAACCTATGGTAAATTAAGTAATGTGGTGGCAGCCATTTTAATTTTCTTATTGGTATAAAACATTAAAGTTCAAAGAGGACCATCAAAACAATGTTGCAGGTAAGTTTTGTTTCTGTTGGTTAACCGGTTTTTGAGAAGCCATTTAAAACTTTTTCCAATAGGGTCCAATTTTAAATCAAGTCCTGTGGTGGCTGCCATTTTGAATTTCCAATTGGCATAAAAAAAAAGCTTTATAGAGGACCATCTAAACAATATTGCTAGTAAGTTTTGTTTCCATTAGTTAACTGGTTTCAGAAAAGAAGCCTTTTAAAACTTTTTCCTTTAGGGTCCAATGTTAAACTAAGTCCTGCAGTGGTGGCCATATTAGTTTTCCAATCCAAATAAAAAACTAAAGGTCCACCCAATGAACATTATGGCCAAGTTTGGTTTCAATTTGCCAAGTGGTTTGAGAGAAGAAGATTAAAATGTAAAAAGTTTACAGACGCTGATAAAAACGGACGCAAATTGATGAGGTAATAAAACCTGGATGGCGTGATACAGATGAAAAATTGCTGCAAATGGCATTAAACACTTTACAGAAATCAATTAAAATAAGATAAGACAAATCCCTGTATAAACTAGTAGAATGAAGAACATCATTCCTGCAATCTACCTACCTAATAGTTGGAACTGTAAAAGGATCAAAGCTGTCAACATTCTCAGGGTCAATAGGCACACACACTCTTCCTGAAAAAACAAAATTCATTAAATGCCTATATATAAGTCATGATATAACATTAGAAAGTAATGAATTGATAATTTCTACAGATTTGTTAGGATGAATATAAAAACATTTTATTGATTTCATGATAATTATTATCTTATAAAAATATGTAGAATCAACTGCACAGACGCCAACAATCAACATTTGCTTGCAAACTTGCCAACTTTAAAAAATAAAAAAATTAAAAAACCATCGTTTTAAAATGGATTATTTATCATTTTTACTAAAAACTGTATCTTATTAAATCACAACATACAATCTCAGGGTAAATACTGTCAATAAGGTGGCTCCGATATACAAAGTTTCACCACCTTTAAGTCACTCTACAAGCATAATGGTTGCGGATAGAATAAAACATCAAAAGGCACATATGTTTCTTTTTATTTGAAGAATAACATATACAATTTTCATTTTTTTGTGCAATTTCCCTTTAACAATTTCTGTGGTTTTGTTACGTTTCAAGGACATTCTGTTATTTTAGTTGGCTTGTGCAATGTTGTCAATTAAGTGACAGTCTGTAGTGCACTTAGTGATTAAGATCAGACGCTACACATACAAACACAAGTATAGACACAGAAAAACGTCTCGCCACATCAGTAACAAGAATAAATTTCGTCATTAGCATTACGTAAATAGCATTAGTTATCAGCAGCGGCCTGTATACCAAATATTGTCACCATACCATGCATAGTAACAGAGGAGCTGCCCTAATACAAAACTTTAACATAGTCACTGGACCATGAAATTGAGGTCAAGGTCAGGTAACACCTACTAAGTACCAGACAGTATGTACTTTTCAACAGCAACCTATATACCAAATATTGTCATTCTACCATGCATGGTTACAGAGGAACTGTCATAACCCAAAAACTTTAACATAGTCGCTGCAGCATGAAATTGAGGTCAAGGCCAGGTGACAGACTGGCAAGTACTCATCATAAGCTACCTCTGTACCAAATTTGATGGACCTAGGGCTTGGGCTTACAAATATATGAAGCAAGATGTCCAAGTATTTACGCCGTTGGATTCCCATACATATGTCTCGCCTCAAAAATTTCAAAACCAATGCACATGAAATAATTAACCGTAGATTCTTAAAACATCACATATTGAAGATGACATCACATTCTAAACTCGGTTGACTCCATGTTGTACAATTATATATATATATTTTTTTAATAGTCCCACAAACTTCTACTTATGTTTGACAGTATTTAAATTAAATGAAATTATCAACATAAGGTAACAAGATAAACATTACCAGTTTTAGGATGAACACAAAATGGACTTTTCAGTAAGTGGTTAATTCCTTTACTGACATTGATATCCAGACGTGGATAACAATACTGTAACATTATCTCTTCCCTTAAATGTTTCTGTTTTTCTTCTATCTGGAAAGAATACATTTGTGTATTATTTAAAGTAGAAAAACTTAGCAATGCTCACTAATTTATACCCCTCCAAGTTCCCTATATCAAAGAATGGCCAAGTCCATGTTTTGCTATTAGAAACACCAAATATCATGGATCAAAATGTAAATTATCAATGTGGAATGGTAGTTAGTTACCAGGCAATCACATAAACAAATCATATGGCAGGTTCGAATTTTTAAATTGACTAATAGGATTTCAACTTATGCCCCAACAATACAAACAGGTAAAAAAACCAACACCTACATTTACTAACTTAACACAAAGGGAGAGCAATACAAGGTAATAAATATCTGGGTAGGTAAAAACATTAATTGTTCTTTATTGTTTAGATATAATCAGGTCTGTACCAAATGTATCTGTAGCCAGGAAGGCACTTTTAAAACTGGGGTAACTTCTATTAAAGGCATATTTCATTATTACCTGTTTACAGAGTGCAGTCCATCTTTGCTTTGATGTCTCAAATCTATTAAATACGTCCTTCTTGTCCCACATATCCCTAAACTGTATCAGGTTAAGGATTGGATAACATTTATATACAGTAACACATATGTTACAATGATCAAGGTACCACTTACAATAATACATAGTTGCCACAGCTTTATACAACAGTAGTCTTAGGAAACATGGAGAAGTAACAGGAAACTTTTACCCTTGGTAATGTCAAGGTTTAGGCTACTCACACTGGCTATTAATGTCCCAGTTAGCATTTAACACAACATGTTAACATTCACTATATTTGTATCGCTTTTATATATTTTTTTATCCCATATACCAATATAATTATTAATATCAAATTAGTACAAACATTTGTAATAACAACTAATATCCATACAAAGTATACATATGAAAGTTTATAAAAAAAGAATTGTGTTATAATAATTCTAATATGATTTGCATATTAAGAAATACGTTTATTCGATTGGTCTAGATTACTTCCGGTTGAGGTTTTTAACAAAATTTATTTTTTAATAAATGAAGTTGACTCCAATTATTTTAGGATGTTGACCGAACTATTTTTAGCGTAACCAATTTAAACAAAGAAGGCTACTTTCAATATCTAAAGTAGCGATCAACTTATAAATTATTTGTTTGATGAATTATCATAAATGATTTGTTAAATTAAAAAACTTTCCTTGTGTTCTATACCGCAAATAAGGTTACAGATTGATGTAAAACTAAAAATTGTGTTTATTAAAATCAGAAAATGGTTTATGGAAATAATCGTACGTTTAAAAATAAACAAAATATTCATATGTTCAGTCAATCCCGCTACCAAATACACAAGAAATATGAAGTTGAGAAACATGTTAGATAAATTAACTTCTTAATTCAATTTTAAAGAATTATAAGGATTAAACACCGTTTTCAATGGATTTATCGGTATATCAACAAGACCAACTCACTCAAAAACAGTTGGTCTTGTTGATATACCGATAAATCCATTGAAAACGGTGTTTAATCCTATAATAGCACGAAAATACCATATATAACACAACAACAAAATGTTGACTGCCAATGGGTCAAAAAAACAACAAACAAAAACTCTACAGAGTCAGTATAACAGTAAGATTAAAAGAAAAAGGCCTGGGACAATACATGGCTTTTTAAAAAAAAAAACTAAAAATAGTCATCCTACCATGTCTGGTTACAGAGGAACTAACCTTCTCCAATAACTTGAACTTAGTCACTGGCCACGTCACTGAAACTGTAGTAGAGGAACTATTTACACAAAACCCTATTCCTGCCCGACTATACTATAACCTGGGTTTTCACTTCATGCAACCTGGCGAATAAAAGTAAAAACTGTTCCTGAATAAAATTCCTGAATGTGAAACTCTTTGAGGTGCAGAGGTGTATCTACAATAAATGAAGTAATTATGCTTGTTATCTCCAATGGATGCAGAATAGTTCTGCCAGTTTAAAAGTTAACTCAACAAAAGACTAAACATCTAATTTCAGTCAAATCTTAATGCTTAGCCTAGTTTCATATATATAGGAAAAAGGATATCTTCATCTGTAACAAGGGACATAACTTTTTTCTGCTTTTCTTCATCGCCAAGGAAGTCTTGTTTCTCTACAGCATAACTGACAAATCTTTGCTCAATAATATCAATGGCCTTCCTTAAAGTAAAGAATTAGACAGCATCAATATACAAACAATAATATATATTTTAAAATGAATTTTCTTTAAATTGGCCAGTTTTTTTAAACATTAGACTAAGATTATACAAATTTGAACACAGAAAAATATCTCACAGGTATGCAAAATATGTAGTGAAAAAAAAATTATTCTTTGTGAGCAGCTTACAAATAACAGTATAAAATATATATTCTAATATGACGTGCTTTAAAGGCTTTGATACCACAACTGTGGTTAAATAAATGATTTATGTATGAGCAACACGTGCTGAGGAGGGTGTGTTTTATAGGGCTGTTCCGATTAAAAAAAAAAACTCCCAACAGGAAAACCATTGCATATTACGTATTCATCTTATAAATAGCGACATGCGCTATGATTATACGTTGCAATATATTGTGTGTTACATTGACGGAACAGCCAGTTTATGGCGTAAATGATGTTTTTTTATAGGTACGGAAATATAATAAATGTATCAAAATTGTCTTATTAGAATAGAAATAATTCACGGAGGCTGAGATTTATCATTGCTTTACAACAGGGTGCCCATTTATGTCATTACTTTATCCCTCGCTGTCGATCGGGATAAAATAATCCGACATAAAGGGGCACCCGGTTGTAAAAGGATGATAAACCACAGCCTGCGTGAATTATTTCTTAATTTCACATGGTGTAGTCACAGATAAAAAGGTCAAAGTAAAGTGAAACCTACCAGACTGTACAGGTGACCTATATAACTGGAATTGACATAATCCAAATACATAGCCACTGGACCATGATATTGAGTTCAAGGTCAAATGACACATGTACCAGACTGTCTTGTTCTATATAAATATATACCAAAAGTTTGCCTAATAAAACTACCTTACCTAATTGATGGATGTATTGGGCTCTCTAGTACAACTTTTTTGTTTTGGTTTTCTCCACCCTGAAAAAAAACTTCCGTATTAACAATGACAAAGACACCATAGAAGTCCATAGTATAAATAACAATAACCAGAGGCTCTCAACAGCATAAAATGCTCACCTGAATTACTAAAAAACCTTTTGAAGACATGAATTTTCTTGCAAAAACTGACAATTTCTAAGAAAGCTACTTATACATATTTTTCATAAATATGTCCTAAGTTGCCTTGTGGTGGTGGCCATCTTGGATTTAAGATCTGCACACACATAAAATGGAAAAAGTTGATCTAATAATTACTGATAACCATGCTTTTTATATTTTTTGGTGACTGTCATCTTTGACAAGTTTCTCCAAAATCAAAAAGCTTGTTAGCCACCTGATATGCAATGAGCAAGTGAATATTACAGATTTTATTCATAGCTGTACCATTCATGTAATTTTAAGACAACCCTGAAACACATGTAATATTGGAGAGAACAAAGAATGAAGAATTTGATCAAAATGTTTTGAAACCCTCCTTTAGGTAATTGTTTTATATGTGTTTGTTCTTCTTGATCATCACTACATTGAATAATGTAAATATTTTGTATGGTACCGGTATATTACATGAGAAAAGCAAAACAAATAAACAATCTTGAAGATGTTCAGATTTCATTTTCACATCAATCGCTTGTAATATTTATTATGATTGACAATCATTTATATGCTGATATATATGAGTGACGATTTCTAGTAAATTGTCAGTGTTTGCAGAAAGTAATCACTGTAGTATTAGTGGTTGTCCTACATCTATGTTTGTGTAATACTCTTTGTATTTTATTTTGGAGACACTTCATTTTCTGAATGTAGATATTATTATTTACATGTTTTGGTCAACATATTTGTTGGAGTTTGTGTTGAGATGTTGAATTATGTTAAAGTGTGTTGTGTCATTTGTTACATTTAATAAGTAATTATTGCTTGACAAGTAAATACAGATTGAGGAGATATGTGGGAATAACTTCTCCATTAATGATTCTGAGTGTTACTATGTTATGTTGATGTATAAGATTAAGGTTGTTTTATTCTTTATGTTCTAATTATCTTTTACATTTTTATATTTGTATATCATTAGCTACCACTTTTTGTTTAGCAATAAAAATCATAACAAAATATATATACTGGAAATGTTTCTTAGCAACAGACTCATCCACTTGGTTACAATAACAATATCTTGCATGTTTATTAATTGAAATTAGATTTCAAGTTTGAGAAGTGTCTTTTTGACGACTTTCCTTACAATTTGACATAATTATCCAAAACTGATAGGCTTCTGATCCACCTGATATGAAACTCCCAAAGTTTCATTGAAATGAAACACAAACTGATTGAGTTATTGTCAGGAACTTCAAAGATTTTTTTTATTAAGTGTGACCTTGACCTTTGATGGAATTCCTCCAGCATCAATAGGCTGCTTACTGACCTGATTTATAATAATTGCCCAAAGTTTCATTGATATCAAATGCAAACTTAATAAGTCATTGTCTGGAAACATCGTAAAAATTTTGAACGCTTTTGGAGCGTGTGACCTTGAAGTCAATAGACATCTCACCTGATTTGTAACAATAGCCCCAAAGTTTCATTGAAATCAAATGCAAACTTCTTTGTAATTGTTTGGAAATATCTTTGTTTGTGTGTAAAAATTGTTTACCCTTTAAGTCTACTGTGACCTTGACCTTTGCCAGAATTCCTCCATCATCAATAGGCTTCTTACCCAACTGATATGTGAAAATGTCTCATAGTTTCATTGAAATTGGAATTTAGCTTTTTGAATTATCATAAAAAAACTAAATTTGGATGGACAAGAATCAATATATACCCAGACTCTTTTTGAGCAGGGTAATGAGATACATTCCTACAATATCACAATTCATTCTGCCAAACAGTTTGTCCAAAAAAAGGAAAAAGAGTTTTTAAATTCCAGCCATTCTGACTGCATTAATAGCTCTGGCAGAACAGGGATTTACACTAACAGTTGCCCAGTAATCCAAGGAGACTTAATAATTGCATGGACAAGTAGTTTGCTTTGACAATCAAATATGTGACAATTTGGTTAGGGCGGATCTGTACCTGTTTCCACAAATTTCGCACTTTCATTCAGAACAGTAGTGCTATGTTGCCTTTCAATTTTAATACCATTTTGGTAAGAAATTTTAAAATTTTGTTTACCTGGTTTATGTGCCACACAGTGTAAGCTGGTCTTTTCTGGTCAAAGCAAAAGAAAATATAAAACTTTCCAGAGCAGATACAGTGTATGAACTTGATGCTTGTAATTGCAAATACAATGCTGATAGTGTTGAAATGAGTATTGCAGTAAGGCCAAAATTAAAATCATGTTAGCACTAATGTGGCCAACAGGAAAAGGAAGTCAGCCAGGATGTTAATCTATGGCATTCTCAAATATGTATATTGCAATTGTCTACCCGTAATTAACATTTATTCTCCACACCTTATATCTGAAATGCTGTGACATTTAATTATACTTTCAATATTACTTGTCCTTGATTATTATTTTAGTTCTGATTTTAAAACCTTTTTTATATTGCTTGATTTTAGGAAACCAGTTCACATGGAAAGATTATTAGGCTACAGATGTTTTCAAACTCATAAAGCATCAACTGCTAACATGAACTGACTTGTTGCATTTCTGTGCATTTGATGGCAGTACCTATTTATATTTTAGACACTAGAAACATGTAAAAGTAAAGAACCTAGACAACATAGAGGAGATGAAGCAGCTGGAACTTCTGAAGATATACATTTGCATTTACATTATTTTCAATAAAGATAACTCTAAAAGTAAACTGTATTATTTTCAACATTTGTTATCTGACTGGATAAAGAACTTACAGGACTAGATTGATGTTGTTGAACATTGTTAAAGTTTCTAAACAAAGACTTGCAACATGGACGGTACTTCTTCGGAATATCTGGTGTAAAGAACTACAGTTATCAAATAACACTTTCAGTATTCTCCTCAGGAATTTTGGAAAGCACTGTGGTGTCATGTTTTAAATAGGGTCCAATTTTGCACGTCATATCATACATTTCATGCATCACATGCATCTTTGTGTGTGTATTATCTCTAACACGAGGTAACTTTGTTGAATTTAATACATGTATTAAATGAGATAGTATTAATATTTTTCTTAATATGTTTACGTTAAATTATTGGAATACATAATAGATGATAACAGATACTAGTATAATACAAAACTACTATTGGCATTTATAACAAATAAACACTAAAGCTACACCAGCAATGTGCCATGTACAAACATTTTGCATTATTTTGACACCTGTTTTATTTCGTTTTTTGTATAGCTCATTATTTTTAAATAATTACATTTTTTTTTCTAGTTACATGTGTTATTCACTTCAAGACACACAACACATTTAAAATTTCTGTTATCAGTCTTGACTTGACTTGGGAAGTTTTTTACATCCTACACCCACAACTTAATGCCCTTGGTCGGACAGTGTAATCAATCTTTCAAAAAAAAAAACTGGTTATGAATAAACTTAGTTTCTCATTAAATAGAGCATTATTTTCCATTATTTTCTGCAAAATTTACATTTAAGGGTGTAGAGATTTATATATTAATTCTTTTATTTTGTCTAAAAATGTATTAAAAATGTTAGGATAGCAGTTTTTGGTCAAAATGCCACACCAAGAACACATTTACATGTATACTGTATAATAAGCACTAATGCAGGGGAAGCAACTTTGGACTTACATTTGCTTGGTGTTTTAGTCAAAATTTATCAGCGTACATTTTAATGCAGATTTATACATATCAACCACAATTAATTACAGATAGTTTGATAATTCTGCTAGTTTCTGCTCAAATAACAGAATTGAAATTTAAAAAGGGGATTACAAGAAGGTATGTGCCAAATTTTGACTGAAAGACACAAATCGCAGTGACCACCATATGCAATTTTTTTGGGGGAACTTCAGGAAATTGAGCATTCACTCCAATTACAATATCCATATGAAATGAATGAAATCATTCAAAATTAAGCTTAATTTGTCTAATTCTATTAAAATTTGTGTATTAAAAGTGAAGAGATAAGAAATCAGTGGTTATTTATTTATGAATGAATCTAACCATAACTGGCAATTTGGTCAGCGAGTGCTAATGTTTACACCTACCGTAGATAGTAATTAACGGTACTGTCCACAGCTTTAATCTGTTCAATAAAAAATACAACAGGAAATATTGACAAGTGTCATTGTTTTGGATAGCACTGTGGCATGAACTTAAACCACCGTGGTAGATCAGATAGCACCATGGCAAAAAAATTAAGCACCACTGTACTGCGGTGCTTAAAGGGTTTGGGAAGAACACTGACTTTTGAACATATTTTCACACAGTTTCTTTCAAGTCAATATAATTAATATGAGATTTTTCCTTGGATTTATTGTTTTTGAGCACTGACACAATATTTGCAATTGGTTATTAACACATCTTTGAATTTGTTGTAAGTTCTTGTACATAGGGAACCTTACTCACAAAGTTTCCATAACCTTACCATGCTTACCAGACCCGTAAACTTTGCAGAATCTATCCGCTAAAGAAAAAATTGTATTCATGAAAGCTCTGGTAATTCTGCACCTGTGAACGTTATGGAAAGACTCCGGTAAAACTTATAAAATATAAAGAATCGCCAGGCTAATACCGGTAGTTATCTTGAGGGAACTTTAATGTTTATAAACCATCTTTATAAGCAATTATACAAGTCTGAGATGACAAAGACACCAGCTTTTAATAACAAGTATCTTACTGTCACTCTCCTTCCTACCCCCTCCCCTTTTTGAGTACTTATCGTTAAAACAAAAAGTAGCAATATTATTGTTGTGTATGTCAGATTGCCAAGTTTTGAACTTTGAAGTCAACATTATCTGGGTATTTGAATAACATTGGGTAATATCTTTTGTTTGAATGAGAGCTTTCAAAATCTTATGAAATGTTTTCTAGCTGACATTAGGAAACCGTCAACTGTTTACCAAAAAAAAAATTGAATTGGCCTAATTAAGTCAAAAACTACAAATAGGATTGTGCTGAAAATTGAACTATTTCAATTTATTTTTTTTTACATCTCAGCATTTACGTTTTTTCCTTCATCTTAAGTAAACAGAATGAAAGACGTATCATCAAATGATGTCAATGCTGCATAAAAACAAGCTTCTTGAAATCAGCAAAAAATAATGTATTTCAATCTATTAAATTCTGAATTGTTCAATAATAGGTAAGGCAGTACATTCCCAGTTGTGAGCACTTTTGCTTTCTTTTTGTTTTATTAAGAAGAACACAGTGTTCATTCATGATGAGTAAACAAACAAAATTTTAACTAGACTAGATGTTGTCATTCAATGAGAGCTGTAACTCTTATACATAGATACAATTATTTATTAATTAGATATAAAAATATTGTTCATTGAATTGTTGGTAATTACATTTTGAATTCTGTGATCTTCAGCAGAAAGTCCAAAATCATCACAAAGATACTTTGTGAATACACTGTAAAGTTTTCGATAAACATTCTATAAAAGATGAGTAAATGGTCTGTAAAGACTTCCACAATTACAGAATTTATCAAAAACATCAAATATTCAAACATACTTTTGCCAATATTATTAAGTGTGGTCTGATTAAAACAAATTAAAATTTGTCCTTTCGCAGTAACTTTCAAAAACTACATGTATATTTAAATCTGCTTAAATACTCTTTAATAGTGCATTTTACATAAAATGAGTATTGTTTTGCAATGTTTTTTTCTTACTTCTACTTCATTTATAATTCAATCAATGTGTGTACTAAAATTTGACAAAGAAACATTTATATTATTGAAGAGTTTTAATTTGTGGCAATTGTAAAAATATATGAAAAAATGTGGGTGTCTAACTTTTCCACTAGGGAATAAAAAATTTTTAAAGTTAGGAGACCAAGTTGCAACCATGATGAAAAAGTTATTGTATATCCCTGCAGCCATATTGAACTTTTAATTGGCAGAAAAAACTCAAATTATAACGTAACTATCCTAGCTTCATTTCTGAATGATATGGTTTTAAAAATGCAGGACAGTTTCTGAGAAGAAGCACTTCCTTTACCCAATCAAGTCCTGGCAGCCAATTTGAGTTACCAACTCAAAAAAATCCTTCACGGACAGAAATTGCCAGATTTCGTTAAACAGGAAGTAGGTGAGCAACAAACCTGAAATCCAATCCCATGTTATGGGAGGCCATGCTGATGCTGCATAATAAATTTCAAGAGAATGTGATAAGTAGTTGCTGTTACAAAATTTTTTTTTATTTTGACCTTAGAAACAGTCTAAGTTGGCTTGGAAAACAGGAAGTAGATAATTGACTGACCTGGAAAGGGGAGGCATGGTACAACTTATCTTGCTGTGCACCAAATTTGAAATCAATCCCTTATAGCAGTAGCCGAGACAACTGTAATAAAATTTTTTTCCCTGCCTGCCCAACATTCACCATACTATAACCCAGATTTTCACTCTGTTAAATCAAGCATAATTTCTGCAAAATTTGGTTTTAATGTTTGAATGTTTTTCCAATATGATCCTATGTTCAGCTATGTTCTAAGGTAGGTGTCATTTTTGAATTTAGGATCCGCATATACAACTCAAAACTTTGTAGAGGATAATTTGAGATACATTTCTAAAATATCACAAATAAATCTGACATGCAGTTTGTGAGATTTTTTTAGTTCAAATAATCAGAATGAATATATAGCCAATTATTGCAAGATTGTATTAATCAAATTATTATTTTTACTAAATTATACCTTGACAACACTTAAGTACTCAGCAATAGCAGTCCTTCCTGTCTGAGAAAGTTTACGAGCTGTTTCATCGCATACCCAACAATGGACACCACGACGACCAGAGTACACCCAAAACAAATGTTGAAATCCAAAATCCTCTAAAAATAGAAAATATTATGATAAAATTTTGATTTAAGATGTTATACTTATCTTTCCTTATATATACTGTAGTGTTTGGCTGATAGTAATCAAATCAATTGATTAATCAGCCACATAAAAATTGACCATAAATTTCTTATGTTCATTGAGAATATAGTCTGAACCAATTTTAGGTATGAGAATCATCCTTGTGAAGATTATACATCACGTGTGTACTTGTTAAGAGAAATGTTATTAAAAATACCTTCACAAAAGTGCTTAGTTTGACATTGATCAAGTGTACAAGATTGCTGTAAAAATATTCAGTATAATGAAATAATAAATCAGAGTTACTTTAAAAAAAAAACATGTTCAGCTTTGTAGTTTTTTTATTTTTACAAATGTTTCAACATGAACAGTGTTTTTGAAATTTTTCTCATCTAAGAACTATGATTATCCTCTGCAGCCAAGTTTAGGGAGTCAAATACAATTTTCAAGGGTCAAATTTATTATTTGGTTTTGATCACAAAAAACCTTTTTTTAACAAACAATGTTGCAAACGAGAGTACCACAGTCTTAAATTACATTTTGAGAGATTGTAATATAATTTCTGCATTGGTGTATATCTCTGAAATAATACATGCATATCTGGTGTATGAAAAAAAGTGTTGTTTTGTTTTGTGTTCAATATCCTTATAAAAATAATTTAAATAATTGATTCTTAAATTTTTTTTTAAAGTATACATGTGAACTGTACCGAAATTTAAAAGAATGTATGTCTTTTGTCTGACTTCCCTGGAAACACAGCAAAGAAAATATATGAAAACTTTTTATCTGTTAAGTTTTCTTTAAGGAAACTACCCAAGGTCTGTAGAGCTACTGAACAGCTGAAAATAACCACAACTGCTGAAACTTAAATTATACGAATGCAAATAGGACAATATATTTTTGGCAAGTATATGGTCATCAGTACACTTAAGGCATTATAAAAGCCGATTTCTGAAAAGTTTTGGAAAAGACGATTGCAAAAATTTGCACTTTGTAGTATTTGGTCCTGACACAGTTACCTTTACAAATCGATAAACATGTGCTTAAGAATGATACTGGGTAGATAATTTGGCTTCATTGTGCGAAGTTTCTGAGAAGAAGTTGTTTGTATGTTTTTACAATAAATGTCCTATGTTAAACTAAGTCCTGCAATGGTGGCCATCTTGGATTTTGGATCGGCACACAAAACTCATACTATGTAGAGGACATCCAAGATACATTTCTGCAATATTTCAAATCAATTTGCCAAGTGGTTTATGAGAAGTTTTTTTTTTTATATTCAGCCAATCAGAACACATTAATGGCCCTGGCCGATATGTCTAATATTTGATCTGCACAAAAACTCAAACTTTGTTAAAAGCCACCCAATAAACATTCCTGCAAAGTTTGGTTTCAATTGGCCAAGTGGTTTTGGAGAAAAAGATTTAAATTGAAAAGTTTATGGACCATGACAATGACGATGATAGCCAAGTGATGACAAAAGCTCACACTGACCCTTTGGGTAAGGTTAGCAAATAAAATATAATCAAAGTGAGGAAGCGTATAGTTCCACGTGTATACAAAACTTTGTCATTAGTGCTGAAGATATAGTTTGTGGATTTTCGGCATCACAAATTTTACCAGATTTTTACATTTTCCAAATGGCAAACTACATACACTGCTGGGTTGAACATGCCTATTAAAAAGTTAAGTATATAATTTCCAATGTCATGATGACCCTCTGGGCAATTTTATTGGGGGGTCAGTGTTTTTTATGCGTAAAATATGCACAAACGTGCATCAAAGGAAACCCTGATGAAATTTTAGTTTATTTTTAACTGTGAAAAAAAAAAGAACTGATTGAGGATATATGTGATACTGAATATATTCCTATGCTATATTTGTTGTTATTTTCAGTTAAAGCTTATTAATATCCTATCTCGGTAAATGAGGATAATGTTAGAAAGGTATGCAACAATAGCAGAAATGTTATGATTTAACATTTACTTTCTACCTGTAACACCCGGTGCTACGGCTTCCTCCCCCTGAAAATTGCTGAAAGTGGTGTTAAAACACCATTCAAACAAACCACAATCTACCTGTAACAGGAAGTTTGTACTGCACATTAGAATCAGCATGGCTCTTCTACTAAACCTGAACAAAATCTGGAAATTGCCAATTAAAGGAAAAATGAGTTTGATGATTTCCCACTAGAATCCATCAATCAACTTTAATCTAACCAACATTCTACAATATCCTAATTAGGAAAATATTTTACTGTAATCTTACCTCTTAATGCTCTGTCTACAATTTTAATGGCAATTTGCATCAGTGGCCAGCATTTATCACAAATATCAGCACCACTGAAAAAAAACCAAATTGATCTATTTCAATAAATGTAATCGGATTGGTCAATCCTCAATTATTCTGTGAATAGCCAAAATACTTACTATTCTAAGAACAGCAAACATTCTTTATTATTCTAATCCTTAATTATTCTGATAAATTATAATAAAATCTGACATCCGAATATCAGTTTTGGTACGCAGTACTATTAATTTGGCACAATTTCTGTTGCTCTTTAAATGGGCTGTATATTACAGGGCTCACCCTGGGTCAAAATTATAGGGAGAAGTCACTTCTCTTGTGTGGGGCTGACAGGGAGAAGTGGGTGGACAACAGGGAGAACTTGCATTATATGTCGCGAAAGCATCCTATTTTTGTTTGTTTTTTTGATATGTGTTAATTTGGCATTTGAATTTTTTATTGTTAAATGTTTTAGCAGTTCAATTTATTGAGGATAAAGTAAAAGATTTGATTCTTGAGAGAATAAATTGTATGGCTGATTCTGGTTACAATATATAAAAATTTTGCTGATCAATATAATTATAGAGATTGAATAATGGTAGTGTTTCAAATTAAACACTATAAGTACTTAAATAGCTTGTTATTTGATTAATGAAATAATTAGAAAATAGAGTTGGAATAGTATGGTATAGTAATTATATAATGGGGGAAAAAAATGAAATGAAAAGAAAAAAAACCGGACAAATAAGGACAATGGTTTAAAACAAGGAATGGAGCTTTAGAACTTGAAGATTTGAAATTTAAAAACTAGTGGAATCTTTTTGTATCTTTGATAAATTCAAGCACTGCTTGTGCAATTTTTATATTGTCATCAAGAATTTATGAGACAAACTTGTAATGTTTAGATTATAGTGCTTTTGATGATTAATTATAAGTGTATGTATGTTATTTTGCATGCCTTGTTATCACAATCAGTTTATAGGAGAGGATCCTTATAGGCTTTGCATGTTATCAATTCCTTTTGTTTATTCAATAAAATTTTTTAATAATAATAAAAGATTTTATGAACTTTTATCGCACATTTTCATAAAAACATGTATTTAAAAAAAAGATATATCAACTGTCACAAAACTGTTCATTAAAAAAATGTTTCTTTGTCATTGGTCTACAACTGAATTGAAGTACTATTAGAACTAGAAGTAGAAAATTACATCATTGTGACCAATCTGTTAAAAGTATTTATACATATTTAACTTAAATTTGTTTCAAGTAAATGCCTAAATACTATTTTTTACTACACTTTTATCATTGCAATACTCATTTCAACACTCTCAGCATTGTATATTTGCAATCTCCAGCATTAAATTTATATGTGATCCAGAAACTTTCATGTATTTTTGCTCTGAACTGGTTTCCATCGTATTTTAAACATACGCTGTATACAGCAAATAAAAGTTAAAAGGGTATCAGTTGACTTTATGGCGCGTAACATAATAAACATGACGCTGTATCAAAAAGCCAAGATTTCTTAACAAAATGGGAATAAAATTTGAAAGGTGACATCAGGCAATTCTACAAATTGAAAGGGCGACTTCACTTTGCTTTTTAAGATGATCAAGGGCGAAGTGGGACCACGATAAGGCGACTTCTTCGCCCGAGTCACCTCCAACGCGAGCCCTGTATTAAAGAAAGTTATACAGGTTACATACTATTGACATAGAAAACATAAACTTCAAAGAGGACCATCCAAACAATATTGCTAGTTTTGTTTCCATTGGTTAACTGGTTTTAGAGAAGAAGCCTTTTTAAAATTGTTCCCAAAGGGTCCAATGTTAAACCAAGTCCATTTTGAAATTCCGATTAGGATAAAAAACATGAACTTTATAGAGGACCATCCAAGGACTTTCTAGTAAGTTTTGTTTCGATTGGTTAACTGGTTTCAGAGAAGAAGGCTTTTAAACTTTTTTACCATGGGGTCCTATGTTAAACATTGTCCTGCGTTGGTGGCCATTTTGAACTTCAAATTGTCAAATAAAAACAACAAACTATATAGAGGACCATCCAAACAATATTGCTAGCAAGTTTTGTTTACATTGGTTAACCTGTTTCAGAGAAGAAGCCTTTTTAACATTTTTATCATGGGGTCCTATGTTAAACAACGTCCTGCGTTGTTGTGGCCATTTTGAATTTCCAATTGTCAAAAAAACAAACTATATATTATATTTTGTTTCCATTACTAAAAAATGAACTTTTGAACAAAACGAAAAAAAAAACAACGATCATAAATTTTTCCAAAAAAATTCTTCAGTTAGCCGATTCTAAGAGATTGGGTTGGGTAAGGTGAAACAACTAAATTTTAATTTTAGCCTTTCCTTCTTTCATGTGTGAGAAGATGATCAGACCAAATTAATTCTTGCATTTCAAAGGCACTGCTTTTCAGAATTTTTATTTTATTAAAAAAATTATCAAATTGGACATAGCCACAATACATGCACACAGGCCTAAAAACATAATATCTAATTTTAATTGGTCCTAAAATCAGTAAAAGAAGTATTGACAAGAAGATATCAAAAACTTACGAACAACAAAAACGAACTTCATCATAATCAGTCATATCAATATCAAATACCAATTCTTTTTCCTGGGCCTGAAAGGCTGCTGCTTTTACTGTCTTATGATCTTTAGGCTGAAATCAAAAGCATATTGTATATTACAAAATATTTAACACATTCTACACATGTATCAGTTTTTAATTTGAACATAATATACATTGTCTCTTATATTTAATGTGCATTGGTTTACATAATACTCATTTACCAACAGCTAAATTCTGTGATCTCTCAATGATAACATATACTAACTCTATGTGTAAACACAGCACCAATATCTATCTTGTATGGACATCTTTTCTGTATTTCTTTTTCCAGTTCCTGTTGATCACTAAATGACTGATATCGTATGTAAACATCGTCTTTTAATGTGAAGGACAATTCTCGGTTTGTAAAATAATGTTTTGGAACTGAAAAGAAAATTATTATAAAATTCTCTGCTTTAATCTAACATTCTACAAATAATTGAAACAATAAGTACATAAACATACAATCAAATAAGTATATATACCGATTTCAATTATGACCCTCACCAGGCAAATCATGCATTTTGTTTTGACAAAACTGTCAGCTGATATGGAAACATGAATTTTTTAACTTCCGATGAACAAAAATTGAAAACAAAACTTGTCTGATGGAAAGAAAACTACTATAGTTTCTTCAATAAAAGACCCAGAAAGAAAAGAATAAGTTTATAAATCCAAATTATTTTTTCCTTCCTTCCATCCACTAGTTTGAATGTTAAGTATTAACTATATGTCTTGTTCGTGTACATAGTAAGAGAATTTACTTAAATAATTAAAATTCAATCTTTCTTTTGTTCCACCATTTTTGTTAATTTCCAAAGACAATAGCACAAAGTGAAAGACTTAAATTCAATAATACTGTCATAAAGACAATGTTCAGTACTATTAATAAGATAAAATAATTCAGAACAAGTGAAGAAAAAAGTATCATTAATGCAATATTTTGAGATAAGGGACCATAGCAGATGACACTATAATTATGTGCAACTGAAAATCTTTAGGAAGGGTAAATAGGGTACCTTTTTGTGTAATCAACTCTTCCACAGATTAAAACCCAGATCTTTAATAATTCACATCAAGATTGCACATTTATTGAAGTTGTACACCTATTATTAAAGGGGTGTTGCACTAAACAGAATGGTTCGTGTTTACATTTGAAAAAAATCATGTATTTGGAATTTAACATTTTCATTTCCCTTAAAATTTGCAGGTGGAAACTATTATAAATGAGACGGATCGGATACAAGTCAAATCACCACTGTCAAAAATGCTCCACTTTTTGCAAAATCGCACCACTTACAAAATTGGGTATATAGTATACAATTATTTTGTTTTATTCTTTGTTTGATTTTATGATCTGATTTTATCATTAATCTATGCTCTTTCTTCTGTTCTTTATTTTTCACAATACTCATATTGAACAACCTCTTGTCTTATTACGATGGGCTACCAACACTCAATACAGTTACTAGCCATTGTGAATAATGACAATTCAATAAAAAACATGTTTATACATAGGGTAATAATAATTGACGACTTTCCAATTTAAAAAACGTCACCTAGTGTCCACTTCCAGTACTAAAAACTGTGGCTGTAGACACAGTTTGTTCTGTTGAAAACTTATGAAATGGACAATTACCTTTGATAAATTTTAAAGCTTCATGTTACTTACACAGTATTCCAGCTAGGGTGAAATAGAGGGGCGCTGCACCCCGCCCTAAAATTACCGCGCCCCTGTGCCCCTCTCAAGCGCCTCTGTGTCCCGATTGGCTCCCCTTATCACTCTATTGCTCCAATTAATTTTCTGTTCTAAAATTAATAGTAATCATAGTGTTTTTATAGCTAATTAACTAATAAGACTATTTTCGTTTCCTTATGATTTTGATTATATAACTAGTGGTAGACAGTGGGGACTGGTACCACCTTTCACACAGTTAGAGGTAACATTTCAAGTTTTGACACTTAAAAAATGGTAATACTAGTACCTAATATGTGTGGTCATTGTTTCTTGGTCATTTGGCTTAATTATGATCCAGATCAGTAATAGCTAAAACCCTTTGCGAGAGATATCTTCGAATATTTGTCACAGCGCCATGTTTATCATTGAACATGCCATTTTTTTTTAAACAAAAATATAAGATGGTACCCGACTGTCTTTTTTCTATGTTCAATAGGGTTAAGTAAAAATACTTGTGGCAACCAGTACAAACCAACTGAAAATACATAAATCTCTGGAGCCCCCGATGTGAACTTAGTTCAGGAACTTGCAAATACAATGCTGCTTGTGTTGAAGTTACAACCACAAATATTGAAACACAGTAACAAATAGTATTTTGGCAGTCACTTTTCAATAAATATATTTAAAACTATACTTTAAAATAAAAAAACCAAAAGTCTCAAAACAGCAATTAACAGAAAACTTATTCAAATAACAATAACAACAAAAGTGCAACTACCGCAATCACGCTAAAAAATATGCAAATACAGGAAAAAGTGCCCTTCTCATGCACCCCCTCTATTTTCAAATCCTTGCTGGAACACTGTTACAGGTGTCAAAATCTAGTTGAAGATGTTATTAAAACCCCATTCTGTGTAAACATGATTGTTAATTAATTAACCATAATGTTTATTACCTCATTTACATGATGCTAATCTAAGTTAGAACCCCAGATGATTAAAAAAGCTTACCAGTGACATATATGTTTCAATATTCTAACACACCTGTTGCCTATGGCTATAGAAACATCTACTAATGAGGTTAATTAGATAATTAATTTGGCACAGATGAACAATACAAAAAAATAGATGCAAAATCTTTATTTCAATATCAGTCTTTTAGTGGTGACCGCCATAGTTTTTTTTACTGGAAGTAAAAAGGGAGATAAATCATGTAAAACTGGAAATGGGTCGATTGTAATTACAGATATCAGTGTTAGGATGTCAAACCAAAAGTGACCTAAAATTCCCATGGATAGTATTTCAAATAAAGACATAATGGATAATTTTTAATAAAACATTTACAAATTTAAATTAGCGATAGCACTGATATGCAATTAAATATAAAACAATAACTCCTACAAAGAAGAAAATAGCTGTACAACTGAACAATTTTATACATTATAGTGATTTTTGTAAGTGGGGCAATTTTGGTAAAGGCGGGGGCGATTTTGGTAAAGGTGGGGGCGATTTTGGTAAAGGTGGGGGCAATTTTGGTAAAGGTGGGGGCGATTTTGTTAAGTGTGGCATTTATGCATTTGGTTGAGGTGTTTTTACTGGAGTAATTTATGATGGGGGCAATTTTGCAGTGCGAGCATTTTTTGATGGGGGCAATTTTATCAGCTCCCAAAGGATCTAGTTTACTTTGATAATAAAATGGAATGGACAACTACACAGTGTTCTAGGATTTTTTTGCTAACTGAACTTTACACGGGAAAGTGTCCTCTATAAACTGGCTTTCCAACATCTCAAGAAAACTTTCCCACAAAGTTTGAATGACGTGTTAATTTTTAAATTAAAAATTTACAAATATGTACCAATTGAAAATTTTCTTCTTGCAGGATTGCACAATAGTTATTGTTTCCAAATTTCCAAATATAAAAGCACTGTATTCTACATTTATATTTGGAAACAACAACTATTTGCAATTCTGTAAACTTTCCCACAAAGTTTGAATGACGTGTTAATTTTTAAATTAAAAATTTACAAATATGTACCAATTGAAAATTTTCTTCTTGCAGGATTGCACAATAGTTATTGTTTCCAAATTTCCAAATATAAAAGCACTGTATTCTACATTTATATTTGGAAACAACAACTATTTGCAATTCTGTCCAAGAAGCTGGCTTAGGTTTCTTGTTGTACATATTTTTATGAAACAAACAGTACAAAACCAACATACATCTCAAAATATAATGTACACATATTTGTACATAACAAATTTTCATCCTTGTTGTTTTCTGTACAAGTCAATGTAAGAAAAACTTCAATATTATATTATTGAAAACTTAAATTAAAAGCACCTGTATAACATTGATGAAATAAAAACGAAAACAAATATCCACACTTGATTTTTTTATCTTGATTTAAAAAAAAATAAACTATTGAACAAAAATAATGTATCCTGACAGGGCTAGTATGAACATTTTTTCAAGAATCCTGACTTTTAATGTGTACTTGCCCACGGGTAACCAGGACAACAAAATTGGCTTTCCCGTGCTGAGAAATCACTGTCCACGAGTGGCGGGAAATGGGAATCCTAGAACACTGCTACATTGACGATAATTTTATTATAATCAGAGAAGACAGTCAAACTTCTTTCTTCTTTGTGTTGAAATGATAATGAAGATTATATACCTTCATTATTATCATGCTCGTGAAGAATAACGATCCCTATTGGATCTCCTGTACTTAGCGACAACAATACTGGTATTTAAAAATTAACATGTTTTAACATTTGAATATACTTAATTTTGTTTTCAAGATTTTAGATAAATTTTAAATTTGTTTAGGTCCAGCAAAATTTTGTAGGACTGGAAGAAAGACTACACTATAGTTGTTTGTGCCAGTAACATGACTGACACGGACAGGGTGCAAGTCAAATCAGCACTCAGTCAGATCGGCACCTAAAAAAAAAGTCAATCGGCACCCGAAAGTAGTTAATTCGGCACCTATGTATAGTCAATTCGGCATTGAATTTCGGCACCTGATAAATGATTTATACTTATTACGATGAAATAGTTTAAAAGGCAAATTTTAATACATGAAATGTTGAAAATTATAATTTAAAATAAAATAATTACTAATTATCTATGTTGATTGGGGATTCTTTGAAATGTACAACTGTAATTAAGTTTGATAATAGTATATATTACTGTTATAATAACATAGATGATTGTTGTTGTAATAATGACTTACAAAAGGTTGTGCCTTTCATTGGTCGCAGGCTGTTTTCCGCAAAGTTCAGGAGCACGGATAACAGGTATGTTAAAAACTAAGAATTAGTTAAGTATCTTTATTAATGCAAATTTATACCCTGAAGGGTTGAAAGCATATACAGGGATTTTCTTACCTTTTTTTCAAATGGGGCCTGGGCCCCTGTTAATTGGGAAAATTACGACGTAAATTCCACAATTGGGAAAAGTCTTAAATATGAATAAAGTAAAAACATCAATGTTTTTAACGAAAATGTTTCTCGTATGTAATTAGTCATGAATGACAAGATGGAATCTATAAGCGTGACCTGAAAACTGACAAACTGACAAATTAAAATCAGTTTTCATAAATATTTTGGAAAAAGTTATCAAAATTTACATATGTAGCCAACTGTGCTGACATCATAATCAAAGAGAAAAATTTCCATGAATCTTGGTGGAATTAAATAGAAACTGAGTTGCAAACATCAGATTTTACTTTCACTCTCGTTTGTTCTGGGGTCTTAATAAATGACTGGATAAGAACTAAATCAGATATACAAAACTCTAAAAATGTGCATTGCGTTGGCATTTTAGTTTACCCTGATTCGTATGCTAATCGGCATTCAATCGAACCTTCGCTACCGACACTTGCTGTGTTAGCACTACCTCAAAATTTCCATTAGCCAATGTGGCTAATACATCCAAATTTTACTTAGCCACATTTGAAATTTGTTAGCCACAACATTTCAGCAAAATTTGTGTGTGAAAAATATGGAAGCTGTAAATTTAAATGACTTGTATAGAAAAGGGGGAATATGTGATGAGCAACACTAAAATTTGGGATTAATTCCATTCATAGGTCACAACCAGGTCTTTTACAACTGTTCTTCATTTGAAGAATTTAGATTTAGTGCTGAGGTTCAACTTTTAAATGAAAACATTTAACCAGATGATAATAGAGTAAACTTTATTAAACAAGTCAAGAAATAATAACTGTGCAAATCCAATCATTACAAAAGTCATGGATTAATGCTTAAAAATGTCATATCATCACCTTGTACATCTGTGGAGTGGAATCAAATAAAATAGATTTTGTTTCTTTTCGTCAGCGTTAGGTAAGAACGAAAGCATTGAAAGCTGGCGTTTCGCCATGCTTGACAAAATTAAACTGGAATTAAGATCAATTACTGCAATGGGAACCAGGTCGGTATTGAGTAAAATCGAAAACAAATTCGGACAAGGGTAATGTTTTTACGGAATAGACAATTACGCATTGAAATTTCCCGGATATATATCGTTACCGCTCCGAACTTTATCTCAAAGATTTATTTTAGATTTCGACAGTCAACATTTTACTTTCGCTTTCACTTCGCCAACGTGGCGAACGAGAATGAATAACACTTCGCCACATTAAAGTTTAATTCTCATTGGCGACTGTGGCGACCTATTAGCGCTAACACAGACTTGTGTGTGTCATACACAAAGGTCGGTAGGGAAGGTTCGGTTGAATGCCGATAATTGATGGGTCTAGAGGTGCAAGAAAACTCATGATTTTCTATTCACAAAGGCTCTGGTCAATATTTAATTTCATAAAAACTAAATTTCCTAGTTTTGATACAATACATCATCGTTCCACTTCGATAGTATTTCGCGTTGTATATTGCCATTTTTGAACCTTTATGCAGGGTCATGCTTCATTCCAAATGTATTCCTCCGACTTATTCTTTTCTAGACAAAGCTATTAGAACCAAAAAAAAAAACAGCCCATATTACTGGACACCGTAAAAATTAAGTAATTTGTCTTATTTGTGGCATACAATTATCTTTCATATTATTGAATAAAGTTTCGCGACTTAACAAATCACAGGTTTTTTTTTAATATCATACCGGAATCTGCGTTTGATATAAAACAAGCAAGCTCTAATATAAAACTGGTTGCCGTTATGACTAAAGATACCGGGAACAGTAATTATAAACCAATGTTCGCGAAGTAATCAGATTTTGATTTTGTTTGTAATATTTCGGCTTAGCGTGATTGAATTTATTTTTAGAAACCGGATTACAAAACCTCCTGAACTGGGAATTTTCACTTTCATAATTGGGAAAAAATATTGGTTTTTGCCGTTGGGAATGGGGGCCGAATATCGGCCCCAAAATAAAGGCAGGAAAATCCCTGATATACAAACAAATATAAATACAAAAGGTCACAAAACATATAAACAGCACGTAAATTAAGACGCTATCAAAGGAAACAGACCCGTCAGGTTAAACAAAGGATTTTTAGTTTCTGGCAGCAGTACAAGGACAACACCATCAGTGCCAGCCATTTACTTAGGAAGTGTGCATCAGTGTACAGACCTCCTGCGCAATAACGATAATGCTGAAATTGACTGATTTTATTATTGAACTGTTCTTTGATTTTTTAGTGCTGGTTGTTTTTATATGTGCTACATTTTTAATGAACTAAAATATAAATCTTTCAATCGTTTTTTTGTTTTTAACTGAACATAATAATATAATAAATACAGAAAAAAAATATAGGTGCCGAATTGACTATATCAAGTACCGAACAAACCATACTGAGTGCCAATTGACTATACTAAGTGCCGATTTAACCAGGTGCCGTTTTGACCGAGTGCCGATCTGACTTGTATTCCACGGACAGTGTCGTGATACTGATAGGCCAATTAACTTAATAGCAACTCTAGTATATTTCGCACCTCCGCCGTAATTAAGCCATCTAAAATATGGTCCATATGGAAATAATCTTTTATAATAAATAGGAAGCAAATCGGGTAGTGAAGCAGCATCATATTCGTGTGTATCTTCTTTGATTGGCATCGCTGTTTCACTTGTTTACAAATTTTAGCGCCAAATATCTAGTGCCGTAAGTGAATTTACGACTTTATTATTTGCGTTTTGCACACTTATTATTTTAAGTTATTATTTTTTTTGGTTTCTTTTATTACCATAATATCAACAACATTAACCACAGTGTATCACATGTTTGCAACAAGCGACGATATATTTTCTTAAGAACGCGACTAACACAATCGAGTCGGTGAAATATACCTATTTTTTATTGAGAGTTATCTCCCATAGTGCATGTCATGTGCGTTAAACAAATATAAACAGTTGTTAAGAAACACTACTTGTATGCTTATTAACCGATAAATTGAAAAAAATAAGAGTTATTTTAGTAAGTAATGCCAGAGTCAGTATAATATGTATGTTTAGATAGAATAAAATGATTGTCAAAATCCATATTCATAACACTGTGCTTTGTGCCTTGTGGTTTAGTTTACATTACAATGCTTTTAAGCCTTAATAACCTATACTTACCGTAGCGGAACCGTAGCTCTTTAGATCCTTTGTTAATTTTTGTATACCCCCAATCGTAGGAGAGGGGGCTAAATTGCAATCACCTTGTCCGTCTGTCCTCTGGTGCAACTTTTGCAACAGGTTTCTCAGCTTTACTAAAGGCATATATTTCAAATTTGGTGCCTAGCTTTAGCATGATGAGTTGTACCATACCTCGGCTTTTCAGGTCAGTCATTTATCAACTTCCTGTTTTCCAAGCCGACCTAGACTGTTTCAAGAATCAAAATAGGAAAATTTTTCGTAACAGATTTCTCAGCCTCTACTGAAAGGATTGATTTCAAATTTGGTGCACAGCTTTAGCGTGATGAGTTGTACTAGTACCGTCACTGTGCCTCCCCTTTTTAGATCAGTCAGTTATCTACTACCTGTTTTCAGAGCCAAAAAATGGTAGAGTGGGGTATACTTAGCATGACTTAGTGTTGGTCCATGTTTTATTTGTTGGATCAAGGTTCATGGAGTCTTTGATCCACCAAATCAAAAATGCATTAGGGACACCAAGGCCATAGTATGACTTTGGCCATGGACACTTCGTCCATAGACACCTCGGGCCTAGTAAAGATCGGCCATACTTTAATAGGACATATCGGCCATGGATTTATATTTTTATAAAGTTATTTAAAAAAAACAAAGGTCGAGTGAAATAAATGATATTATCAATGAAAACTTAAATATTAATCCTAAAATAAAATCATTATATTAATAATATATATCTATTTTTATTGTAAATCATTGTCAATCTTTGATTGATTAATTAATAAATTAAATGAATGATTATAAATTAAACACCACTTAGGCAAAGAAAAAACATCTTTGATTTCAGTTAACCAAAACAACATTTTTAACTATCAAATGATGTACCAAGCTAAAGAACAAGCCAAGTACAATAGAGATACGAGTTTGGAGAAAATATAAAGGAATATCCAAGCACATTGAGCAATCTTTGTAGAACCGAATAAAATGCATAAAAAGCATGTGTGTTTGTATTTGTGAATGCTCCTTGTGGGCCCTTAATTGGCTAATAAAATTCGTACTGTATCATGTCCATGATGTCTAAAATAAATGTATTTAATAAATGAATGCATGATGTGAGAGTGATATAATGTGTATGAATAAATGAATGGTGTGAGAACAGAGTGAGTTAGTGGTGTTATTTTATGTATATATAGTGCTCTGTTATATCCTTTGTTATTGCTTATGAAACAATAAAACAATAAAGCCTTATTAAAGCGGGATTTACTTTGATTATTTTATCACACAAAAACTAATCATCTTTGAAATATTTAAAGATAACTAAAAAAAGTATGGCCGAAACGTGCAAATACCATCAAAAATTAGCAAAAAGGACCCAAAGAGCTTTGGTTCTGCAGCTTATAGTTATGACCATGCTATGTTTACTTTTTGTCTTTGTATATTGTATGCACTTTAATGATTGAGATAATTTACACACATTTGCAAATAATGGAAGATCATTTATGACAGTACAAGTGAATTTTGGAGATGAACATATAGCTCTAATGGCTAGTATTTGGTTGAAACACCTGTTTATTATTATTAAGGAATAATTTGTTTGTTTAGAGAAATATTCAGATTAACTATTTTGAAGAAGGACTCTAAAAGGCTTCCTATTAGTTTGAGAGTTTCTCAGCCTGTTTAGGACAGAACCTCTATGATCAAGCTTGTAAAGAAGATGTTTATGAGGAAAAGTGTCGAATACTTAGCAAAATACAGGTACATGTATATTTTATCTTCCGGAGTGTTTTTGTTAAATGATTGTGTCCAGTCAGTTAGACATTCCAGCTGCATCTGTTGACTAACACAAGAACACTTTTGTTGAAATCCATGTTGGTCACATAAGATGTCATATGTTCTAATAAATGCTAAAATCTGGTCTTGAATAAGAGTTCATGATGATGTTCCCCTGTATATACTCGAAGTAAAGATTACTTATTGAAACATTCTGTATCTTTATATATATTTGTCCCAAAAGTGGGCCACCATTGACCGTTGGCCTTTGAGTTGAGTAGAATGTGCATATGTTAATAAGGTTGAGCAGGTATTTGATCCAGAGGTAATACTTCAATTTTAAATTGTAACACAGTTTTAGCTTTGAGACACTTATCTGGCAAAAAGTCTCCAGTATTTAATTGTTCTTGGAACACAAGCCTTCTGGAAAAGAAAACATGTTACAAGTTATGTAATTCAAAGCTTTGGAGCTTGATTCTGAGAATTTAGTTTAAAATCAAATAGGCATGATAGGTCAACCCAGTGGTTGGCACCACCAGGTCAATTAAGATCTTATATAGGAGTACAAATGATTTCTCAATGCTAGTGGTTTCTACCCAAGACTATTTCATTAATTCTGTCATGTGACACTACTTGTACGGTTGCAATAAATTCTTGCAGACTGATGCTGAACACTTTCTAATAAATTATATCTTTTTGGAGGTATGGATCCCATACTTTCCATGAATATTCAGGGATGGATTGGGATAAGGAAATATAAGAGATTTCTTAAAATGATGCAGTGTTGTGTTTAAGATTTCTACAAATAAAACCTATGAGCCTGAGGCTATATTTGCTAGATTTCAAATTTTGAATATATATGTACTCACTTTAAAGTTTTCCCTAATTGATACACCAAGGTAAACCAACCTGCTCAAATATATAACAGTAGAGCATGAAATGTCAAGATTTTGATGTAATTCTTACATTTTATTTGTCAGATATTGTAAATTTGATATTTAAAATTTGACAATAACTGTTATATACTGTTGTGAAGATACTAACCTGCATCTTAAAAAAGTAAGTTTATATACAGAAAATCTTATTGATTTCTAAAGATTGATTATTGCAGAATCTGATAGTGGTCTTATAAATGTTTATTTTGAGTATGAAAACGGAAAAAAAACCAATGGTTTCTTCTGTATATCTGAATATCTTTTTAGCTGACTTGGTTAGCATGCGACCTGGTAATACAGAGAGCCTAGGATCCAGTCCTGTAGTGTTGTTTCCTGCTCTACTGTTAAACTTGTGTCGAACTAAACATCCATTGTGAATTATCATAAATGGGATAATTCTTTGTAAAGGGGAGACTGTTTTATGAAACCTACTCATGTTCGAGCCATTAGTTGGTACTAGTACATAACCAGTCAAAATCGACTGAGCCAAAAGAATACTTTTTTAGCTTACTTGGCAAGTGAGCTGATTGGTAATGTAAAGATCTTGGGCTAAAGCACCAGTGGCGACATTACTGACAGTTTCTTGCTCTACCATAACATACCAATTTTAAAAAGTAACTTATGATTCGTTGTGCAAAATCTAAAACTATATTTTTGTTATCTAATGTATCATTATAAAGTAAATTTAAATTTGGTTTTGCCCAACTGTCTGTAGCTTTACCTTTTCCATATATTTTCATAATATGATCAGCACTCTACTTTTAAGCCATTTAAAATGAACAGTCATGTATTATGTACTGTACATGTCTGGTGTGAATATAAGTTAAATGGCCTAAGTATCGATATTGATTTGTGTGAAATATCACAGATAAATTTATTATGCCTTAGGACACTGATATAAGCTGTGCTGATTAGAATTTTAATAAAATTATCAATAATTACAATACAAGAAAATAACCAAAAAAACAAAACATTCTTTCTTTACTTAAAAATACCAAAAATTTTTAATATTTCCAGTGTGCTTGGACAAAAAATATATGTTTTTGCTTTCTGGATTCCCGCTAACAAATATTTGTGGAATTCACTTTAGAAATACAGAACACATTCCCATGTCAACAGAGCAGTTACTACCAGGCACTATGGCTACCTCTCCAATCAATCTTGGATGCTGTAATACAGCTGAAAGTGGTCTGGATCACCATACATTCATACAAGAAAAAAATTAAAACTGTCAGGGGCTGCCACGTCAGTATAACCAAAGAACCTTTGAAACACTGAAAAATAAAGCTTAAGTAACAATAGATGAATACAATTTACAACTATACACAGTTAGACATGGTTGGGTAGTCAAACTGATTTCTGGTAATCAATATGACGATGCACTATTATCACTTATAAACAAACATTACTCAAGGTATATGTATAACTATTAGGTTTAAATCAATTCACATTAACACATGGTAGTTTAGTTTTTTTAGATTAAACCTTTTTTTTGCTCAAACATGCAAATAGGATAAGACACAAGATACTGCATGGTACATGTAGTTAGGGACAGACCGGATAAAATGTTTATTTTTTGAAGGCGTTGCGACAGAATATTTTTTTTCATTATTAGCATTATTTTATATAGCAGAAATCCTTCTTCAGAATATTTTTTTTCTTACCCTCTGATCCAAATTTTTTTTTTATATCAAAAATCATTTCCAAAATATTTTTTTTGGAAAAAACCAAGGCCCCCCCCCCCCCTGCAAGTTAAATGGTCAGTCCCTTAGTACAATGGTCATTTAAGTTGTTTAGTATAGCATGTTAAGCAAAGATACTTGCAGGTACCTTTGAGGAATGTTGGAAGACCTTACTGGAAAATGTCAAAATTTTTTCCTTTCAGAAAATACAATGCAAATTGAAGTAATTCTGTTTATGAATGTTTATTGGACTTGTAGTGGTTTGTTAAATTCAGATCAAAAATATAAAATTACAGCTATTTACAGTTACTTGTTACCAGTATACCTAGATAAACATATATTTAAAGAGTTTGAAAATAAATTAACCACAAATATTGTATGTATTAATTGAGTAATATGTATATATAATGGAAGCTTCTGGGTATTTTTTGACAATGCTTAAATGGATGACTTTGCTGATCTACATCTTCTCCCAAACTTTTGAAAATAGATCCCATTGGAATTTCCCAAATCTATGAATCGATCATGTGCACCATTGTTTTATTTTATTTTTATTTTTTTTAGTTTTGAAGATTTTACTACGAAACTAGAAAAAGAAGTGACTTTAGAAGTTTACTGGACACGAATCATAATTATAAATATTTTTATTTTTGAGTTTTTCTGGTTAGGTTTATTTCTGTCCTGAATACTAAAACTAATATATGTTGATCACTTGATATTAAAAAACATGGTCCATTGACTGCTCAGGAGTGTTCTCTTGTACCTTTCAGCAGTTATACCTTTATCTTGTTTATTTAAGTTTCATGTAAAACAATTTATTTCATAAACATGATAAATATATGAATGAAACACATTTTTGTTTGTTCATGAAGATCTATATTATAATAATTGCTGGTACATTGTCATAATTGTCATGGTAATGTGATTATTAAAATTAAGATATTTTATCACAACATTGTTTCACTTCTCTTGCTCAGTTAAAGTGTACATATATCAGTTTAAATCTTGTTCAAAATATTCTTTTTATTCTAGCTGTAGGGTATATGATTTGTTTGAATAAATTCACAGCATCTCGATCATTTTGAACAAAAAGGTAAATGTTTGGTACAGTTAAAGTTTATGAGGTAGGCTTTATTTTGCTTACATTTATAAGTGAATTTTATAGATGAAAGTTGTATTTTTATAGATGAAAGATGAAAACAATTTTTTCTGCAAACAAATTGCTGATTAACTTATCAATAACCAATATCTATTACAAATTTCCATGAAACTAACTATGTATTTACCATACATTTTCTTGTATTGATCATTTTAAGGTTTCTTGTTGCTTTTAACTTTTTGCATTGTGAGGTTTGCCTTTCACACACATAAAATATGCAACTGCTTACAGAAGAGAAATTAAGACACTTCAACAACTTGGATAAAGTGTATTGCTTGTACTTGCTTGTTAACTACAAACAAAGTCAATAGGGAAGTAAATATAAAAGTATCCAATCACTGGTTATTGACACAGACAGTTTGAATATAGTGTGGAAAGGTCAAAATATATGGAGGGTTCTACTTAAGCAGCCGGAGAGTATGTTTATTGTGTTGATTGGTTTGAAAAAATAGAGATACAAGAACTTGACTTTTGCCAGTAGATTCCCTGGGGAACAAAGACCCTCATTTTTTTGGTTCCTATAAAAATTTGTATTGGGGTGGATTGTTAACCCCACTGAAATAGCTCTATGGATCATCAGGGCATGCAAGCCGTCCTACCACAACAAGGCAACACACCAGTCAGTAGAAGTTTATCCATAAATATTGACATTTGACCATGTGGTATAAATTTGCATCAGTTTACACAAAATCTATCAACATTTGGTTATAAAGCTATTAGTTTAATGCTATTTAAATTGTTGATAATATGTCGAGTATGTGCATTAGCAGGACTTGGATGGAATACCAATGTCTTCTGGTGTCTTAAAGTAAATTAAACTTTTTAAAAATCATTTAAATTCAAGATATAATGCAGCATTGTATTCTAAATTATTGGTATATTATAAAATTATGCAGATATTCTATGGTTCATAGATTACTTATTTTTGGGGATCTACATTTTGATCTTATTGACCAAGGCTTGTGTTGGAGGGCAACTCCAGCAAAGAAGTTGCCTCATCATACCCATACTTCTTTGTTCATCTTCAAAAGCAAAACTAAAGTCCCTTTGTCATTTTGAACAGTTGTCCTAAGTTACCTTTCACTTTTTGTGCCAATTGTTTTCAGATTTTACCAAACACTTTAAAAAAAAAAAGTTATATATATTTAGTGTTCAGGTTCAGTTCCCTTTTTAAGAAATATACATGCTATCAGAATTTTACTGCTTATCATGCTTATTTAGTTAAAAGGGTAAAAAAAGTCTATTTGTTTTCATCTGATTAAAATTTTTTTGGTTGATTAATATTTGATCAAAGAATGCTTATCAATGTTTTTCTTGTATAACTCAATTTATTTTGGTGGCACAGTGCTGCTAAAAATTTGTTTTTGTTGCACAACTTGTTACGCTTTCAAGGTTACTGATTTAGGATGTCTACTGTTGTTCATTGTTGACCTTCAGCATGGTTCAAGGTCACAAAATGTGAAGTCAAGTTCAACCCTGTTTTTTCCTTTTCATGTTTGTGAAGGGGTTTCTCCTGACAAGTGCTAAGATCAGTTATCAAGGTCATTTAAGTTCCTTAACAATCTATTTAATTTTTAATGACCTTTTTCTTTCCAGTAGATATCTTAATGTTTTTGTTTATTTGTTTATATTATGAAAGACTTGATTAGTATTTAGTAAAAAAAGGATTAAAATAAACACAATCTTATTTTTTATCATATGTTTATTGACAGTGATGGCCATCACTGACATCATGGATATAACAGATCAACACAGAAAACCATTGTGATGAACAACACACAGCAGCAGTTTCCAGAGGTATGTCTATATTCATGATATTGGGCTTTGGGGATCTTTGTTTTGACAGTTGATATGAATATCATTTCCAATACATACAAAACCCAAAGTCATTTAAAAAATGTATCAGAAAGGTACAAAAGCATGAAAAACTAATCAGATCACATCACAAACCACCTAAAAAAAGTGAAGTATTGACGAGTTAGGCATTTCCTGTTTTGCTATCAACACGTATTTATCAATCTAAAGATATAGGACAAATCCTCACCCAGACGGGGCATAGATCAACAAACTCTTTAATGTATAACTTTAATCTGAGAGCTTAATATGTTTGCTTCAGTAGCTTCTCTGTCAAAAGCTTACTTATACAAAAAATCCTTGCAACAAGATTTATTTTGTTTGTTTGAATAGTGTTAAATGCCACCTTCAGCAACTTTTCAGCATAATTATGGCATCCAGTTTTTATTGGGGGAGGAAGCTGGAGAAAACCCTGGACATTGGTAGGAAAACTGATAATCCTTGTCAATAAGATTGGAGTTGATTACACCCTGTCCATAGTGAGACTTTAACCCGCAACCTCAGTGTTGACAGACCACATGAACAACAATAGAAGACTAAGTACCTTAACCACATTGCCACAGGGGCTCTTCTTGAAACAAGAAGTGACTGAGTAATATCCTAGAAACAAATGTATTATAAGCCAGGGAAATAAGTGTCTTGCTGCTTTGGAATGGAAAATTCACTATTGGAAAATCTTAGAAGTTCATTGTCATTGAAAGCAAGGTATATAGATCAATGTATTAGTGTTGTATTTTTTTGCCACCTTAAATGTCAAGTTAACTTGGACAGATGTGTTTGCATGATTGTACCAAATGTTACATTATTCAATGTCAAAACATTTTTTTATCTGAAGGTGATATTGCTTTTCTTGCATTTAAGTAGGTGCTTAATTAAAAAACCATGTTAGTGGAGTAGAGTTGGCCCCATGCATATTCATTGCTGCTTTGAAATCTCAAAATAATAATAAGAAAGCCATAATTAAAATTATTTCATTACTTTGTACCTGTTGGAACCTGTGTTGTTTCACAAAATACATTTCCCACCTCCATGCCAGTCATCATGGTCATGAAGAATAGTTTTGCCATTCTTATTCTTCATCTGCATTATTCATACAATATACATGGTACATGGCTGAAACAGGTCAATATATACACTATATGCAATTCACAAGCAATGAATTAGAAATTAATGACAACAGATTCACTCATCATTCATAAATCTGAATTGTTATGTAGAAAAAATACAGATTATTGCATGATAACTTATTTAATCAGTAAATCACATTTGTTGCAATTCTGTCATTTATGATATTACTAAAAAAATTCATATTGACTTGCTTTTACTTTTATTTTTCTGATTAAAATCAATATTGACTCACTTTCACTTTTCATTTTAGAATCAATATTGGCCTGTCAGTAAAATATCATTATGTAATAAATTTGTTGGGTTCTTCAGCCTCAGTCAATAATCAAATTGTTTATAAGACCATAATTGTAATAGTACCTAACAGCACTCTTCTCCAGCTGTACATGTATTGAAATAAATTAGATGGTGGACAATATTTGCAATCTTAATATTAATTTTTAGTTTTTTTGTTTTCATTAAAAATTTAAAATCAATTCTTACATATGTACACTTTTTATTTTAAGAAATGACAGTGATTAAAAAATTCTTACATAAAAATAAGTGAAAAGAAATCAATTAATACCTGTATGATCTCTTGCAATGTAACGTTACCATAACAACGAATGTATTTACGTATACGGATTACCTACTTAATAGGTATCGTTATCCCCTGTTGCGAATCGCATACCTTAATTGTATCATTAATAATAACACAGAATAGCTTGAGGAGTTTAAATTAAAAATAAATATTGTCGTGTGCAAATTCATACCGTATTTGATGAATTTTTACACCGGAAGGAAATTTCAAGTTCAGTTCATATGTGAAAAGGCGTAATTTGATGAACGAGTTTATACTTACGTACATGTATCGACAGTTGATTCCGCGGACATATGTGTATATACCTATAGATTAATGGATACGGTATTGTTTGTGACATGTCTTCACTAATGTTAAATGAGCTAGTTAATATATAAACAGTATACGTAGTCATTCCATGCTGAAGTACTTCCTTAAAAAGGGAAGACAATATTTTCGTTGACAGATTGACTCGACATGGGTTGTGTACATAGCACGGAAGAGGTGGATTCCGAATCCAACCCACAGACTCTGTACTTGTACAGACGGGTGCGATCAAAAAAGGTACCAAACAGTGCAGCAGAGAAGTCGACTTCTAATTTTGACAACATTTCAGTGGAAGTTGTAAAGGAAAGGTCGTTAGACAGTAAAAATATTCATATTGGTGTTAAGGATACTCAAAAGAATATGAAAGGAAAAACTTATTTTATTTCTCCCAATTGGAAAGGTCACAAAATGTGCAACGCGTGTGGCGAACCAGGAGCTAAACTGGAGAACGCAGACTGTAAACACCGAAGGGATTGTAACAGGTGCGCTATGGTGAAAGAGATTAGAAATAACCTTCGATCAAATACTCACAGTGTGAGTGTGTCCGCTTTGGCAAATTTGCTGGCGCTGGTAGGTACAATTTTTTCTAACTCTCAAAGGAGTGACTTTTTTCTACCATTTGTGACAGTTTATTGGTTTTTGTTTCACATGAAATAGTCCAAGAATCCTCTGCCGTCCAAAGTTTTTAAGACTTGCCGTCCTATCAACAAATAAACAAGCTTTGGCCGCACAGAATTCTCGGACTAGACATTAACATGCAGTCATGTTTAGTTAGACATTCTGTCCCTTTTGTTTAGTGTGACCGTCCGTTAATATAATTCAATTCTTTTATTTGTCCGATTCGGTCCCACTGGGGGCATACACCATATAACAAATAATGATTATTAAGACAAAGACAGACCAGAACTTTACTGTTACAATAGAATAACAATATACTACAATTATGTAAAGTTAGGAATACACAGATTGATGTGGTGGGTTTGTAATAATGTAATAATAATATATGAACACGCCGACAATGCTTAGATTGTTTTTTGTCTGGTAGACTCTTTAGGCATCTAGTGGGTCCTGTTCAACGACTTTTTGTAGGCTTCCAAGCTTCTGTCAGACTACGTGGATGGGATGGATGGTAGGGTAAAGGTTTTTACCGCAGGGTTCCAATATTTTCCCTGAAACTGTCGTTATATGCGTTAGGATTTTTCATTCGCTTTTTTCTTTTTGACTATCAAGGATTTGAACAATATCCCTAACATTTCCATCTGCCCGAGGGACAGGGATTAGAGCAGCAAATTATTTGATTATTTTATAATAAATAATAGAAATTTTATACTATACAATTATAGCCTTTTGGTGAGGTCGATACATGTTTTTATCGACCTGAGGAAAATATATTGACCGAGGACGAAGTCCGAGGTCGATATATTTTCCTCAGGTCGATAAAAACATGTATCGACTGAACCCTAAAAGGCTATAATTGTTTTATTATAATACCATGGAAATGTTTTGTAGATTTTTCATTCTTTTAGTCAAATTGAAGCAATTTAAGAAGAACTCAAGTCAAACAATTAAATATAATGAGTTGTTTGTAAGAACAGTTTTGATTGGCTCTTTGCAAATCTATACGCCCAATCAGAATGAGGTTTTTAAAGAATTGGGAAGCACATATTTATTTTTAGAAAGTCTTAGCCTGTCAACTTTCTAAGTTTAGAAACAGTTACTCATCAAACTTTTTCAAGTTTATTTTTGGAAAATCTTATTTTACCAACGATTTACAGTTTAATCATGTGACCTGATTTGACTAATCAAATCTTTTAAATTACACAGTATTATAATAAATACTAATATAATCGTGACATAGATTATTAATATGAAAAGGACATTATCCAATGTTCAACCTCGGCGACCATATCAAAAAGGGGGAGCAAGTGAAAGATTTAATTTTAATTAGATTGACATTCTTAATGAAAATACATGTGTTGATATCTGTGCCCCCTCCCCACTTTCATCCCGGTTTATCCTAGACCTAGTTCATAGATCAGGCCGTGGCAGTAAGTGATGATTTATTTATTTTTTATTTTGGCGGTAACAATGACCTGCTGGGAAGTTTACATATTTATTACAAGATGGTTTATCGGTTATTTATAATAAATCATGTCAAATAAAACTCTGTAATAGTATTCCGTGCACAATGACCAGTACCGACATATTTATGAGATGTATAATGTTTGGGGGTTGTTCCGACCCGTCCGACCAAGGGCATTTAGTCAATGCATTAAGTTGTCGGTGTAGGACGTAAAAAAACTCCTCAAGTCAGTTGAGTTTTTTTATTATAAACTTTTCTTCGTGCTAACATATTCTTGTCACCAACTAGAATGGTTAACGAAAATTGCAAGGATCTAAAGAACAAAGTCTGGTTTCACTTTTAACTGTACACTCAAAATACAAGAAAGTTCAACAAATTCATGGAAATTCTTACTTATTTGAATACATTAAAGTCGAATAAATCTAAATGCAAATCTGCACGCTGTCTCCCTGGTCGCTGTCAACCGATTAAAATTCTGAAAGTCTGCTTTATTTATTTAGATGTTGGATGATTATTTTACTGTACAGAAATTTCATAAATTGCTTTTTATTTGTTTGCTGAAGACGCACACAAACCAAACTTCAGAACTGACACATTACTATCACAACAAAAACTTTCTTAACAAAAAGTGAAGTTTACGAAAAATAGCAAAGAAACCGACTGAACAAGAGCTAAAAGACAAGGGATAATAAAAAAATCCTGATTTATACAAACAAATACAACACAAAACAAAATATAAAAACACAAAGCAAAGTGAGTAACCGGAACATAATAAAAACCATGTGCTCAGGTGCTCCGGAAGAGTTAGCAGTGCCTGCATCTAATAAGACATCAGTCGAGTTATTCACTGTCATGTCTTGGAAAACGTCAAATCCAGGAACAGGAAATATTATCTTTGACTCTGGCGAATATGTCCGATCGAATTTTGACCGATGAATTTCCCATAACGATCAATTAAGTTATGTTGAAGACCCTTGAACTTTTCAACTGACAACATCAACCTAGGTACAACAAACCATTGTTTGAGTAGCTTAGAAGTTAACAGAAGTTTCCGGACTAGAATATCTGAATCGGAATATTGATTACAGAATTTATCATGACGTTAGCCAGAGCCGGAGCTGCAGGAATGTAGCTATCGAAACCTGGAAGTAATAGAGTCCAGTTTGTAGTTTTCCTAAGTCTATTAGCCGAAACCATAAATAAGTCCAGAAGGTCTAAGTTGAGGCCGACCTCTGTGAATATTAGTGGTGTCCTAATTTTTAACATGACTAGTGTATTTAAAACATATAATACATAATCAGAACTAGTTCTATAACATAAAACCTCCCATTTCACGTTTATATTTACCATTGTTATCTGACTTTTACATTTTTTTTATTATTTGAAATGTGAGGATTTATCTGTCAGTTGATTTTTCTCGGAGCAAAATTTTTCAGAAGTTCTGCATATTTTTACATTTGAAATATCATGAAACTAACATAAACACAAAGACTATACCTGTTTTTAATGAATTAAACTATGTTCAATTAAGTAATCCATGTTTGAAATATCAAGACGAAATTTTTCTGCGAGCTGACATTTTGAATTTAACAGTTTATCAACATTACGGAATCAAGTTATATTTAATGGCGGAACGAATACAATTTGTCGACATTGTAATACATGTAAAATTCGTTTCGTCTAAAACGGATCCATAAGATAGATTTAATTGGGGTCAGCCATTGAATGTAATGGGAGTTAAGGGATACCTCAAATAAAGCTTCAAACAGGACTTAAAAAATCCAAGATATACTAAGGTAAGACAATTTGTAGAAAATTTAGATATTTTTCTTTAAGTTTAGCGCAGTTTGCATGGTTGTACAAACTTTTTTTATATCAAACTTAACTGAAACATTCCGCACGATTTTCTTGCGGAATTTGCGCACGGGAAAATGCGTTTAAAGATGAAACCTCGCATTTGACTAAAAACATAAAATATCAATATCCGATAAAAATGTTGAAAATAAACATGAAATTAGAGGTTTTATTAATGGAACTAAATCAGAACCATCCTCACAAGTCAGAACGACAGTTTTAATATTTTGAATGAAAGAAATGAAGCGGTATTTATTTGATCCGACCCACACTTCTCAACACTTGTCGTCCGTCGTTGAACGTAAGCTCCTCTAATAAAACCATTCCTCTATAGTTAGAACCAAACTTACTGCAATGTGTTCATTGGGTGGTGCTTGACAAAATTATGGGTCCGGCACTCATCTAGTATATATATATATTTAGTGAATGAACACAATACAAATAAAATATATGAATAAATTTAAATACCATTATTACTTTGAAGGAAAACTGGTTATTATAAATGTTTTGTTCCAACTTCGGCATGTCAGAATCGTGTAACAAGTGAGGATTCACACCAGATCTACTTTTCACATGTGGGTATACGCCGTCAGTTGTAGGTTTTGTGTTTTGACACTCCGAACATTGTTTGCTGCATATGCGAAAAATAACCTTTCGGGTGACATCCCGGTAGTCCGACAGCCCATGCCAATAGTCGGGCAATGCGTGTATATGCAATACTATAAACCTTCAGACAAAATCCAAAGAACGATAAACCTTCTATAAATTTAAACCTAACTAAGTTGGTGGTTTGGTAGGAATTTCTTAATATTCGGAATACTAGCTATGATTTGGTTATATTACATGTATATGTTACATGGAATTTGTGTAATTAGGGCAGATTTTTTTTCTTCATCATGGAGTTGGTGGGACATGTATAAATGTGGAGATGATGTTAGTTTATAGGCTGGTGCATATATGTATATAGTTTGGTGAAGATTTCATTAACTCTTTACTTCGTGAGTGCCCCTAGTGGTCCGCAGCAGAGTCCAGCTTATTGTAAGAGGCGAATATTGGGCTTTAAAATCTGATGGCGGTGCCCAGACCACGGATCAATTAAGGCGTGTACCCTAGTTTGCCTGATAGGCGGATCTTCATTCTCTTTAAAATTACTGTTCCTTTGTTTTCGATTCCATCCTCATATTTCTCATCATTCCATGTTCATTGGCCGAATTTCTGGATTATGAATGTCGGGCGGGCGATCGCGGAAAATATTTTCGAAACAGTAGTCTCACCAATAACTATCAAGACCTCTTAATATTTGGAATGCAGCATCAGCGTGGAGTCCTATACCGCGGGATTCAATTTCAGGGCTACTTCCTGTCTAACGAAATCCGGCCGTTCTTGACTTGGACAGATTTTTATACACAATCGAAAATATATAGTTTGATTCATGTCCGTCCGCACGTCCGTACAAATTTCCGTCAAGCTTTTCTCAGCGCGTAATAGTCTTACTTGAGAAAGACTTAAAACTTGGGATGGTTCAGTATGACGAACTGTACGTCCTAAGCGACTTTCAGATCTGACGGACTTCTACCTGTTTGGGGCCAACGGGGGCATCCGTGTTCAATAAACAAATTCCTGCTTAATTTATTTTTTTAACGTTTTTCAGGGCGTACAAGACCAACTTACACACCCGCTACACCTGAACGTAAATTAAATATGAAAAAAATACATCAGAAAAAACAGACCCAAACACTATATATACATGTATTCCGGTACGTAGGTGGAGCATAGAAATTATATATATATATATTTTTTTATTTTCGATTTCTGTCCGATCTAATATGTGATAATTTGTTAGACTCTGGTGGGTTGTCGGACTGTTGGGCTGTCGGACTATTGGGCTGTCGGACTAATGGGTTGTCGGAGTATCAGGTTGTCAGACCATTGGGCTGTCGGACTACAGACGTGTAAAATAGTGGTACGGTCGGTTAAGGGTTGACACCCCGTTTACTGTGAATGTTTAAATATAGATAGGGGTTTTCCGTGCAATTATTTGTGACTTACCAAAAGGCACTCGATATCATAACTGTTGTTGTTTTATATTAAATTTATTTTTAAAAAATATACATTTATGATGAATGTTTATTAAATTAAGAGTATATACAATGAAATTATATCATTTTTATTTACAAAAAACAGGTTCGGTTTTCCGTCAATTTAACGTGGTACGGTCCGAACCGTACCAGCCGTACCGCTTGCTACGCCTAGGTGGTAGCGTGCTACATTCACTGCTGCCTTGAACCATATGCACCCATGCACTTCATTTAAAATGAAGTGATATTGTGCATCGTATTAAATATTTGGTTTCCACACAAGGGTCTGATCGTTCACGAGTCTAAGTACGCTCCCGTGTCGTAAATGTTACAATTAGGAGGATTGGTCACAACCAAGTCGGTATCGGCGTATGTCTGTGATCTAGGTGAGAGTCTGGTGTTTGCAATAAAAATAAATAATAACGAAAAACAGAAAACATTCTTTTATTTGTCATGTTTTCTGATAAACATCCACAATATCAATTGTGAATTCGTGACGGCAAGCTTCTCAAGAGGACATGTTATCATTGTTATCTTATCCTATACACCAACAACTGATTAATTACCGTTTTAAATTGTTGTTATGATGTAATGTTTTATTCTAATCCAGGAAATGTGGTGTAACAACCAAAGACTACTGGTAACTTGTTTAATCATAGCACTCCGTACACACGTATCTCCAGGAAATCACGCTTTGTTAAAAAGTAACGTATTTGCTTTAAATCATAAAAATGATAAAGAAATCTGCCCATTTCGATGAATATTTTCGTAATGACAATAAAACAAAATTCCTTTTGATTTGTTTTAGCTAGAATTTTAAAATCGAAGATTGGAGCACGATTATAGGTTGTCCAAGAATCCTTTTTAGACGGGACTAGTTCCTCTGCTGTTTAATTTTTACGTTATGATTCAGGACTATATTTTAGGGATGAAAGGAATATTTGAGTAGTGTTTGGGGTTATTGATTTCAAGGTAGTTTCGGTGTGCAGCCGAAAGGGATTTTTTAAATATGAAAGAACCACTTGGAAGGTCGCATACAGTTTTACTACTTTTTATTTTAAAAAAAATCATATTTTGTGTATTTATATTTAAGTCTAGGGACAATTACAAATCGGGATGTAGACAAAAATAATGCAAAACAAAAACCTAAAACACAAAAACAGTGAGTAACCTAATCCCAATGAAAACCATGGGTGCATTCAGTTAAAGTCAACATATCTTGTATTACAAGGAAGAGAATTGTTTTGAATAAAATTGATTTCCAAGAACAATATATATGTGTTCTGCATTAAAAAATTTTGGTGTTGAAGTTTAAAGGGCGAGAGGGTTGGTCCTACCACTGTATATAACCAGATTACCTTTTGTATTTATTATATTGAATGCATTACATGTATAAAATTCACTTGCATTTTTCTAGCAGGTTTGTTGTTAGGAAATTAATACTTGAAATTTTAAGATGTTAATGTAACTATATTTTCCTGATTGTTTTTAAATTTAGGCTGAATAAATGACATTGTTTAAGAATTGCTACATTTATACAATCAATTTATTGCAGTTTATACATGATTATATAATGTAGAATAAAAACATGTGATAAGTCTTGAAAGGTTTGTTTATGTAAAATATCTGAAGTATTAAACCCCTAACATTTTCTTATCTGAGGTAAAAATTTTAAGGTTTTGTTTTGAAGTGTCAAATTCTGACAAAATGCTTATTTTAAATGGGATTGCAGTATATATAAGTGCAGTTCAAATGTCTGACAATGGTATGTCTTTGTTATATTTTTGACACTGCATTTTATCATATCTTGTATAACACATTAAATATAAAGGGGTAGATGTGCTAAGGCCGTGGCTAAGGCCATGATTTGGTCCAATTTTTCATGTGAAACATAAATGAGTTTATACACAATTCCTCATACCTTTGTTATGTTGATGAAGTAAAATATTCAAAGGGTATGTGCTTTGAGACATATGCATGTATGTGTGATGAGAATCATAATTCTGTGATATGCTAGGCACCTGGCTAGGCAATGCTTTTATTTGTATTCATCAATATAATTTGCTTTGAGTAATGACATATTTAAGATTGAGGTTACGTTAAAGAAACCCATTATTAGGTTGGGGTACTGTTACCCATAGTAATGACACATTGAAGATTGAGGTTGGGGTACTGTTACCCATAGTAATGACACATTGAAGAATGAGGTTGGGGTACTGTAACCCATAGTAATGACACATTGAAGATTGAGGTTGGGGTACTGTAACCCATAGTAATGACACATTGAAGATTGAGGTTGGGGTACTGTAACCCATAGTAATGACACATTGAAGATTGAGGTTGGGGTACTGTAACCCATAGTAATGACACATTGAAGATTGAGGTTGGGGTACTGTTACCCATAGTAATGACACATTGAAGATTGAGGTTGGGGTACTGTAACCCATAGTAATGACACATTGAAGATTGAGGTTGGGGTACTGTAACCCATAGTAATGACACATTGAAGATTGAGGTTGGGGTACTGTAACCCATAGAAATGACACATTGAAGATTGAGGTTGGGGTACTGTAACCCATAGTAATGACACATTGAAGATTGAGGTTGGGGTACTGTAACCCATAGTAATGACACATTGAAGATTGAGGTTGGGGTACTGTAACCCATAGTAATGACACATTGAAGATTGAGGTTGGGGTAGTGTAACCCATAGTAATGACACATTGAAGATTGAGGTTGGGGTACTGTAACCCATAGTAATGACACATTGAAGATTGAGGTTGGGGTACTGTAACCCATAGTAATGACACATTGAAAATTGAGGTTGGGGTACTGTTACCCATAGTAATGACACATTGAAGATTGAGGTTGGGGTACTGTAACCCATAGTAATGACACATTGAAAATTGAGGTTGGGGTACTGTTACCGGGGGATAGGAACAACATAGTGAAGATTGAGGTTGGGTTACTGTTACACATAAACATTTTGTAATCACAAATATCACATGTTAAAGATAAAAAATTTACAATCAGAATCCTGTGTTATTCCAGGGAGTTGGTAAACATACAAGGTATAGTCTTTATGGTGAAAACTTCTTATTTGTTGTGCTATTTGTATGTTTCAGAAACCCCTCATCTTTGCCAAGTTGTAGAGAAATATGAATTATCCAATAGCCATGTCAATAAAAGAATGAAAACTCTTGGCTTGCCTTTATTTTATCAATGCTTGGAGGAAACTTATGTATTAAATAGCAAATTTATATTTTTGTCCCTTTCTGGAAATTGTGTCAAATTGGTGATAAGCTTGCCCAACTCTAAAGTAAGAATATAATAAAATAATATATTGTAAAAAATAATTTTTGTCTTGGCTGCTAGAGGCACAACATATTTATGTTCTAGGCCAAAATTTACTACCATAATAATCACATTTTAGTTTTGTGATTTGTCAGATTGAAAAAAAGAAGGATATTTAACAGTTATTCATTCTAATAGGTTTCCCACTGTGGCAGCAATATCTCTTGGCATTTTGCTCCATATCTTGTTAAGCTTAAGCCAGAGGTCCATCAAATTTAGTCCAGAGGTAGCATATGATGAGCACATGTTAGGCAGTCACCTGACCTTGACCTAAATTTCACAGTCCAGTGACTATGTTCTAGTTTTGTATTAGTTCATCTTTAACAATGTGGGTAAGATGACAGTATTTTGTAAATGATGAATAGTGCATGAGAGTTTTGTAGATGTCATATGACCTTCACCTAAAATATTTTGGTCAATCGACTATGTTAAAGTTTTTGGATTAGTCCAGTTCCTCTTGAACTGGATGACAATATGTGTTAAACTTATATAGGTTGCTCATTAGTTATACATGTATAGGGGTATCAGTGGACGAGGGGTTAAAGTAGTTCGTCCACTATTTATCATATAGTCTGTCAACAGTGGATTGGGAGTCTCACTGTTGGTAGGGTGCACTCAACTCCAATATAAATTGACAAGGATTGCCAGTTTTCGTATGTAAGGTCAGGGGTAATTTGTCTTCCTCCCAAATACAATCTGGATGCCATGATATTTAAAAAAAAAAGTGATGAAAGTGGCATTAAACACCACTCAAATAAACATTAACGGCAATATACAACAGTCTGCATAAGAATTATGTAAGATATATTGGATATGATGACAGTATAATACTACTTTACATGTTGCTCATGAAGTTATTTTAATTAATCCAATAATGTAATTCCATACACAGTTAATAAATGGTGCAATATAAATATTTTTTTGAAGAAACATTTGTCCCACATCATCTGTCCCTAAATCATGTAAAAAAAAATCTAATTCGGCAATAGTTGTGTGGTTTAATTGTGCTTGATAGCTGCATTATAGGAATTTATAATGATTCTTTACAGGAAGATTTACTCAACATACACATGTAATTTTGAGGTACATGTATGCATAAAATTCTGGAAACAGACATGTCTTGTACAGACAGTTATTACTGATTTGTCATTAAAAAAATCATCTTTTTAGTTTTTTTTAATGTTTAAATGTTTGGTAATAATTTGAAGTTCACTCATCAAGGTTGTACAGTATGTCAGACTGAGTTATATAGGTTTATAGTCAGTCAGTTGAATTTTCATGTAAGCTGCGCAGTTAAATTTCAAGCTGTTATTTTTAGTGAGATTTGCATGATAAAGTATTTTTTCTCACCAATGTACACTTTTACGTTAGATTTGTGAAATTTTACTCTTTGATATTTTTTAAGGCAAAAAATTCATGAATATAATTCACACATGTTAAAATGGCAATTAAGTATATGGTATTTATATGCTTTAATTCAAGTATTTATAAAACCCTTTAAATGGTTTGAAAAAAAAGTTTTCACATGAATGTAATTAATGTTTTAATTATTCTTTTAAAATAAAGTAAAACTTCTTTAAATAAATAATAAAACATAACAGTGATAATTATCAAAAACTCAGGCATGTCAGGTGATAACCTAAATTTCTTTTTTAAAACATTTTTTTTCACTGTTAATCAAATTCCAAGAATAGAAATGAATAATTACATTTCTCTTTTTAATGATACAATCAAGTGGATCTCTAGCCTATATGTTTTTAAAATTGACTCGAGAAAAAATATGATATAGTGTGATATTTCCAACTAAAAATAGTCAACTTCCTGTTCTTTGATAGCAATTTTCCATCATCCTTGGTATATAGTGGTTTACATCATGTCAAAACTCAAGTTACATGTAGATTGTATTAAGATTCTTTTTATCAGATGCTGCTGTTAAAGCTACTTAAAATGGCATTTGATGTCTTCATATTGATGCCATCCTTTCAGAAAGTTCATTTGGTGTCACAGTTGATAAATGTGAAAAATCCATCCTCCTAGAATTTTTACATGAACATGACAATGAGTATCTTAAGACAGGTATCTGATTCAAAGGCTGGTCTTGAGTGAGCTACGTTTTTACTGGGTTAGGGTCATTAACTTTTGTTCTTGTTTTACCGAGGGTTTACTCCTGCTTCTTCCCCCTATAAAAACTGGACCAATGATATAGCTGACAAACTACTGAAAGTGGTGATAAAGTTCAATCACAAACTGTTCAGACAGGTGAGAAAATCTTTCAGCACGAGGCAATGTCTGTAACATGTTTATAAAGAGAGTCTGCTCTTTCTGTTACTAACTTAATCCACTTCGTCCCCTGTGTGACGTAGGGCGGCCACCATTGCTCTCCATTTCTTCCTGTCTTTGGCTCTTGTTTTTGCCTCTGCCCATGTTTAACCAATCTTTTGTATGTCTGATGTTAAATCCCTCTGCCAGGTTTTCTTTCTGTTGGTGTTGAAAAAATTATTTCAATAATATGTGTGTTCTAATTTATACTACAGCTGTATTAAAATTTTTAGATGTATTTAAAATCAAATTAGTTCATGTAATAAATAATCACAACAGAACAATGTTGACAACAAATAGGAATATAGCTGAAAAATTGCTGAAAGTGGTGTTCAACAGAACAGGTATATATACATGTACAAGTTACTAGTCTCACTTTCATAGGTTTTCAGAAACTCAAGTTTTAATATTATTGTTTCTATTTTAAGTATTTGTTTTCTATGATTTTTGTTGGGGACCGCCACTCAGTGATAAGTCTGTTCATCTGGCCATAATTATGTCCGGGCTATAACTTTTGTCTTTTGATGTAGGCTTTTGGTATGTGGGCACTTAATATTAAGGCAATGTATACCATGCTTGATAACCTTTGACCTTTAACCTAAAACTTTGACCTCAAAGTCAGCAGGGTCCACCGAATTGGATACCATCTCAATAAAATAAGCCCTTTGTGGTAAGTTGATGTGTCTTTGGTCACATTGCCTGTAAGTGGCCATATTTGTCTTTTATTTGCTCCAATCCATTGGTTGACCTCATGTTTTTTTTATAAGCCATATTTATCTTTTTTTGTCTGATCCTTCAGTTGTCTGCTGTCAGAATGCCTGTATTTAGTACACTTATTTCAGAACAACTGTACATATACAGGTAGAAAACTAATAAATTATTATTATTCTGATCGTTTATCACACCTTATATCATAATTATTTGCAAAAAACACCTGGCTATCTTCAGTTTTTTCTCTTAATGTTTTCATTATGATTTTAAAAACATCATAAAACTTCTAAATATAACTGTTATTATTCAGTGTATACATAAAATATCAGAATTTGTTTGCTATATATTTGTCAATTTTTTGCCTGATCCTCCAGTTGACTTCTGTCAGAATGCCTGTATTTAGTTCACTTATTTTAGAACAACTGTACATATACACGTGAAACTTAATAAACTATTATTATTCTGATCGTTATTTCATTACAACTGTACATATTCATGCGGAAAATATTAGTTTTTTTCCACATAGATATGAAACAACTTTTTGTGTTCAAAAGTTCAAACGTCCTTGTATAAAATATGACATATATATAAAAGACACCTCACAAACAGGGGAGATAAAACAAACACAAAACCACAAAACTCAATAATTAAAGACAGGATACCAAATCGCAAAAAAATTAACAAGGTCAAATACAAGGACATAACATACTGGCTTAATACAGTCACATAAACAATGAACCCCTACCTTATTGTAATGTTTAAACCAGTTAAATGTACCCCCTCCGTTTTTGTAATGTATAAATTGTTAGATGCATTGTCAAAAACAAAGCATAAACAGTCTGAGTGATTGATGAATAAAAATAGGAAGAACAGGGACCATTAGAATTGTAGTACATCAACATGCTTTTTATTGAACTGCATCATCATTTTTAAGACATTAAATACATTTTTTTCATTTTCAACCACAGTTTTTGTCCTATCCACAACTTGTAACAATTTTTTTCTAATATGGGTAAAGGGGATGAACTAGTGTGGTCTAAATCTGAAGGGTTAATAGCCATGAAATAGTGTGATGAAATTATGTTGTGATGTTCTGAAAATTTAGCATGGATTAATTGTATGTTGTTACCATTTTTACGGGTTAAAATGGATTACCTTGTATGTTGTGATGTTTTGAATGGTAAGCATGTATAGACTTGGGTATTATGATGTTCTGAAAGATCAGCATGGAAAATGCATTTTTATGGCATCCTTAAAGTAAACAGAAATGAACTTGTTGTTACATTCTAATTGGGTAAACAAGGATAAGGTTTGTTGTGATCAGCAGGGATAAACCCAAAGGGTCATGTGAGCTATTGCCATCACTTAGCGTTCATCGTCGTCCTTTAACTTTTCTTAAAAACAAAACCATCTCCTCCGAAACCACTGAAGGGATTACTTTGAAACTTTGCACATATCATGAGAAAAATGTTTGCACAAATCACAAATCATGGCTGCCGACCAACTAACATTGCAGCCTCAGCTAAAAATAGAACGTGGGGTTTTGGGGGGGGGGGGGGGAATTCAGTTTTTGCCTTACAGTTCAAAAAGTATAACAGATACAGGTAAATCAAAAAAACCTTCCTTCTTCAGAATCATATGCTTTACAAAATGCTCCATTGAGTTGAAGTTGTATGACGACTCATTGTAGGAGTTATTGCCATTTTGTCCTAAAAATCTTAAAAATTATTAGAACTGGAGAAAAAGTTAGCAGTGCTAAATTGTTCAGCTCTATGACAGCTACACCAATGTCTGATGAACCGTTTAGGAGTAATTCCCCATAATCAGTTTTAATTGATTTTTAAACATCTCCCATGAAACTACTAGGACTAGTTTGCAACTTTGTACACATCATCAGTCAAATGTCCTCCAAGTTTGCACAAACCATGGCGCAGATTTACCAACATGGCCACCTTGACTTAAAATATAACACTGGGGTCAAAATACAGATTTTGGCTAAAGTAGTTCAAAAAGGATAACAGATACAGTAAAACGGAAGATACGATCCTTCTTCAGCATCAAAAGTTCTACAAAACTCTTTATTGATTTGAAGTTACAAAATAACCCCTTGTAGGAGTTATTGTGGTCAAGGTAGTTCGACTACTATTGATCATGTGGTCTGTCAACACTGAGATTGCGGGTTCGATTCTCACTGCAGGCAGGGTGTACTCGACTCCAATCTTAATTGACAAGGATTGCCAGTTTTCCTACCGCAGGTCGGGGGTTCTCTCCGGGTACTCCGGCTTCCTCCCCCAATAAAAACTGGACGCCATGAAATAGCTGGAAAATTGCTGAAAGTGGCGTTAAAAAACAATTCAAACAAAAAAATCTTGAAAAAAAATTTTCTTCTCTTAAAGCAATGAATGGACTGCTATGAAAATTTGTACAGATCATCTTTACTATGTCCTTTACCAAAATTGCGCAAAACATGACAGCTAAACTCATGGGCCAGGAAGCATATAGATATTTTTTTAATATAGTATTTGTACAGACTTTTTTACAGTAGAAAGATGTAAATAAAAGCCATTTAATGAGAAGTTTTTAAGTATCTCCAAATAGCTAGGTGGGATTTTATCAAATTCTTTTTTCAAGGAAGCATTTAATGATTATTTTAAATGGTTTAACATTGGACAAAAGCTATCTGTATCAACTTACAAAAAAGTTTGGTTTATGATATGAACAGTTAAGATTGTAATTTAGTGTTTTATGATATACTGTATTTGCAATGTTTTATGTGGTGTAGTCATACAACAAAAACAGTGTTATGAATCTATGCTTGATCAAAAAAGGGATATTTAGTTTAAATATGTAGCCAGGTGATACATTAGATGGGTACAGGTGAAAAAAGGTTCAGTATAAATAATTTATAAATTAACTTGTTAAGCTTGCCTAACTGAAAGTTTGTGTAAGCTATTGCCATCACTGTACATCCCTTGTTAACCTTTCATTATAATTTTTTACCTGCAATAAAACTTTCAACAAAACTGTATCCTATCCTTAACCGGTATTTGTAGTAGCTACTCTTTCATTTGCTGGTGCCACCTGATTTTTACTAAACTTGGTTTGAATGATCCATGGAAGGTCTTGTTATTTTATCTAATAACCCCCTCTGGCTATATTGGCTAAGGGTGTAAGTGTAAAAACCTACAAAGTAATTATGGCTTCATGTCCATTGATCCATATTTCAGCCATGAACAATAGAGAGAATCTGTAAACTGTTATCATTTTGTCAACAACTATCTGTGCATTAAGTAAGTGCTTTATTTATTGTAGACAACATTAGACCTATCAGCACCAGCTAGTGATGCATTGGTGAAGAATAGGAAAAACACATGGATTCAGCTGGCAGGTCACCCTGGTAAGTCAACAAACTTTGTTGTGGAATGTTTATGTTTCCAAAATCAGCATCTTGATGATACATTTATATAAGCTATACAGAATTTCTAACGTTACAAAAGCAACTAAACCTCAGTGTGCTGGGGCCTAAGTGGCCGAGTGGTTTAAGTAGTTAGTTATTTTCTGGTGATCACATGGTCTTTTACTAGTAACTCGGAGGTTGTCATTTTGAGCCTTACTGCTAGCAGCGTGTGTTGGACACTAACATTGCAAGTTTTCATGCCAAAGATCTGGTATTTCCACCTTATACTCCGGCTTGTGTTCCCCCTAATAAAAAGTGGAAGCCAAGTCTCAATGAGGTCAGGGTGTGGACAACTTCAACCTTATAGTTAATTACCAAGGATTCTTGCCCAAAGTGGTGGGTTTTCTTCAGGTCCCCTGGCTTCCTCTTCTAATACAAACTGGTAGCAATGATTTAACCGACACATTGCTGAAATTGTCATTACCACAAACAAGCATCAGTGTTTTGGTTATTTAGTGCAGCTGAAGGTGATCTAGATTGTAAATTACAGGTTTGTTATCAAGTACACCTTGGAAATGTGTATTAATATATAACATGATAGTACTGACTTGACATAAAAGGATGACACCTAGACACGGGGAAAAGCTGATCCTTCACATTGTTTTGTGTGGAGTCTTTATATTGTTTTAAAGTGTTCAATACACGGATATAATGTTTATCCTGCAAATTAAACAACTTTAAAAATGTGTCCACATATCAGGCCTAAGGTAATAACATTATAAGATAATATATTGTAAATAAATTATCTATAAATGTGTTGAAATCAATTTTCAATTACAAGAATCACTTGTGACTTCAGATTGTGTCTTAATTTTTTGTGATAAACGGTCACTGCCTGTATATCACAAAAAATTTACAGTCAACAGATTTAAGCTGTTTGAATAGAATGGTTGCAGACCAGTGGCGTAGCCACGATTTTTAAAGCAGTAAGCAGGGGGTCTGGGGGGCGGGGCGACAGCCCCCCAGAAGCTGAACAGAATTTGGAAGTCGAAGGATGACTTTGGCCTTCTCCAGGCACTTTTACCCACACATTCATAAACCCAGAAAAATGCAAATACGAAAAAAAAAAATTGCCAAAATTATTTGTAAGCACATGCTTACAGTGCTAATAAACAGCTACGCCAATGCAGACTAAATACAAGTCTGTGTAATCGAATATAAATGGGACATATCTGAAATCACAACTCTTTTATCTGTAAACTAAAATAGTGTATTAGTTTAATTGATGTTGCCTCTATTTGTTTGCCCCCAAAGGAGTGGTGGGTTGATTAGCTTGTTATTCTCCTATCAACTTGCATGTAACTTACAGTTTCAAATAAGACACAAAAGAGAAATTTGAATTATGTTTTATACTAGGATCCTTTGCTCCAGCTGGACCAAACACAATATGGAAGAAAAGAATGACCAAAGACAATACAGAAACAAAGGCATATGAAGCTTTGATGGAAGATGAGGCATGCACAATAGTACCATATTTTTACGGAGAAGTAGAATGTAATGGAGATTGTATCCTTTACTTTTGTCATACATCAAAGAAACACTACTGGAAATATCTGTCATTTGTTTCTGACTATTTCCATAGTTATGAAGCAGTTTTATATTTCAGTGAATTTATATCATTAGTTGGAGTAGACATACAACTGACGTTTTACTTTTTGAAATGGATTATAGTCATATTTAATTTTTGTTATAAATAACTAAAATATTGCATGCAGTGTCAAAATATGAATACTTAGTAGTTCATATACTTAATAGCCTTATGAAAACTAGTACATGTTCAAGGTGTACTGAATATTTCAATTATAAAACAAGTCCTAAATTTCATTGTAACTTTGTGTTTATTCAGTCTAATGTTAATTTTAAAAATTCTAAACATATCACATGTTTAAAAAGCTGCTTCCTGCATCAGAGCAAAAAATAAATTTGAAACAAAGAAGTATTTTATCATTTGATCAAACGCTTTATATGAACTTCTGATGCACATGTACTATTTGTAATAAGTCTTTGTAATTTGATCAAACTCGAATGGTAAAAATAGCCTTGTCTGAATTAGATATTGACCATGTATGTAGATGTTGATTTGCAGTGTCAAATATTCTGCTTGTTTGAGAACAAAAAGTAAAAATTTCCTCGAAACACTGTCAAATCGATTATTTAAAAAAAAATATTCAGAACTGATTGTTTTGTTTCACCAAATGAATTAAATCGTAGATATAAATTTATTGTCAAACCATATAATGACAGCCTAAGTGTAATAACAAATTTAAAAATTGTACAGTAATAAATATTGAATATATTTCAATCTTTTCATAAGAAAAGCTAAAACCAACATTTATTATACCCCCTGCTTTGGAGGGTATATTGTGATGGGGGTGTCTGTCTGTCTGTGCAATTCTTTCACATGTGGGTGAATGTTACCTATGTTTTGTCTGCAAATCCGCCTACACCACTGAATGAAATTTGATGAAACTTTCATTTAATCTTCCTTACTTAGTGCCATTGTGCACCTGATATTTAACATTCATACAGAGTCAAAATGATATCTTTGGTTTCCCATAAAAAACTTGTACTTCCATTCTTTTACTAAAGGGTACTTGTTTTGTGTAATCAATTCCTCCTACAGTTTTCTACCCAGATGTTTGGAAAATCAGGAAGGGGGTATAAATTAGTTAGAATTGCTCACAGTTTTTCTGGTTTTAAATATGTTAAACTTGATCTAGACAGTTGGATGTTGCTGAACCTAATCAGATTGTAGTTTTATTTCTTAATTGGTTAGAAAAATCAGGTATGATGTGAACTTAAGACAGTTTTTTTGGAATAGCGCCATAAGAATTAAGTATTACTGTGTTTTTGACAGTCTAACAAGCATAAGGTATTGCAGCTATTTTTGTAATTAAGGTGTAAGGGATATAATTTGTCCATATCTAATCAGCAGACTCTTTAACAGTACAGATTCCTAGTAGCTTGGTTACAGGTTACATTAAAGTTTATTTCAGTGAGTTCCTGCTGATCAATATGAATCAGCTCCAAGGCAAAGAAATGTCAATATGAAATACAGGAAATATTAATAAGATCAGGTTCATAAGAATATTACAGAGGGTGGTGTTGGGGAAATTTATGTTTATCTGGGTAAGCTAAATATTTATGCATTTTTGTTATGTTTCTATAAATGTTCCAATACTAAATGTCATAGACCAAAAGCATGTTAGTACATTATTTACCAATTCTCCATATAGATTTCATTTTCATTTTTATATTAATTGATTGAAGATGTTAGCTGGTCGTGATTTTTCATATGTCATTTTCAAACTCACACAGTATTATGTTAATTCCCCTATTAAACCAATTGTACTTAAATATTAGATTTAATGTGTCCCATGTATATTATGACAGTACTGTAAGCCTACTGATTTTCATTGGCAACCTTTCAACCTTTTTGGAACTAAGTATAAAATCAAACTAAAATAAACAAATTTGCACAATTTTTTGTTGATCACATTTGGACATAAGACTGTTACATAAGAGCATATTCAATGTAAAACTAACACACATGGGAATTCTTACACTTGATTTAGACTTATGAATTCATTTACAATGTGTTAAGGTTGGTGGTCAGTATGGTGGCTAATTCAATGTCAAACTTTAGTTACCTAATACAGATTTGGAGTGTAATTGCATAATGTATAAAAATAGCATTAGAGTATACATTTACACATATATTTCTTTGACTTTTTATAAGTTTTTATAGAAATAGAAGATCTGCTGCAACATTTTGAGAACCCTAACATTATGGATATCAAAATGGGGACCAGGTAAGACTTATAACAAACTGTAGGTTTATTTAAATGTACAAATGCGTTTTATTACATTACCTTGACTTAATGTCCACATAGGCTTTTGTAATCACTTGGCAACCGTTTACTGTCATCTGTTGTGCCTTTGTTGTTAACTTTTGTAATCACTTGGCATCCGTTTACTGTCATCTGTTGTGCCTTTGTTGTTAACTTTTGTAATCACTTGGCAACCGTTTACTGTCATCTGTTGTGCCTTTGTTGTTAACTTTTGTAATCACTTGGCAACCGTTTACTGTCATCTGTTGTGCCTTTGTTGTTAACTTTTGTAATCACTTGGCAACCGTTTACTGTCATCTGTTGTGCCTTTGTTGTTAACTTTTGTAATCACTTGGCATCCATTTACTGTCATCTGTTGTGCCTTTGTTGTTAACTTTGTTATGTTCCATTAACAGATTCAGGGGACATTTAGTTTTTCAGTCTGTTCGTTCATCATAATCATATATTCATTCACATTTCCCAATTACACCAAAGTTGTGTGATGACATCCTGTAGGAGTTATTGCCCTTAAATTAACATTTCTAAACCAAATTTTAAATTTTTAAAATATAACTTGAAAACTAGAAGAGCTAGATTGATGTTTTAATTTGCAAAAATGATCCCATCAAATCACTATGTTGGTCCAAAATTATAGGAGTTATTGTCCTTAATAATGATTTAAGACTAAATTAACTGATTTTTATAAAACTAAAAAACAGAAAAAAAAGAGTAAAACTGAAAACAAAATAATCAAAAAGACAATGCCCATAACCAAGCCATTTGTCTGAAGACTCTGGTAGCTATTGTCCTTAACTCATACTTTTTAAATGAAGTTTGTAGTTTTTGTCAAGTAATTTAAGATCATAAACGTCTAGAGTGAAAATGTAAATTGCAAAAATGATCAGCAAAACATGTCTTTAAAGTCACTTAATTTGTCTAAAATTGTCAAGTGACAACTTCTTATATGAGTAAATGATCTTCAATGATAATTTTAGATGAAATAATCAGTTTTGACTTAGAAATAAAAAACTTTAATTCCTATAAATAAAACTGTTAATAGCAATAATAATCAAAAGGACAAGGCCTGCAAACCATTTTATTGACCATTTATTTTTTATAAAGTTATAATTTTTGAGCTGTAAACTATTAACTATAAAGCTATGAAATTGGGAAAAAAGAAATGGTTTTACACTTTTAAAAAAGGAAAACAACAGTAAGCATAATTAAAGTAACTGAAGTGATCGTTTGTTAGATATATTTATTTGACTTACATGAGATTGCAGAAACTTGCATTTTGTTTCATTTTTATATCATAAAGTCAGACGGGAATCAGCTTACACCGTTTTTTTATGGCTCGTAACACGTTAAAATACAATGCAGTGACAAAAATTCTAAGATTTTGTATTAAAATGAGAATAAAACGACCAGCCCCCCTCCAATGGAAGCCATGAATAATATAGTCATTGACTTTTCTTATGGTTTTCTATTGAGATATTTGATTATACTCTTGTGAAGTCTGGGGATTTGAAAATTCTCATTGTATAGAAAAGATCCAACTTAAATTTCTTAAAAATATTCTATCAGTTCGACTGTGCATGCCAAATTATATGGTTTATGGAGAGACCGGTACATCTCCTATAGAAATTAAAATTCAGACACGAATGTTAAATTTTTGGAGCAAAGTTTTGATTATCACGGATAAGATGTCAGGAAAACTATATCAGTTACTATTATACCTGCATAACACAGGGGTATGCAATTCCTGTTGGATCTCGCACATAAAATCTATACTCGATCAAACAGGATTTAGCTTTGTTTGGGCCATTCAAAGTGCACTCAGTAAGAATGATACTAAATTATGTATTAAACACGATTTATTGAACCAGTTCATCCAGAAATGGTATAGTGAAATGGAAAACTCTTCAAGAGGTCAGTTTTATTCCAAGATAAAAACTAATTTTGGCATAGAAAAATATCTGACAGCCTTGCAGAAAAATCGTAGAATATATATCACCAAACTTCGATGTTCTAACGTCAAGATTCCAATAGAAACTGGGCGCAGGAACAAAACTCCTTAAAACGAATGTCTTTGTACCCTATGCAATTTAAGATGGATTGGGAACGAATCTCACTATCTTTTTTACTGCTATAATGAACAAATACAACATCTTCGGTTAAAGTATATTCCGGAGTATTACGGCAAATCACTCCATGAAGACAAGATTATCGGCATTCTTTCATTATGTAATAGACCAGTTTTGAACAATTTGGCCATTTTCATTCAAAAATTATCTAGGATCTTTTAAAATCAACAAATACTTACATACTTATGAACATTTATATTCCATTCACATTCATCAAATACTATCACACTTCATTATAGCACGTGAAAAGACTGTGTCAGTATTACGACCTAGGGATTTAAACTGTTCAACCGAATCAATTGTATGTGTATTGAGATCTAATGTTATTTGTTACCACCCTGTCTTTGTTTTGCCATGTTGTATATATGTTATTTTCATGCTGTCCTCTTGTTGCAGTGTATACTGCCATAGTGTATCAATAAAATCTTGAAATCTTGAGTCATAAGTTGAGAAATATCTATAGACAAAATTGGGTAATTTGCTCTAGGGGAAACAGTTGAAATTTGAATGCAAATTTAAGCAACAAAAATCACTGCAGTTATACTTCTAGCCTTGCTTCACTGAATTTGTGCATTGAGATGTTCTGTAAGCTAGGTTTATAGTGAAAATTGTCAAAAAAAGCTTTGGCATATTGTTCAAGCAATTTTTTATCTGACCTCCTCACCTTGTGAAGAATAGTCGAGCGAGCAATTACAGTCTTTTGTTACCCTCTAGATATATAACATGTTATAAAATGTATGGGTTCAGTCTAAAGAATTCAGTCATATAAGTACAAAAACAAGTTGGTGAGGAGAAAAGCTCAATTTGTACCCATTGAACCCATTTTCTCGGCTTTCAATGCTGACTTAGAAGTAGTAGGAATGCCAATAGTCTGTTAAAGAATTCACCCACTCAAAACATTATATGTTGTTTGTTTACATGTAAAAATCTATGGTTAAACTTATGATCATCAGTGTCTTTATTCTTGGATGTTGTATTACTGATGACAAGTAACCAGGTTTAAGTTTAAAATGACTCCAATTACTTACCAATTTCTAACTGGTTATTCCCAGTGAATATTGCAGGCAACTGTTTTGGTGAAATATCTTTCAGTATAGTAACACATTAATCAGACAATTACAGGAATCGGTGAGCCAGGAATGGTATGCTATCAAAGGATTATTTTTTCAACATGTTTTTATAATTGTTGCTGAACTTTTCAGAACCTTTTTGGAATCAGAAGTAAAAAATCCAGTTTTACGGAAAGATCTTTATGAAAAAATGATAAAACTGGATCCTGAGGCTCCCACGGAGGTAGAGAGAGATCAGCAAGCAATTACAAAACTTCGATACATGCAGGTGAGTGTATATAAGTTATCATAATAAAGGTTTTTCTTATGTAGACCTACCAACGGTTCTGTTGAGCAGTTGCCATCACTTGGCAGGATTTCTGTTTAGTTCTGTTGAGCAGTCGGCATCAATTGGCATACGTTGCTCTATAGTTCTGTTGAACAGTCACCATAACTTGGTATGATTTCTGTTTAGTTCTGTTGAGCATTCGGCATCAATTGGTATGCGTTGCTCTATAGCTCTGTTGAACAGTCACCATAACTTGGCATGATTTCTGTTTAGTTCTGTTGAGCAGTGTGCATCACTTGGCATGATTTCTATTTAGTTCTGTTGAGCAGTGTGCATCACTTGGCATGATTTCTGTTTAGTTCTGTTGAGCAGTGTGCATCACTTGGCATGATTTCTGTTTAGTTCTGTTGAGCAGTGTGTATCACTTGGCATGATTTGCCTCAGAAACACTCCTTCAAACTGTTACCAATTGGAAATTCAACATGGCAAGATTCATTGAATCAGCATCTTCTCATAAACTCTGTTGCATTTAATATCAAAATTTGCAAGAAAAGTCATGTCTCTTTTTTGTTAGTCGGGTGAGCAATACAGGCTCTTAAGTCTCTAGTTCATATTCATAAATCTTTCAATTTTAAATGGAAATGTGAGCAAATGTAAGCAAGGAATTCCTTAGACCAAAATTCACAAACCAAGTTGAATTCTTATCGGCCACAGGCCATCAGACTAGGGCTATTTTTCTTACATGATGTTGATTACTCTCCAAGCAAATTGGCCACTGTCACAAAAAATATATAATAAAAGTTGTATAAATGCTTGAATTAGCTTCATATTTGTGTTAAACCAGCAGATATTTGTATAGACAATTCTTGTCTCTCTATGAGTTATTCACCTAAATGTCAAATATTTTTTGATTTTTTTGTGATTTTTGCTGTCTTGCCAAATTTATAGGTAAATAGTTACTGTGAAAATAATAAAAAGATCAATAAGAAAATATCTACAAATAATACAAAATGACTGAAATTATCAACTCTTAATAACTCGGACATGAACAATGAAAGTAATAAATATAGCAATTAATGACAGGCCAATTTTGATTCAAAATAACATATAATGTCATTATTAGTGTCACAGGTACCTATATATAAATTGACATTCACTGACCTTTGAATTCAAAATATTAGCTGTAACATGCAGATTACAAAATAACAAGGAAAAAATTACAATGTTTTTGAGATTTTCTATATTCCAACAGGAAATGCACAAGCAGAGAATAATTTATTTAAAATGAATTTATTTAAAAAAAAAAACAAAGCTTGTGTTAAAAAACAATATCATGATAAGGAACTGATAGATTTCCTTACACTTTTGTGGCTCAAACTATCAATACCCTGAATTGTTTTTGACTACAATTCTGAGTTCAAGTTATTGAAGTTCTGTTGTAGATACAGATAGTCTGACAGTGCAAAATTGCTTCAGATTTCCCAACCTTAAATAGCTCAAATTGTTTTTATGGGAAAAAGTTTCATAATAAGCTTTATTTAATGGACATCGAGAAAAATTTATTGTCCACAGAAACGGCTGTTTGTCAATATCAGGAATGTAGTAAAATCCCTTACCATGTCATGTTTTTTTAGAACATTTGCAGAAAACAGTACCTATTTTGTGTAATCAACTCCTACAGTTTTCAGCCCAGATCACTGAAACTTCACAGAAAGACTGCACTTGTATTGAAGTTGTTTACCTGCAGTTATGGAATTTTTTCCTAATTTTCCAGACTTCCGAACTTAGTCATTTGTCAGAACATTTGAAAACGGTGCATGTAACTATTTAAACTATTTAGTGTAATCAACTACTCTATTGTGTAATCATCTTCTCTTATTTTTTTTACATGGATCCAAAAACTTCTTCCATTAAATTCTAAACCATTCCCTATTTATTAAGGCACTTGATTTGCAACCTGGCCATTTCACATTTATATGACTTTTTTTGGTATACTTCCCAGTTCTACGAATATTACTGTTATGCATTTTGCTACCATTATGATTTTTGTTGGAGTGCTGAAAACCTTGGATTCAGTGTCAAGGTCAAAGCAGTCATTTAAATGGGTACATGTATTTTAATGCCAGTAGAATTTATACTATGAACAATATACTTGCTTATAGCAATCCATATTTCATAACAATGAAATTTTTTTTTTAAAGTAGATTTGAAGGTTTGACAATTCTGGATTATAAGATAATCAAACGTGCAGAGTGAATATTGAAAATTTTATCATAAGTGCTGCAAGAGGCATGTTCTGCACACCAGTTAAATGTGAATCTGTTTCCACTTGAATTATCATATTTTCAACATTAACCATGCACAATTATCTCGTTTATTACATTGCTGAATATTTAGTATGTTGTCTAAAACTTAAAAAAAAAAATTGTTGTGAATGGGGATGCACTGTAATATTTCCTAGTGAAATCATTATGGACATGCATTGTGATGTCAATTTCATGGAGTGAAAAAAACTTAATGTGATTTACCTGAATTTATTTCAGTCAAAAATAAATTGTTATCAATGTAATTATTTATTTTTTGCATGTCAGTTCAGAGAAGAAGAAAGTTCAACTGCTGAATTTGGGTTTAGAATTGAAGCCTTAAAGGTAAGTCAAAAACACATGAGAATTGTCTACAAAGAACATGCTTTTGGTTTTCCATCAGTGAATGTTTGTTTTTAAATTTTAATATAATTGTGGTACATCTGACTACCCACATGACATAGCAGACAAACTCCAATATGATTGTGGTACATCTGACTACCTACATGAAGTAGCAGACAAACTCCCAATATGTTCATTAACATTATGTCTTCTTCTGGCTCCCTTTTATATAAATTGTTTATAATGATTCAGGGGTCACCACACTCTAAAAAAGTAGGGAGAAGTGACATCTCCCTAGCAGCCAAACAGGGAGAAGTCATACCCTGATAGGGAGACTTCATGAGACAAATAATTAATTTTGCAGTAGTTTACATACATTTTTCATTATTTACAAAAATTTTCAGGATTATATCCCTTGTGTTTTAAAACCATTACACACTTAGATTCGACTGCGGGTTCGATTCTCACTGCAGGCAGGGTGTACTCGACTCCAATCTTAATTGACAAGGATTGCCAGTTTTCCTACCGCAGGTCGGGGGTTCTCTCCGGGTACTCCGGCTTCCTCCCCCAATAAAAACTGGACGCCATGAAATAGCTGAAAAATTGCTGAAAGTGGCGTTAAAACACCATTCAAACAAACAAACACACTTAGATTCTATTTTTCTTCTTTTTTTTCATTAGTATCAATCAGCACATAACCTTTATCATTATTCAATGAAAAAGCACCAGATATAAGGACTATTTTTCTAAATTGCTTCATGGGACACCCATCTACAGAACTTTAATATCTTGATGTCAATAATTACTATAAATCTTTATTCTTTCAATTGGAGCTCATATCTTTATCAAAGAAAATTGTTAATATACAATACTCTTTGAAAGAACTGAAGTTTGAAACGAATTAAAAGTGTTTGTTAATAAAAAAAAATACGATTTTTCATTTGTTAATCCCCAAAAAAATTACGATTTTTCATTATGGGCCGTTGTACATTACTTTTGTTCGTTGTTCACTTCCGGTTATTAGTTGCATCGGGTAAATAAACATATGGCGCGTAATACATTTGAAAGACGTAAATCGTTTAAAAAAATGTTAAATACACATATTGTTTGCCGTTTTTTTTATTGAAATTACACATTTACTGATAAATTGGTAGCCTGGGTGAAGTATTTGGACCAGATTTACAAGTATCGTATGTGAACCATCGTGCGACTTGAGGGAAAAGACAGGGCAACTTCAGGTCCTAGTAGGGCGACTTTGTCGCCCACTTCTCCCAGTGTGGTGAGCCCTGATGATTTGTTGTGTTTATATTGGCATCTCTATAACTGTGCAGTGCAGTTTATGAGAATAAACAGAAAATAAGTATAGCTAGGTATTGAATTTCTTAAGATGGTTTCATTTTATTTCTTTTGAACATAATAGAAGACTTCAGAAATCTGTAAGAAACAGAGTTGAAAAACTTCACAATTGAGTCTTAACAACCGTGGTCTATAAGAAGTTTTTTTAGTTGACCTTGATACTGATGTTATGTATTACACTTTTTGCGACAGAATATGATATTTATTTTATTGCTAATATTACTGGCAGAGAAACACACAAATTATACCTGAGCAACAGTGATGTTAAACATGTTTATATGTGACGGAGAATTCTTTAACCAGTCCATTACAGAATAAACAAGTTCAACATCATTAATGGACTGATTAATTCCATATTTGACTTGTTTGACAAAATATATAATACAGTCAGTAATCTAAATAAATATTACAGTAGTCAATAAAAATGGGAGATAAACCAAACAAGACACTCACAATTCAGATCATTCTTTAAAGACAAAACAACAAATCCTCAAACATTTCATTAATTGTTAAATTTTGACAAGAAAGTGTTAAAACATTTTCATTCAGTGTTAATACTTGTAATTACTTTTACAAAATTACCTGTCAATTTTTTTGTTTCAAAATTCTGTCAAGAAAGTTGTGATTTGATACATTTTTCATTTCATTGTACATGTAATACCTAAAACTGTAACAGGTTTCAAGAAATCAATTATTATGCAAGATTTAAATACAAATAACAGGTGTTCTTGTAAGACTATAACCAGTTATAGAGTACTTATAGTGACAGTGTGGATATCTGGAGTATGTCTGTACTGACACAACACTGCTATATCAAGTTTTATATTTTTGGAATAAAACTCTTTAATAGCATATTATATATACAATTGTATGTGAGATATAAGAAAACAATCTTACAAATAAATTTGGTTTGCATGGCCCATGGGATTGTCTGCTTCCAAAAAGATAGCCAGGTACATGTAGCTTCATCCTTGTGTAATTAATACCAAAGATGGCTAGCATTACTAAAGTTATAAACTTTATTTCTTGAAATGAATAAAATGACTCAATTTTAATTCAAAATAAACTCAACATAAAAATCAGTAGATTTAAATGCAATCTCCTAATTATGCAATTAAACATATTTTTGAAATTTACATAAATGGTTCTTGTTTGGATTGTACTTGTTGACTTTGGCTACAACCAACTTGTTACTAAAAATAGAAAGGCATCTAAATATTTCTCAATTAAAATTCATTGTAGATGACAAGATAATCATATTTAGTACCTAGATGCTCATTTCAGCTAATCAAGACTCATCAGTGGTGCTCAAGCCTAAAATTTGACCTGTGAACAAATGTGATGTTCTTGTGACACAAGTCATGAAATGCCAATTAATGTTGATGTAATTAAAATATTTCTTGAAACATATTTCTTTATTTATAAAATGATTGTTTCTCAAAATAATAACTATCACACAGATAGTTTAGTAATGGCTCCCCTGACCAATTTGAACCAATACTATGTTGAATGCTCATAAGTATCCTCATTGCATATGTTGTAACGTTAATGCCAATAACTGTAAACATTATTGTAAAGTAACGCACACACAAATCATCTAATATATTTACCGAAGCCATAAGAATACATATACCCTATGCCATGAAGTTGTGGAGGGAATAATGTTTTTGAATGGTTGGTTTGTCCGTCTGTCAGTCCTATTCTTGTAAGTGCAACTCCTCTGAACCTACTGATCAAAATATTTTGAAACTTGTTGAATAAAGGACACCATAATTGTGTTCATCTAAAGGAAATTATAATTTTTTTTTGTTAAGATTTATTCCCCTTTGAACTTAGATTTTTCTAAAAATATATGCATGAAACAACTTGTAAGTGCTTATTCTAAACAACTTTTGATCACCATTTTATGGAACTTGAAAGGTATGTGGGGTAAGTGAGCTTACTCACTGATGTTCTTTAATTCATATTGCTTGTTTTATTTTTAGGTTGCTAATGAACCACCAAGAACTAATCTACAAAAAATGAAAACAAAAGAACAAGTAAGTTAGATAAGTTATTCTGCTTAACATATAGGATATTGATGCATTTTGTGGTTTCCAGAATTTCTATTTTGAATTTCCTGCCAGACACAACTACTCTTTAATTTATGAAAATTAAATTTAAAAAAAAGAATATCCCTTTAAGCAGGAAAATTAAGTAATTATTTATGTGTATACAGTAAAACCTTTTAAAACTGGCCACTGAATAAACCAGTCTCTTGTCGCATCCAGCCGCAAATTTAGGTCCCATTTGCCCCCCTTAAAGTCCTTCTTTAATTTAACCTGTATAAACTGGACCTCATGTATTCCAAATTATGACCCTTATGTCTAGTCCCAATACACATTTCTCTATTAAAATTTACCTGTTTAAACCAAATTATTTACATGAGCAGATGTATATAGCTATCCAAACAAGGTAATTTATATTACCAAAGCCTACAGTAAAGGTGAATTGTTTTCAAAACAATTAATTTAATTTCCATAATTTGCATTAATTTCAAAAGTGAATTCTACTAATGAACCAATGAATTAGATCCATGTGAATCATTTTCAAAACCAATAATTTCAAAAGTAAAATAAAAATAATGAAAAGTTGTGTGGTGGCGAAACAAGAATGATAATACAATAATAAAAGTCAGGTACGCCACAGTTAAAAGGTAAAAATCCAAACGAAAAAACATATAAAATATAATGATGAAAATAGTAATAATAATAATAAAAGAGAGGGGCCCGAGCACTTTCTGTCAAAAGACCTTCTTCAGGGCGAGATAGAGAGAAGTAAAAACACACCCGTATGCGACAATGACAAGAAGACGAGTGAATCACATGACAAATGGCGGACAGTAAAATAGAGAGCACACCAAAAAATCGAAAATTTACGATTTGGGTTGCAAAAATGATTTTGTAAAGAATTAAGTCTGAGGATATGCTACGAGTATAGTTTTTCATAGCATACATGATAAACTTTGGAAACAGTAAAGATTATCATTACCTGGAGTTTCTTTTACGTATGCAATCACAAACAGAGGACACTATTGTGCGAAGAAAAATGGAAAAAAGACAAGTATCCCTTGACATGCATTTTACTGTAAACTATTGAGAAATTATTACTCTAATATATATAATAATTAAATATCAGTGTGTATTATAACTTTTATTAAATATAATACATTTTATTACATGTCTTTCATGTATTGCGTGCATATAAAAGGAGTGTGCATCACAGGTGTCCGTGGTCTTTTACACCCCCTTTTTTATCATCACTTCCAGTGATTTTTTAAATCCAAACAAACCGGCCCACTGTCCAAACGGCCATATTGTTCAGTCCCATTTAGCCGGTTTACACAGGGTTTACTGTAGTTGTACAGGAACTAAATATAAATTTCTTATGGCTTAAATCGTAGTTTGTTTCTTGCACTTGCACAATTCTATTCAGTATTTTTAATTGGTAATTGAGGTTACTTGCACGAACATGGTAGAAAATGCCATCCTAACAAAATAAGCACATTCTTTATACAATTTTAGGAAAATATCATTATGTTCATAATTTAATAAATAAATTTTGCGGGAATACTGACTTTTGATTGGCTGGAAAATATTTTCTATCAGAGGATGGAAAACAAATTTGATCGTCATGGAGACACGCGCCATTTGACGTCATATATTATTCCACGGGAATCTAACAGTTTTCGTGTTGGTCTCTTTTTTCTAAAATGTCCAGTTACAAAAATAAAATTGTTGAGTTTATTCTTTGTTTGAATTTATTTATAAGTATTAACTACTAAAAATATTTTCTCCATCGAGGGATAACAAAATTTCCGTTGTGCACATTTTATATAATCCACTACGCGGATTATACACTGTGCAAAATGGAAATTTTGTTATCCCTCGATGGAGAAAATATTTTTTGTAGTTAATCCTTAAATAGCAGGAAAATGAGGCTCTGCTTTCTCCATTGTTTGTTTTTAAACTGCAGTGAGGCTGGCTAACATTCTTTAATATATCTGAAAGCCATAGAGAGAAATACACATACTGTGTTTCACCTGGACTTGTAAAAAGTTAACAGGACATGTGATGTGTGGATAAGTTTGTCAACGGTTGTTCACTCATCATAGAAATAGAGTACCATGATAATTTATATGTAAACTAAACAAATAAAGTTAAAAATTTGAAAAATGCCCGATTTGTTTCATTTTTAATGATCCATATAATTGTTGAAATTTGAAATTAATGCTAAGATTTGTTTTACTGAATGAAACAAAACTTTATTTTATTAAAGTTTACATGAAGTCTGAATTTTACTATGTTTTACTGTAAAAACTTGTGTTCGTAAACACATTGCATAACAATTGCTCAGAAACAAAGTTAATGATTTTAATAGAATAGATGTGAACTGAAAATTGCTTTGGAAATTTATGCATGTACTTGTATGTTTCAGGTTGAACAAATTTTGAAGAAGTATCTAAAGGGTAACTCGGTAGCTAGAAGGTCTCTTTGTGACAGAATGAAAGTTATTAAACAGAAATTTGAAGCATCCAAATTTTTCATGTCGCATGAGGTGTGTAATGGTAGTGTGTATCATTAACCTGAAACCTTCAAAGATGTGAAAACGTTTTCGGTGTTTTTAACATACCTTATTTTTTACTTGAAGCTCATTTCTTAAAGTTGCAATCACTTTGAGTCTGTTATCCTCATATTGATCTCATCAGTTAATGATTTTACATTTTAATCTTCTATCCAGAATAAACTGGGCCAATATCAACTAAACTGGAATGAATAATCCTTAGTCACTTAGCGATGCCCTGCAAGATGGCTAGCAGTACTAAAAATCCTTTAACTTCATTTTGCAGCAAAACCGGCATAAATTTGAACTATAGTCTTATAAGGAAGAGTACTTTATTTTAGGCTTTTGCCAGTTTCAGCAATTTTTAGCAATATTATGGCATCCATGATCCAGTTTTACTGGGGGAGGAAGCATGACGTCTACTGAGTACTAGTGTTAGACTTTCAAACAAACAAGTACTTTATAAGAATCAGTTTTGATATGGAAGCAGTCAGCTTGCTGGTGTTTTTGTATTTTATGCCATGAGCTGAATTGTTGGTAAATTCTAGCTTTTATTTAGTCCAGAATACATCTTTGTTTGTTGGACAGTGCAGAGATTCTGGATTAGCATCCAGTCCATCTAGTTCAGAACAATGACTTTTAAATTAATTCTTGCTGAATCTTTACAGCTCAAAGTATTAAGAAGTCAAAGTTATTTTAATTCTAAGGTTTTTCTTTTTTCAAGATGTAGATAACCTCAGATAGATTTGGTATAATGTTTTGAAACTTTTGGTGATATAAGCTCTTAAGCATCTTAATAATTTGGATTTTAAATATTGTTTGGGTTTGAGCACAGGCACTTGGGGTCAGGATAATTTTTTTTTATGGAATAAAAAGCAAATAAATGAGTTTACAGTGTGTATTCACTCGTTTGGTAACTAGTCTGACATGTCTCATTGTGAAATATTGATCTCAGAAAAATAATATTTTTTCTTTATTATATAAGAACAAGGCATGAATCTTATCCAAGTTCTAAAAATAGCTCACGTTTTATTTACTGGAATCCCCACGTTTTATTTAAAAAACACACTGTTCCAAGTGTCCAGTCAGGAATGAGCTATGTCCGTTTAATATTCTCTTGTTAACTACCACTTACTTCACTATGTTACATCGTATTTCATTAAAATTTTGTGTTTTCTTCTATCCAAGCGAACAACAATTTTTATCAGGACGGAAGTCACTTCAAACATTTGAGGGGAGATAATTTCCCGTACTTAGAGGGTTCCCGATAAGACTGCTTTACATGTAAAGTCTTAGTGAGTACCGTATACGATTAAATTGGCGCGAAATTTAAAACAAAAGAGAAATAAGTCTTTATTATAAAACAAATATAACGTATGGGTAATCGATGTCAGAATGTAAACAGGATTTCACATATTGAAACAAGAGTATAATTGCATGGTAAGATGCTCAAATTTTAACAGTGAATGTAAATTTACTTTGCAAAATTATCTGCCCCTTAATGTTTGTAGTGACTTCCGTCCTGTTAAAAATTGTTGTTCGCTTGGATAGAAGAAAACACAAAATTTTAATGAAATACGATGTAACATAGTAAAGTTAAGTGGTAGTTATCAAGAGAGTATTAAACGGATATAGCTCATTCCTGACTGGACACTTGGAACAGTGTGTTTTTTAAATAAAACGTGGGGATTCCAGTAAATAAAACTTGAGCTATTTTTAGAACTTGGATAAGATTCATGCCTTGTTCTTATATAATAACGAAAAAATATTATTTTTCTGAGATCAATATTTCACAATGAGACATGTCAGACTAGTTACCAAACGAGTGAATACACACTGTAAACTCATTTATTTGCTTTTTATTCCATAAAAAAAAATTTTCCTGACCCCAAGTGCCTGTGGGTTTGAGTGACACTGATGAGTCTGGCATGGTGGATTCTGTTTACTTTGTTATCTTTAATAACATATCATTAGAACATGTTTGATTTATTATTCTGTCCACACTGAGGTTGTGGGTTTGAGACTAACTGTAGGTAGGGTGTGCTCCACTCAACTTAAATTGAAAAGGATTGCCAGTTGTCCTGTTTCAGGTATTCACCATGTATTCCTTCTTCCTCCCCTATGAAAAACCGGATGCAATCATGATATACCAGGAAATTTTATTGATAGTGTGTCAAATGAGATAACTTAATACTCTATCAGATACGGCTTTTTATACTACACAACATATACAGATTTAGCATTGATAAATATTCCGTAATTTACCAAATTCATAGTTTTCACTGGTCATGCCCTTTGTGCAATAATACTATTCTTTCAATATTTTTTTGTTTGTTTTTTCAGATGATTGGTAGTTCCATTTTAATATTATTTGACAGTCATAATAATTGTGGTGCATGGCTTATTGACTTCACAAAGACAATGTTGACAGACACTATTTTGACACACAGAGATCCATGGGTATTGGGTAACAATGAGGATGGCTGTCTGTTTGGTTTAGATAACCTAATACAAGTAAATAGTTTAGATATTAAGAACCATTGTTGTGTTTTTTATTAGATGAACCAATACTATAATGTGGAACAATTACTAGGTTATTTTTACTTTTTCTTAGTTTTTTTTACCAGAATTTTTTTATTATTTAAAGATGTTTTATTACTTTGTACAACTGAGGTCTGTAAAGGTTCACTATACAAATTCTTACCAAACAATCTAACAAACCACTATAAATAATGGTAATTATGTACAAATTGTATTGTCGCATTTAAATGGAAACGCACCTTACTGTATCATTTACATCCATACTAGATCATGAGCAGTGTGTGCTCCACTTAATCTTAACAAAAATTGACAGTTTTTCTAAGGAATGTTGCGGTTGTTGAACTGGGTACTCCCGCTTCCTCCACCAATAAAAACTGGATGCGATGATACAGTTGATAAAAGGCATTTAACCCCATTAAAAATTTTAAAATCTAATTCCATTTCCTTGTGAAAGAAAACAAATTTGAGATTGAGATAAAAAATACTGCATTTGGCTGGAATGTCACTTAGATTTGTTAACTAAGTCTGATAACAATTTTACCGACAGTAAAGGTAGTACATGTATTATTCAGGTTGTTTCAATAAAACATGAGGAACCCAGAAAAAGCTATGTGAACTTGTCACTTTGGCTGACATGTAGGCTCTGTGAACTTGTCACTTTGGCTGAATTGTAGGTTGTGTGAACTTGTCACTGTGGCTGACTTGTAGGCTCTGTGAACTTGTCACTTTGGCTGACTTGTAGGCTCTGTAAACTTGTCACTTTGGCTGAATTGTAGGCTCTGTGGACTTGTCACTAGATGACTTGTAGGCTGTGTAGACTTTTCACTGTAGCTGACTTGTAGGCTATGTGAACTTTTCACTGTGACTGACTTGTAGGCTGTGTGAACTTGTCACTGTGGCCGACTTGTATGCTCTGTGAACTTGTCACTTTAGCTGAATTGTAGGCTGTGTGAACTTGTCATTGTGATTGACTTGTAGGCTCTGTGAACTTGTCACTGTGGCTGACTTGTAGGCTGTGTGGACTTGTGACTGTAGCTGACGTGTAGGCTATGTGAACTTTTGACTGTGACTGACTTATAGGCTCTGTGAACTTGTCACTTTGGCTGACTTGTAGGCTCTGTGGACTTATCACTTTGGCTGACTTGTAGGCTCTGTGAACTTGTCACTGTTGCTGACTTGTAGGCTATATGAACTTTTCACTGTGACTGACTTAGGCTCTGTGAACTTGTCACTTTGGCTGAATTGTAGGCTGTGTGAACTTGTCATTGTGGCTGACTTGTAGGCTCTGTGAACTTGTCACTGTGGCTGACTTGTAGGCTGTGTGGACTTGCTATGTGAACTTTTCACTGTGGCTGACTTGTAGGCTCTGTGAATTTTCACTTTGGCTGACTTGTTGGCTCTGTGGACTTTTCACTGTGACTGACTAAAGCTCTGTGAAGTTGTCACTTTGGTTGACTTGTAGGCTTGTGGATTTGTCACTTTGGCTGACTTGTAGGCTCTGTGAACTTGTCACTGTGGCTGACTTGTAGGCTGTTTGAACTTGTCACTTTGGCTGACTTGTAGGTCTGTGAACTTGTCACTCTGGCTGACTTGTGGGCTATTTGAGCTTGTCACTTTGGCTGACTTGTATGCTCTGTGAACTTGTCATTGTGACTGACTTGTAGGCTATGTGAACTTGTCACTGTGCCTGACTTAACTATGTTAACTTTTCACTGTGGCTGACTTGTATCAGTGTTCTCCCCAGAAATTTTTAATAGCGAGCACAGCTGTCCGTGAAGAGCGGTGAGCTCTATGGCAATTACACGTCATGTGGTCGAAATGAAATCATGTGATCAAAATCTGCTTAATGCTGATATTGGTTTTTTTTCGTCCGGAAGTTATATCGTCAAAAAACTGTAACAAAGTGAATGAAGAAGGGCTAAAATTAATTTCTTGTTTTTTGTTTGTTTGAATGGTGTTTTAATGCCACTTTCAGCAATGTCATGGCATCCAGTTTTTATTGGGGGAGGAAGCCGGAGTACCCGGAGAGAACCCCGGACCTGCGGTAGGAAAACTGGCAATCCTTGTCAATTAATTTCAAAGAATGACTTAAAATTATAATGACATCGATTAAAAATAAATGTTATATTTAAAAATAACAAAAATTTCATACTATTTTTTTGCATTCTCTAAATCGATCTTTAAAAACTGACAATCATAAGACATTTCATGTGACGTCACCATAACAAAGAAAGATGTCACACGATCACTGGAATGTAGTTGAGGCACTTTTAGGGTATTCGAAAGTAACGTCAATTATGAAAGCACATTATATATAAATAATAAAGGACTATATTGTCTGTGCTCGCATTTTGGCAATGCCTACTCCATATTAGTTGTATGCTATGTGAACTTCACTTTGGCTGACTTGTAGGCTATGTGAACTTGTCGCTGTTTCTAAGTTGTTAGGAACCCATGAATGGATATGTGAACTTGTCGCTGTGGCTAACTTGTGCAAACACAGTTATTTAAAAATAAAATCATTGATGTTTTGGATGTTTAGCTGAGTAAAAATGTGGCTGATAATTTCTTTTTGATGTTGAATTTCAGTTTTTTGAAAATCCAGATCTGGACAGTGTGATTTGTGATGGACCAAGAGAAATTCCAGAGAGAAAACTGTCTGCTGAACATGGAAGTTGAGAAATAGTTATATTAGACTGTAGTTCAATACCTTTTTAAGGAGAGATAACTTGCTCAATAAATCCATTCAGTGTTGCTTGTAGGCAAATGTGATTTATCAGTGTCATAATTATAAACAATGAAATCCTTGCGGACTTGTGCTGTGAACAGTTATAATCTCCTGATATTTAAGTTTTGTAAATAAATATAAAACCCAGATTTTTGTTAACAGAAAACAAGCAATGGTAACACATATGTTTACACTATAGACCATTATTGTTATAAATCTAGTCACTTTTTTACTAGATGTGGACAACTCTAACAAGCATTACATGTTAAGAATTTTTACAGAGATTTTATAATTATACGTGTATTTTGTTGCTTATTGGGTTTACAGAAGAATAGAATGGTCAGTAGAACATTTAATACAAATTAAAAGTTTTTATACAGATATACGATATTTTTAGTTTTCACTGATATTTTTTTATGTATAATTAGCTAACCTAAAGTGTGTGCCTTCAGAGAACAGTAAAGTTCCAAAAATAGTGAATAGATTAGTGAGGACTTTTCCTGTGTTAAACAGTTTTTTTGTGTGTAGATTTTACCATTACAACTTCCAATTTTAAACTGCCACAATTGCACCTGCTTGTTTTGTCTTCTGATTGTCCCAAAACAAGGCTCTAAATGTAGTCTGCATTTTAGACCTAAGGTGTACATATTATTCCCCAGGTTCAAACCAGTCAGTCTCCCGTCACATATATCATTGTGAACTCACCCAACTTAGTATTGTGGAAACAAAATATTGCTTCAGAGATATGAATGTGTCCAAGTAGTCTATGTTATAACATGGCTTTGTAACTTTACTTAATTGACTGCACTTTGAGATGCAAACCAGATGCACATGAAACTTGTTTTTTACACCACAACTTAAATGTATTGCTCGTTAACCAAATGTAGCTACAGTTTTCTCGCCATTAAATTAATGTACTCCATTTGAAAAATTGATAGTATTAATATTTTACACTGCATAAACAAAGTCTTCAAAGTTGCATATACAATTATGCTTAAATTTACTACCTCTGTTTCTGAATGTGTGCTTTTGTTTGTTCAAAAGATATTAAAACAATTTAATCCATATTCTGCAAAGGAACAAATTTTTTTTAAAGAGTTTCTTATATGATTTACAAGTAGATATATCTACTTTGTTAGAATAACATAAGTTGAAATATTCTTTCAACTACATTTGTTTCATAACAGATAATTTTTCTAAATATTTAAATTTGTTTGAAAAAAATCTCAACATTTGATTCTCCACAGATCAAAGTTCAGTTAATCTATGTTAAGTATTCCATTTTTTTTTTTACATTTCTTGACAAAAGCAGACAGTTCATTCCTGTGAAAAGTGTGGGGTTTTCAATTGTTATTCCTGTATCATGTTTAAATGACTTAGATATGAGAATCAATTATAAAATCCCACATACATTCTATTTTTACTTTTGATATCAATGATATGAACTGTCTATTTGCTTAGTTTAATGTGAATTTTTGTGAATTGGATATATTGTCAGCTTTAAATATCTTCCATAGAGAAAGAAGTTGGGCATATACTTTAAAATTAGTCTTGGTGACACAATGAACAATCTATAAATGAGTGACAAATGCAAGACATTTTTAATGTATTTTACTTCTGATTATACATTAGAGTTTTATATAAAAAAAAATGAACACATTTTATAGAGTTTTATTAAATTTTAATGATTTATTTCATATTTTATTTCAAGCATTACTAATGATATTATTTGTAATACAATTTTATTGGTTTTGTTGTAAAATAAAATTTCTTTGACATTTAGTTTCTGTTGTCTTGTTATTTTATGACTATTCAGTTAGTACAAGTTTTTAGCAGTAACATTGCATGAAAAACATCAGTCACAAGACAAGTCATATAGTTTAATGTCAACAATATTTTAATCAAAGATTTTCCTACTCGAACAAGTCACTGATTTTGTCCAAACAGTTTTGTTGCTTCCATCTCAATAATTGAGGGGAGGACAGGGTAAATTGGAGGCTGGAAGAAAGGGGGAGAAATAAAGGAGCAAATGGAAAAGGGGGGGGGGGAGAGAAAGAAAAAAGTTTGTAAAAAAGGAGGAAGCAGAACAATTGTAAAAATAAACCCTGTAATTTGTATATTGGAAAATCATTTCATAAGTCCTAATTTGTTGATTTATTTGAAAGAGACTATATTATGGACAGAAAAGTAAAGAGATAACTTGCATCCAAAATAATATTTAAAATAATTCTGTGAAAGGTTTTGCAACTTAGTATAAATGATTCAAGTAAGGTCATCTACACAGATTCCTCATTTCATATTGATCCGAATGTGAACAATGCCACTATAGGTAATTGGCTGATATATAAAATATCTTCTGATCTGAATGTTTTGCAGATTAATACAAAGGATTTATGTCATTTACAAAGATTACATTTCATTTTGATTGGACTGGAAATATGGCTACAATAGACAATCCTAATTTCTGATCTGCTGATATTTAAAAAAAAAATCTCATCCGCTAATCTGTTTTGTAACGTGGTATATTTGACTAAAAGCAATGCTGTAAATCTATTAAAATCTATAAAAGTATGTTCAAATGTATATTGATTGACTTCGACAAATATTCCTTATTTCATTGACAAACGACATGGTTCTACGTTCTGGCAGTAATGAGTCCTTAAAAGGTCTTTTAAAATTATTTTCATCTCAGTCCAACAGAGCTTTATAATATATGATATTATTACATTATTTCTGTATTGCCCTAGTTATTGGTCCAAGACTGGCTGTATTGCTTGAGGTGCAGTCGAAGTCCAATACAGCTGGCCGAGCACCAATAACTAGACCAATACAGAAATCATCACGTAATGATATCTGTATTAATTAACGAGTCCAAAGAAATCAGGCCAATACAGGAGGAATTAGGTAAATACTGATATTGGACTAGTTAATTTCTTATTGAACTGGCTCAGCAAAATATATCATTGGCAGTTTTCCTGTTATCTAAGTGAATATTATAGAAGTTAATTACTAGTAATAATTGCCAGTATAAACAATTTTTTTTTACCTTTTAACCAGTTCAAAGATACATGTACAGGCTTTCGGGTGCCTCTAGTTGTAATTAGGAGTGATGGTTGTCCAGCTGTCTCTATTTCTCAAACATTCTGAAGATGCAAAGTCAAGATGTATGGTTCAGTCACACTACACCGCATAGCGTTAACGGACGCCAAACGCAAAGAAAAATGCGGCTGAAAATTATCCGGTGATGAAAAGCATTTCCCGCTGCTGCTCGGTGCTCGGTGCTCTCATGATCGCTGTACGGGGCGCATAAAACGTGCAAAACGCACAATGACCGAACGATCAACGCACATATACCGGAAGAACGACGTACAGTTAACGGACTTCAACGTACTAGTAACGGATTTGTACTGCACAAAACGTACACGCTATGAGTGGCCGTTCATGTCTTAATTGCGTTATTTCTATCGCGTTACTTTTAACAAGTATCGCGATACTTTCAACTTCTATCGCGTTACTTTTTCAAAGTATCGCGATACTTCTTAAAAGTAACGCGATACTTTTTAAAAGTAACGCGTTACTTTTGTTTTTCATTTGTAACGCGATACTTTTCAAAATTAACGCGATAGAAGTTGAAAGTATCGCGATACTTTTGAATTTCATCTCTTGAGAAAGAACCAATCAGAAAAAGCCTTATAGATGTTATATTCAATTGTCGGCAAATCTGGAAATATATATTTTAGGGTAGCACTAATGACTAGGTGATTGTCATGCGTAAATATTTAGATTATTATTTCACATTTAGACTAGGTATACTACTTTGTTTCGGCGTTCAACTTATGAAAACAATTAAAATAAAAAAAAATAGATATAGTTCTTTCGAAACATTTTATTTGACAAGAGGATGAAATCTCATTCGCTCAACAATCGTTGGTAGGTGTATTTTGATTGGTTCTTTCTGAAGAGATGAAATTAAAAAGTATCGCGATACTTTCAACTTCTATCGCGTTACTTTTGAAAAGTATCGCGTTACAAATGAAAATCAAAAGTAACGCGTTACTTTTAAAAAGTATCGCGTTACATGTAAGAAGTATCGCGATACTTTGAAGAAGTAACGCGATAGAAGTTGAAAGTATCGCGATACTTGTTAAAAGTAACGCGATGGAAAAGTATAAGTGGCCGTTACGGAAGCGTATTTGGGCCACCAGTTAACTTATTTTTTCATGGTTATTAAAAATAATACGCTTTATTTTTCACGTGTTTGTCCTAAATAATACGTTAATAACTTGTTATTAACACGAAGATGTGGGTTTTAATAAGCTAAGCTTGTCTTAATTTCAAACAATATGTTATTTTCACATGGTTAATTAACACATCTTTAAAATAGTAAAATTAAGGAAAGGTTAATTAAGACGTGCTTATTTATTAGAATAAATTCATTGTGTTATTTACTGTAAATTATTGCTTAAGAAGACATTAAGCATGCTTTCTTTAAGCATGTTTAGCTTATAACTCATCATTAATAAGATGCTCTTAAATGAAATATTTATAACGACGCATTAATTAAAGAGGTAAAAATTAAAACATTTAGTGTTTATTCCAAATACAATTTCATGTGTACAGCCGTAACAGCCGTTGGTACAGCAGACCAAAATTTTGGATGAAGCAGAGAATGAAAATGAAAAATCTACATATCTTGCTTTTTTATGTAAGTACATCGATTTGATTTTCTTACTTAAAAGTTACAAATTCAAGTTATCGTGTAGTACTGCCACAATGTTGGTGTATCTAAGGAAGAGTAACATGCAAAGAAGAAACGTTTTAGCAGCACAAGAATGTATTTTTAGTTTGTAATGGTGATGTTTTCTTTGGAAACGATCTTAAAAATGTTGATTTCCTAACCTAAATAATCAGAACTCCCGTTTGTTATCATGCTGTTCAAGTGTCTTTATATTTATGTTCACATCCAATTTTATATACGATGGAAAACTTATCAATCTATAACCTGCTATTGACAGGGTTTGAAAACAAGATGTTGTTTTATTTAGATTTGAAACTTATATAAGGGTATGTGCTTGTGGAATACCTGCAAAGTGAATATGAAATTTATTAAGATGTTTTTTTCAGATATTCTTTCCAGTTGTGATTTGTGTTCCTTATCCAGGCGACAATGCTCCATTAGATGAACTTATTTCTTACTATGTCCAATGTGGATACACATGGAAGGAAATTCTTGGATTTCTATTGCTTGTACACAATGTTTGCATTAGTAGGCGTTCATTAAATAGAATAAAGAAACGATTAAACCTTCGTAGATATGGAAATGAAACTCCGTTGCCTGTTGTCGTTAAACAACTTCTAAACCTGCGTAGCAGAGGTTATGACAATATTGGCTATAGAGCAATTTGGAAAATACTGAGCACGTGTTTTGGTCTGTATGTTACACAGGAAACAGTCAGAGTCTTGCTTACAATAATTGACGGAGATGGAGTTGTAAGAAGATCGAGGCGTAGACTTCAACGACGATCGTATAATTCCCCTGGTCCTAACTACTGCTTGCATATTGATGGCTATGACAAACTTAAGCCGTATGGGATATCGATTCACGGTTGTATAGATGGCTTTTCTAGAAAAATTTTATGGCTATCTGCCTGTAGTTCTAACAAAAACCCCAAAATCGTTGCAAACTTTTTCATAGACTATCTAAAGAAGATCAAAAGAGTACCCACGCTTATTCGAACAGACGCTGGAACTGAAAATGTACTAATCCACAGAATTCAGAGGACATTACGTCACTTTCACTCAGATGGGATGGCAGGTGATAGAAGTGTTTTGGTTGGCAGATCTACTGCAAACCAGAGGATCGAAATGTTATGGAGTTTTTTGATGCGCCACTTTACAATATTTTGGCGAAGTTTCTTCATGGATATGATTGAACAAGGCTTGTTAAACAATGCTGACCCTGTTCAAATTGAGTGCTTAAGGTTTTGTTTTTTACCCCTGGTTCAAAAACATTTAGATATTTTTACGGAATATTGGAACAAACACAGAATACGAAATCAACCAACAAGTGATGGTATATTTGATATTCCTGATGTTATGTTTTACCAGCCAATAATGTTTGGAAAGCAAGATAGTTCATTACCTCTTCCGTGTAATGTACGAATTCTGGACGAAATTTCAAATCGCTTTCTAATAACTTTGTCGTATAGAGGCTGCTCAGAAGATTTCCGTAGGATCGTTGAAAACGCTACCCACAAAGCCATCGACGACTTCGATATTATTGAAACACCACAGGAGGCAAAACTTGTTTTCCGTGCTTTAGTGTCAGACATTAACCAATATTTGGATGAGCAAAATTGAGCTCCCTACAGTATTAATTGTATTGTTTGACTGAATGAATTTAATTACATGTATTTTTAAATTTTGAAGATATAATTGAAAATAATGATAGTAAATGTATAAAGATATACATTTATACAAGTAACAAGTTATAAAAAACTGCCCTCTTAATGATAATCTAGTTTATTATACTTCATGCAGAAAGGCCATAAATGTATTGGCTACAAGGCCTGTGTTAATTTAGTTGATTTGTCTGTCGCAACTAAGATCATCGGTTGATTTCTTCTGGCCTTTGATACTGCTCTGTCTAAGCCCCGCCTACGAATGTGTTCATTTCGCAGCGGGTGAGTAAAAATTATCGCCCGCTAAGGTGAAATTATTACCCTCCACACCTTGTAAGCCTCACCTAGAGTAGATCATGAGAGATGAACAAAACTTACCACGATTCACGTAAAGTTGGTTTTGGTAAGACATTTAAATAGGATATGTTTTGTCCGGTAAAGAAAAAAGTAAACAAGTTTGGATGATGTTTAGTATCGGTTTCTATTTTTGTGATAACTATCCTATCGAAGCACAAATATTTACCAAAACCTTTTTTACGTGAGCTCACCTTACTAGGAGTGCCCTTGTTATTATTGAGATAACAGACGAGTATAATAAAAAAAAGTACTGCCCTTAGATAAGGGTGTTATGCAGATTATCACCAGAAAATAGGACACTCGACGAACATGTAATGAATTCGGCTTTCCGTCCGTCATTCCGTCTTAAATTGGTTTCCGGAGCATAACTTTTGGACGCCTTGATAGAATATCTTGAAACTTACATATATTAATAGCTTGCGAGATCAGAGAGGAGCCTATGGATTTTGGAGTCAAAAAGTCGACGGTCAAGGTCACGAGTTACTTTGACCTAGGCGCTGCTCGTAAAACGGCCTCGTTGAAGGCTGCTGGCCGTTTTTCATTGTAGTTTTTAAATTTCCGCTTGTTTATGCGGGCTATGTCGCGTACACCTATTCCACATGTCATTATTTCGAAACGCTTAGAAATTATACACTGAAATTGGTTTCCGAAGAAGCATAACTTTTGAATGCCACAAAAGAATTACCGGTAATACAATTAGCACACGTAAAGCTTATAAGGTAAGAAAGAAGCCTTATAATTTTGGAGTCAAAAGGTCAACGGCCAATATCACAACTTTGGAAATTCTACACTGAAATTTGCTTCCGAAGCATAACTTTTGAACGCCTGACACACATTAAAGATTATGAAGTAGGACAGGTGCCTATTGACTTTGGAGTTCAAAGGTCAATATTTGAAAAACTTCTATCACACTTTTTGTATATCTTCCCGAACGCCTTGATGTATTTTCTTCATATTTTCAGGAATATTACCTATATAAATTAGATTTGCAACTACTAAATTTTAATTTTTGATTTTTGGGGGATTTCTCAAATAGAAGGTAATGAGATGTGGAATAAGTGTACACGACACAACCTACATATATCAACGGTAATTGACAAAAAAGATTAAAAAATCCACAATGGAAAACAGCCAACAGCCTTCAATGTGACCTGTGGTCGCTGCACGCCGTTTTGCAATTGCCCCAAGATTACAAATATAATGCATACAATTCAAAACCAATACTAAAAATGTCAAGGAAAGACCCCCTTCAAGAGATATAACATCTAACGACGAGTAAAAACAAAAGCTTTGACAGAGATTCTTGGATTAGGACAGACACATATTAAATGTGACGGGATTAAACTAGTTTTTTGCAACCAACCTTTACCCTATTAATAACTTCTAAGGGAGCAACCATTTGATTTGTATGGGGGGGGGGGGGGGTATGGTGAAATTCGAAATAAAAAGGCAGGATGCCAAACATCAGGAAATAAAAAGGCAGTACAATACTTTGAAATAAAACAAGAGGCTCTCAGGAGACTAAATCGCTCACCTGGTCCTTGAGCAATAAGGGTCTCTTCTATAAGGGGTCATCTGACAACCTTGACCCAATGGAGACTTTTGTAGAGCTTAATGAGCTGAAGGTTTAAGCAAGCAGCAGCTTTTCTATATCTGCAATAGTTTTCATTCTAGAGGACAAAAACAAGAAGAAAAAAAAACGCTATTTTTGACCTTAAAAGGGCCATAACCCCTATAAGGGGTCATCTGACAGCTTCGACCCAATGACTTTAGTAGAGCTTTTGATTCTGAAGAGCGTTAGATCCTTCGGACTTTTTCTATCTGTTATAGTTGCTGAGTTATATAAGCCCTTTCAAGTGATTTTACCATATGTTCTATTTTTAGTAACAGCGGCCATATTTTTTATTGAATCTTTTCAAAATGAGGATCGTTTGTTGCAAACAAATCATAAACCATTCCTGCAGTTTCAGTCAAATTGGTTCAGCGGTTTCAAAACGACGACGGACGACGGACGACAGCATAAGTGATGGCATAAGCTGTTTTATGGAATGTTTCTTATATAATGTAGATGTGAAACTCCTATTTAAAAATAAATTGATTGATTCGGGTAGAGGTATTCTCCTGAAACCTTTGACCTCTAACCCATCTAAGACTTTCATCACATAAATTTGCATACTCCTTCAAATTTCGTGAATATATTTTGCTCCGCATTGTATGTCTTCAAGCATTTGCACATGTCTTGTACAAGTGAGACGTCCATAAATGATTATTATAATTATAAAAGAAATTCCATAAGTTTTAAATTTATGGTGAGTTAACTTATTAAGCCAATCCCTTTCTCATGATTCTACCATTTACGAGTAGTTTACAAACAACCCTTGCAGACTATAGCTGTCAATATGGCTGTTACAAAACCCGAACCCCGTTTGTCAAAAATTAACCAATTAAGAAATTTAATGGAAGACATCATGCGCTCATAGACAAATATGGGATTTCTATCATCTATCCCTCAGATGGGTACAGACAGATGTTGGTGTATCATATGTTTTTTTTTGCTTGGTTATTTGCCCCCCCCCCCCCCCCCCGCCTTTACCGGATTGGACTCACTGGATTTGAAGTTAGCAACGTGACGGGTGTGTTGTAACAGGCGTGGACTACTTATCCTTCCGGAGCATCTGAGTCAATTCTTATTATGAGCCAATGCAAGACGACTAGCAGTGACCACTGGTAACATTGAAGGCTGTCTTCTGTTGTGGAATTTTTTTAAATTGCTGCTTGTTTATGTAGGTTTTAACTATTCCATAGCTCAATATCGTTTATTGAGTTCGCGTCGTTGATTGCTATTCAGTTGTTTTATGTTTGTTTTATGTTGTCTGTTGTTTCGTGCTGTTCTCGTTTGTGTTTACTGATTTTGTCTTAGCCTATCTGACTTTTGACATTCGAATGCCCCGTTGGTCCCTCTGTTTTTTTTTTGCTTAGTACGCAATACCACCCTTCCTCCCTGGTTGAGCAACATCTACATCCCTTTGCATTATTTACATTCCTTGTCATGTCATCTTTATCATAATTTTCGGTTGACAGTAAGATGGATAAGCTTGGAATAAAGGTTTCTTAGTATGTACATTGTATTTAACATTATTTTGAAATCCTAGTTTAGTGACATATATTTACCATTCTTCAATACATTACTGGCTGTTTTTTTTCTTTCAATTTTTACAAGTGAACAGCTTAACTCAGCAAACGATCGAACCACTATATTACAATATTTAAGAGGCATCAATCAAACAATAAACAACTAAAATATAAGATAAGATAAGATAATTCTTTATTTCCAATCATAGGGCCCTATACAGAGCATTAATGACAATCACTGAATTACATAACATTACAATGCAGAACTGTTACACTAGATTGTAGATTACAAACATTACAAAGAATATAAACAAGAAAAAATGGTATGAAAACAGCACATTATTTGTTATAGTTATCTCTTTTATCATATAGTGCTTGTAAAAAATCTGCTAATTTACAGTTGAAATCAAAGTTTTCGTTTGTCATTAACCAGTAGAACAAGCTATTATTATTAAGGGATATCAATGAAGGGAATTTACTTTGTAAAAAGTTTAAAAAATCAAATCTTAAACTAGAGTATAAAGGACATGCTAATAAAAAGTGAATTTCGTCTTCAATATATCCTGTGTTACAATACAAACAAAGTCTAGCTGTTCTTGCTAATTTTTCTAATTTTCCAGAAATAATGTTTGGACTTCTTTCATGTCTGCTAACCTCAATACGCAATCTATGATTGCTTAATCTAAATCTAGTAATGATTTTTCTTTTATCAAAATTTTTAATATTTAAGTATTCTTCAAAGGAAAATTTTTCTTTGAATCTGAAATAAGTATCTAATTTTCCTGTATCATTAATATTATTGTTTCTTATATTGTCCCAACTATTCAAAAAATTATCCCTCAAACATTTTATTAATGATGATTTAAATTTACCTTTACTCATTCCTCTACATACATTTAAATCTAGGTTGAGTTTATTACAATATAATAATAATGTGGAGTACCAAATACTACCAGACTTAAGGTTGTTTTTATACTCGTTATATGCTGATTGTAATAACTCACTGGGGTTATGTTCTAGCTTGTACCAATATATGAAAAAATGTTTAATAATGTCTATATATAAGGGGTATTTGCCTAAATCACTTAATACACCAATATTTGTACATTGTTTTGAAACCCCTAAAACATATTTGCAGAACTTTATATGAAGTTTTTCAGCTTCCCAATCTTTAAAGATGTCATACAATGATAAAGATTGTCTTTTTTCAGTTACATTTACAACACCCCAGTTTTCACAACCGTACAACAAAATAGGCTTAATACAATGATCAAATAAATGAAGATAAAGTCTAACATTAGAGCTAGCAGATTTTAAATCACTATACATATTAAAACATGCCTTCATACTTTTATGATAAAGTTGTTTTTTAGCTTCATTAAATTTACCTGTGTTTTCAATTATTAAACCAAGGTATTTATACTCTTTAATACATTCAATAGAGTTGTCTCCAATGTGGAAACTGTCTTTTAAAACTTTACCATTATTATTGAATATTATGACTTTAGATTTAGTAAAGTTTATTTCTAGGCACCATTCTCTACAATACTCATTCAATAAATCTAATTTACTTTGGAGACCATTTTTTGTATCAGAAAGAAGCACCAAATCATCTGCATATAGCAAACAGGGAATCTTTTTATTGTCTATTAATATACAGTCTGTCTTTTTTTCTAACTCAATAGGTAAATCATTGAGAAAAAATTTAAACAGGTTGGGACTGAGAACGTCACCTTGTCTCACCCCTATTTTTGAAGAGAAAGATCTTGTTATTTTATCTCCTACCTTTACACATAACATATCTTTGGAATACATAGATTTTATGATATTATAAAAATTGCTATTTATCTTATTCACTAAAAGTTTATAAAAAATCCCTGAATGAATAACTGTATCGAATGCTTTGCAAAAGTCTACAAAGCATGTAAAGAGTTTCTTATTACCAAGCTTTAAATATTTTTCTATGATACATTTAAGAACAAATATATGATCTGCTGTGCTTGCCTTTTTGCTAAAGCCAATTTGAGTCTCATGAATAAGATTATTTTTTTCTAGATATTCATTAAATCTATTATTTAGTATTATATTGAATAGTTTACCTAGGCTGTTGTTTATGGCAATTCCTCGATAATTTTCTGGTTTCAATTTATCTCCTGATTTAAAAATTGGTCTTATGTAACTACAAGACCAAAGATCGGGATATAAACCTGACATAAATACAACATTAAAGAGTTTTAGAATTGATGCCTGTAAAACTGATTTAGAGGTTATTAGCATTTCATTACTGATGCTGTCTAATCCTGTACTCTTGCCATATTTCAGCTTTTTGAAAGCTTTATCTATTTCTTGGTTAGAAATTTTCCTATCAAGAAGTGAATTAACAATCTCTTTATTTTGAAGAGATTTTATTTTTTCTTCTATCTCTTTAAGTTTAGTATCAAAGTTTGGTTTAACACTAGCCAAATTGGAAAAATATTGAAACCAATCTTTTCCTTCTATATTATTCTCTGGCGTTTCCCTTGTGTTATTTCGAAGATGATTCACGAGCTTCCAGTATTCTTTTGGATTATTTGAATTCATTGTTTCAAGACGTTGCATTATTTGTGCTTTGAACTCCCTTTTTTTGGTTTTCCTTAATTTTGCATATTTGCATAAAATATAGATCGATATCGAGGCGACAAAAAGCGTGGGAGTAACCACAGTGTAGGAACGGAAGTGTACAGTTATGAGGCCTAAGAAAAAATTGAGAAATGCACAAATCTAGATCGTACATGTTTTTAAATTTTTACACAAAATTTTTCAAACGACACCCAAACGACGAAAATATATGACGTTCGCTTCCAATTTCAAGTAGACATAACTGTTTGTGTTGATAACAAGAAATTTCAATCTGCACACTTGATCTTTAAAAAAGTTAACTTCAAATTGATGTAAATATTCCGTTCGTGAACAAATATTTTATTTAACTCCTGGAATTTATACATACAGACATATCCTCTATGGGTCTTCAATGACTCGTGAGGTCGTTGGTCATTCCACGCCACCCTTGTCTGTCTATTGTTGCTCCTGAAAATTATATACCTAACTAAGAAACAGTTTCTGCCCGTAAGCCAACACTTCAGACTGCCCGACCACACTCCAAAGGATTTTGATCACATAAAAATCCTATGAATGAACCCAGAGATTTTTTTTCCCGGGCCGGTAATTATTCCCAAACTTTGTAATGAAAATAATTACAAAGTTAGAATTTTTCACTAGTTGATAGTACCTCTGTATGGAGTATATGCTTATGCACATGTATTTCAACATATGCAAAAGTCTTGTCATTTGCTATTATAATATAAGTTAGGGTTTACCGGGCAATATTACAGGTTTCTACCCGCATTTTAGTCCGTGGTATAAGAAGTCTTAAATGTCTGCTCGGGTGACTAAATGACACAATTGCAATACAAAGAACAGAAATGTCAAACTTTACAGTTATAATAAAAATTTAATTATTAATTTAATTATAAAAATTTATAATAAAAATCAAGAGCATTTATTTGCAAAGGTATCATTCGATGCGAATCAGATATTTGCAAGGTTGCTATCAACAGGTGTGGTTGACAGCAAACAACTACATATCAAAGTCGTATTGATCGATATTTTTACAAATATAATGCTGATGATAGTTATAAGGCATGTTCTTATATCGCATCTGGTTCCAAGTTTCTTTTCGTTACACGTGATGAGTTTTGTAAATTTAAAGCTTTTTCATGATTCGGTCAAATGCACCTCATCAAATAACTATTTTGCTTACATGTCCAGCTGATTAAGCTTATAAAAAGTTGTAAAAAGACTTTTCTGCTAATAATTTTTCCCCATATCTCTGATATCTTTAATTTTGATTTTTTGTAGAAAATCGATTTTGCATTGATCGTTGAAATGGCGACGGAAGTGTTGCAACAAGAAGAAACGGAGTCTCTTTTATATACCACTAGACTTCGCGTTGCTATATTGGTGTTATAAACATATTTAAATATCCCAAAATGAAAAGCTATTTCAGATGTTGAAGACCACAATGGTAAAGAAAACATACAATCTTTCTATGTGTATGTCTGAATTGTAGCTTTTTTGTTCGTGCGATGCATCGTATATATTAACTCGAATACAAGTTAGTAAACATTTTAAACAGCACCTATTTGTTAAAATAAATTTCATTAGCAATTATGTACTTACATGCATCAAGAAATATTCATTCACATGTATTCATTACACAGTTTGCTATTTTATTAATTTGATTATCTTTTAAAATATTTTAAAATTAGAATTGTATTAACATGAACACAAGATGTCAATTCAATGCTTATGTGAATTGAAATCGGTAATGTGTAATCGGTAATGTGTATGCTTTTCCCAAAAATAGTGGGAGGGGGGAGATAAACCATATTTGAGGTAATTGAGGTCCAAATAAATAATTGCAACGGAACAATCAGTGAATTTTACTCTTAAATCTATGGGTGCGCTTGCATAGTAAATAAAATGTGTTATCGAACCAATGTGTCTCATACTAGTCATTTGGCGTTCTGACAATTACCAATAACCTAATCACCTTTATGTAGAATCATTTGTATGACAATAATTTCACGATAGAGAGAGATTGCGTGTGTCTGGCGGTCAAATAAAGAAAACATGGTGTAAATACATCACTGGCGTGAGAATTGCATGTTTACGACGGTCAACAAAGCAAATATTATTCTAACCCAGGCGAAATGCGCAAAAATTACACGACGTATAGGTTTTATCATGTAATTATTGTTTATCAGTTCTGAATGACATTCTTTGGCATAAAAATAATTCTCTAAAGTTTAATTGCGACTACCAATTGATTTAAAACACCTGTCTGCTAAAATAATAATTGAGAAATGCAAATAGGGATGCTTTTCAGAGTATACTATTATAGTTGATTGTTTAAACGCAGAATTTTTTACTATTTTGTCCAATCAAAATGCAAGCTAGTCTTCAATAACAGTACGTTACCATGGGTAAGCGTTTTTTAGTTCAAAGGGCACAATTCGAGAATATACCGACTGCGTCGGGATAAATTCCCCCAATGGCAAAGTCAATTGGTGAAGATTAGAAAAAGCCCTAAATATGGTTCTGATCAAAATGTAAACCATCTGGTTGGCCGTTCGCAATGACACAGCATACGAAATGTGCACCCTCTGAGATTTAGTGGGAAAGTCAATTTTTGGTTAAGGGAAACCCCAAATATGGTTCTGGTCAAAATTTAAACAATCTGGCTGACAATTGCACAGCATACGAAGTGGGCACCTTCTGAGATTTAAGGGGAAAGTTCATGTTTGGTTAAGGGAAACCCCAAATATGGTTCTGGTCAAAATGTAAACAATCTGGTTCACATGGGCACAGCATGCGAAGTGGGCACCCTATGAGATTTAAGGGGAAAGTCCATATTTGGTTAACGGGAAACCCCTTATATGGTTCTGGTCAAAATGTAAACAATCTGGTCCACAATGGCACAGCATACGAAGTGGGCACCCTTTGAGATTTAAGGGGAAAGTCTTTACTCAAACTTACCCAAACACACATTAAAATAACATTTTTGCATTTCTATTATGTTTAAATGTTTTATATACTATATTGTTGATGGAAAATCTTATAAAAGTGAAGTTAACATGAAGATTTTCGCTGTTAAAGTCGATTTTAAAAAGCCCCTTATGATCGTGAAAAATGTATACCCAAACACTCATTAAACTGACATTGTGGTGGTAAATAAACAATTAACAAATAGAAAAAAAAGCGCTAATATTATGTTAAATAATGAATATTTAGTAGACATTGCAATTTTAAAACAAAATAACCCAAAAATAATTGTGTGACCACGCACTGCAGTCATTTGATGCCTTGATTTTAGAGTGAAAGATGTGGTGCGAACAATTGCATATTATATAAACACTTGTGACATGTGATCTTTATTGATTAACAACTATTACTAAATAAACATTTTTTTAGTAACTGGCTAACTTTGAAGTATTGTTTGATACACGGCTTTATTTTTGTTTTGTTTTAAAGAAACTTTGAGGTGGGATATTGTACCTACAAATTTGATGTAGGAACTACAACTTTCCCAGATAGCAATCACACGTTGGGCCAACGTTGGGTTAATGATGGCAACTTCGTTGGGCCAACGTTGGCAGACTACGTTGGCCCAACGTAATTTTGCTCATCGGCCCTACGTTGGGCCAACTGGTTGGGCCAACGTTGGCCCAACGAGACATAGCCAACTTAGACTGCACACTGCCAACATCTTGCCAACATGCTTGTGTGTGAATTGAGGTTGGGCCAACGTTGGCCCAACTTGATTTTGCCTGCTAAGTAGGCAGTTTGCCAACATCTTACCAACAAGTTTGTGTGGGATTTTCTCAGTGAATAGCTCAAAATTGCTTGTTTTGTACTTATCATCTTTTAATCAAGTCAAAGGATCGGTGATCTCTGCTATAAAACACTGAAATTTGTTTTAATTGGTATATAAATGTATATTTTGGTTGGTTGTCAATTACAAGAACATTAAAGTTATGATCAACTTTATTACAATTCAGCTTTATCAGCAGCTTCTCTTCTCTTTTTTACGAAAGACTTTTTCTAACTGCACTCTACATGTATATCTCTTGCGAATTTTAACCAGTCCTTAAGTACATTGTCAATATGACTGTCACTAGCTGCCCAGATAGCAACACTACGTTGGCCCAACGTTGGCCATTTGTTGGCATGGTTGGTAAATGGTTGGCGTTGGCGTTCTAACATCGGCCCAACGTTGGCCCATCGTAATGTGACCAACTGTTGGCTTGCCAACATCGACCCAACGTTGGCCCATCGTAAGGTGACCAACTGTTGGCTTTCCAACATCGACCCAACGTTGGCCCATCGTAACGTGACCAACTGTTGGCGTTCCAACGTCAACCCAACATAAAATGTCCACACACAAAAATTAATGCTCAATTAAATTAAACAATGTAAATGGAAATGTATGACATAAAAAGTGCAGTTAATAATCAAATATGAGTGCATTTAGATCAGAATTCAACACATGTGGACATCTGGGATATATATTTATAGTTAAATCTGATGACCTTTAAATTGTTAGAACAATTAGTGTGCAGATTAGACGCGGGGCATTAGTATCCTATTTCAGATAAATTTCCCGCTAATCCATAGCATCATCTGTGTCAGGAATTCACATCGGTCGCCATTTTGGACAGTTTGGAATATTTTATTTAACATAAAATAGAATGTAAGTACATGAATTTATTAGTTTAAATTCTCAGTTTTTATTATTAACCATGTATTTTTTAAGCTAAAATATTCAGTTTTTTTTATTAATGAACAATGTATGTTATTTAACTGGATCCTACTTTTCCACATGCTTATTTTGTTTTGTTTATTTTTCAACTTGTGTTTATTATATTTCGTAACATAATGCAAATATAAAACATATAAGTCTTGTAAAAAATATTCCAGAAAGTATACACGGAAGAATTAACACATTTATTTTATTTATATACTACAGTGTACTAGTATTCCTGAATAAATAATCGAGACCCATGTTACAGGAATAGGGTAGGCGCACAATGAAGAATACGTGCACGCTAGAAAGGGCAAGGGATAAAAGATCCTACAGTAACAGGTAAGTTCATGTAAGTTTTTAGACTATATCTACGTTTTTATGTGCATTGTTGATGAATCGTTTATATAAAAAATTACAACAATAACAAAAACAAAATGACAAATAAAAATACAATATTGAAGGTATTTTTATGACAAAAATATATTTTACATTCTATGTTCCATTTTTTACAGGGTATGTGAGGAAGAAGGGAGTAAGTGTTCGTTACCATTGATAAACTACTCAAAATGAGTAATATATGAATTCATATAAAATAAATGCATAATTGCATTATTTCAAAATTCATTTCTGTCTTAACACTTCATGTTATCCTTAATATAGGATTTGATTGTAAAACTAGCACTGATCGCACGTGCGCGACAAAAGGGGTACATAGAAATACCGCAAACTAATAGTTAGTGCACTAACAAGGAGACAAGTGCACTAACAACATGAAGGATAACAGTAATTACAACTGCAGTGCGTTGTTCTTCAGTCATCGGCAACTTATTTTTCACATAATTCGTCATATTGTCTTTGATATGTTTGGTGCATAATAGTCTTGTTGCGTTTAGGAAAACTTTGTCAACAGCTTTAGTTAAACAGCCCTCGTCGTCACTGCCAATACGAATATCACATTTAGTGTCTGTCTGTAGTCGGTCTTTGGCATGAGAGAAAAATGTATGATATGTGTAATAGGAGCTATCCCAATGAAATAATGTCGGAAAAATGAAAATTTGAGGTTCACGCGAGGACTTTTTCACAGCTTTTTATACACAAAGTTTGTAACATATGCTGGTCCGACTATAGACGTTCTGTCAACTCCAAGAACACAGTCTTTGTCTTTTTCTAATTGAAGTTTCATATCTTCAATTTGTTTTTTAGTATAGCATATACATATAGTAAAGATGGAGGTTCGCCGTTACATAGACATATACCAGTACTGTTTATTTGTGTAGTCGATGGCGGCATTTTTGGTTGGACATTACCTTTTTTTCATTTTTACTATTTTCTGTGATAATTATACGTGATTGTTATATTTACCATGTTTTTTTAAACTGAAATTTCTTATGGAATAAATTTGCATTTAAATGCTTTTGTTGTTTATTTAGTACCAATCACGTCATTTTAATGAGAGTTTGGATAATACATTTTTCACGATCATAAGGGGCTTCATAAGATCGATTTTAATAGCGAAAATTGTCATGTAAACTTCACTTTTATAACATTTTCCATCAAGTATATAGTATATAAAATGTTTAAACATTGTAGAAATGCAAAAAATATTAGTTTAATTTGTGTTTGGGTAACTTTGGGTAAGTTTGGGTAAAAAGTCACTTCCCCATGTTTGGTTAAGTTTGCAAAGTCTCATCTAATTCAATGCAGTAGACTTGTGAAGATCCGTTTTCTTCGGCTTAACAAAACTTTCCAGTGTCCTGAGGTATTAAATTGTAGAGGCGCACGGCTACATTCAGTAATTTTTGTAATTGTTAATAACTATAGAGATCGTTACATTTTTAATTTTATATCGCATTAAATATCACTTTAAAGGGCCATAACCCCTATAAGAGATCAGGTGACAACATCGACCCAATGGAGACTTTTGTAGAGCTTAATGAGCGGAATGCATTAGTTTTCATTCTATAGGTCAAAAACATGACAAAACGCTATTTTTTATCTTTAAAGTGCCATAAGCCCTACAAGGGGTGGTCATCTGACAACTTCCACTCAATGCAGACTTTTGTAGAGCACCTTAGTGTCAAAGCAGTCTGTCCGCTCCTAATATGTACAGATATGTCCCCGCCATGGAAAGTAATAATAGTGTTCAGATGCCAACACATAAACTGTAAGTCACCAAAAGCCGCCTTGGATAGTAGTCCATTGCAATTGCATGAAACTATGCCTATAGATCAAATTTGGTTGGCAAGTAGACATTTTTGCTGATTGTGGTTTTGTTGTGTGTGTGTGTTTTTTTTGTTTGTTTTGTTGTGATGATTATATGTCTACCGATTTTGTCCGTCTTTTCAATTATCGACATTTCATTGGCCCTTTGGTACCGCTTTGTTTTTTTTGGAAAATAGACCTTGAAGGTGAAAGTCAAAGGTCATCCAAGGTCATACGTTGAGGCATGGAATACATCCCCTTGTGCTTACTTACTTACATACCAAATAACAGCAACCATCAATAAATCGAAATTTCAGTTAAGAAATACAACTGGCCATCTTGGATTCAAACAACTGCCATATTAGTCAAGTATTGCTTACATTGCAACATCAAAATCTGCCATGAAACCAAATTTTGATAAGCACTTTAAATTTTTGGCAGCCAACTATGATTCAGAAATAGTCTAAATTGTCTAATTACAATTTTTGTTATAGAATATAACTCACAACATCATAATCAACCAGGAAACAAAATTTTATTACAACCATAGCACTTCAAATTATTTAGTGGCTATAATGGATTTAGAATTTTCTAGAAATTCAACCCAGGTGTCTGACATAGAGCAATGTCCTTTATTACGGTATGACATTTTCCTGTTTTCATGGTAACAGCAGCCATGTTTTTGATTCAGGCCCCTTGTGTCAAAACTCAAAGATTTCAAAGAGTTACAACTTCAAGACACAACAAACTATGACCAATGACAGGCAGTGATCTCAATTAGCTCAAATGAGCTCTTACCAATTTCAATAAAAAAATGCAATTTTGTTTCCAAATAGTTTCACAATCTTGATAACATAATTCAGATGGTTATATTTATTTATTTCTTAATCATAAAAATTAAAAACATAGGTATATTCCTATGGCAAAGTTAAGAAAAAATACAAAATATATCCTTACTTGAATCACTTATGCTCTCATGCACATACATAGCACTAAATAAACATACCCTTAAAAGCAGTGTAAAATTATTAATTTTTCATTTGCTATATATAAACAAGAAGGCCCTATGGGCTTGTATTGCTCATCTGGAATTTTTTCATTTCAAGAGTAATAGATCCTACAGGAAGTCATATGACAATTCAAACCAATAGACAATTAATAAAAATCACTATTTATGAATATTTTAGTATTATAACCCCTTCAAGGAGTGGTCTGAACACTTCAAATCTATGGAGACTTTAGAAGAGCTAAATGAGCTGAACATTTTAGTGATTAAAAATTTTCTTTATCTATTTTTATTTTCAAGTTACTAATACAGGCAAAAAAAACTAATGGAGTAGGTGAGCTTTTGATTCTGAACAAGGAAGGTTACTTTGGATTTCTCCTACCTATTATACTTTTTGAGTTATGCTCCAAAGGTGGTCATACCCTTATGTTCAATTTTTAGCAACAGCAGCCAGGTTTTTCAACAGATCAAATCTTCAAACACTATTTTTGTGCAGGGCACCATAAGAAACAACCATAACAAATTTCATTAAATTAGTTTCAGAGGAGAAGATATTTGAAAAGGTTTAACAGACACCAGATGGACGAAGGACACCAAGTGATGACAAAAGCTTGCCTGGTGAGCTAAAACACCACAAAATTTATCCACAATAAACTCACTAATGCTTTCATGCACAAACATAGCACTAAATATACCCTTAAAGACAGTGTATAAATATTAATTTCTCATTCACTATATATAAAAACATAGATGCATCTCTATAGCAAACATAAAAAAATAACAAAATTTATCCACAATAAACTCACTAATGCTCTCATGCACAAACATAGCACTAAATTTCTCACTAACTATATATAAAAACATAGGTTCATTACTAGAGCAAAAAATTTAAAAAAATAACAAAACTTATCCACAATAAACTCACTAATGCTCTCATGCACAAACATAGCACTAAATTTCTCACTAACTATATATAAAAACATAGATGCATCTCTATAGCAAACATAAAAAAATAACAAAACTAATCCACAATAAACTCACTAATGCTCTCATGCACAAACATAGCACTAAATATACCTTTAAAGAGAGTGTATAGATTCTCAAACATATTCATATAGTAAATGTACTACACATTTCCAACTTCGACAAAACTTTTGTTTTACTAAACATTTTCATTAAAATGATCTTTATTGGAAATAAAATTAGAAGTAAATGGATTTGACACCCCTGATTATCCCTCTGCATTGGGGACATGGACTCAAATTTGTTTAAGGCACTTTTCTTATTGGGTAAATACCAAAAGAGAACTTTTTAAAGAAAAAAACAAACATTGTCATTGACAAATGGTTCAATTTATATGCTTTTAAATGCCAACCTACATACCTGGCCTCAGGGCTACAAATTAGGAATATCAAGTTAGGCCTAGTTGTCCATATCAACCAGACATTCTAGAAATTACAACTTTGTGTTCAAATAAAAATTCACAAAAATTTAGAAGTCCATGAAAGAAAAGTGTTGCTTATTTTAAGATGTTCATGAAAGAAAAGTGTTGCTTATTTTAAGATGTTCAGACCCCAATTATACAATTGAGAAACTTTTGTATCCAAAACTAACAGAGTTTTAATATATCAACAAATGTTTAATATCATTATACAAGTACTTCAAAAGAATTTATATGTCTTTATATTGAATAGAATCTAGTATGTGGAAATCAATTTTAAAATGCCTAGACAATTATGGCAGCTGTGCTAATGTTTACCTTCATTAAAATGACCTAAATAACAAGTACATATGTTCAATACAAATTACTTTCTGGTTCTACAGTACTGAACAAGTTAAAGAAATCACATACTTAGACAAAAAGTTTCTCAGTCTACATTTTTCTTATACAACATGTAAACACATGACATATTATGAAATTTTTTAAATAATTTTCCATATCATTTAACAGGTTCTTGCATTCAATGTCAAAAAAACATGGACTTTACTTCTTCTATAGGCCCTCTGCATTGGGGACAATTCTGTCCCAAGGATTCTATCTGTAATCCACAAACTAAACAAAGAGTGTGGATACAGGGTACTATAACTGCATCACGTTCCCTTTCAAAACAGATTGGACATCTTCTGTCTACTGAAATCAAGACCTAAAATTAAAAAAAAAAAGAACTTCACAGTAATGTGTATGTAGACCAAAACTTTGACAAAATAAGGATATGTAGAAACAACAATGGTGTCCCAACTGGCCCAATCAAAACTGGAATTCATTGTCCTTGTTAGGATGCAAAGTATGCAAGTTTCATACAAACAAATGAATGGACAAACTGATGAAGGGACAAAATGAAACATACTAAAAAAGGTCATAATAAACAGGTAATTATGTTAATTTTTCTAAAACAGTGTGAGTTACAATTTAGTTTGTCCAGAGAGAAGATAAGCTTGTCTTTACATGTGTTTCTGTTGAAAATTATAGCAATTTAAGTTGTCCTTCTGGCAAGTTAGTTTCAACTTTTACTTGTCAGATGTACTTGTCCTGGGCAACAGGACAACCTTTAATGTGGTACCCGGATAAATATCCGCCTTAAATAACATGACCAATATGCCATATGCTGATGTACTTACCGAAGGTGTACCTGCATGAACACTTATACCAAAAGCATTCTGTGTAGCATTAGATGGCCCAACCTGTAAACAGGTATTTTATTATTAACTATAAATAAAACAACATTTTCTTATTTCTAATAACTAGCCTTAAATGCTCCCCTGACTAAACAAGTATCTAATTTGTTTTAATCTGTAAATTTGGGAATCTGCTTTCAACTATATACTAAACTGGTTTGTTGAGCTGACCAATTTTGTAATGAAAATTTTTTTCAAGCTATTTTTAACAGGAGTGTACAAGTATGTCTTGCCTGCCTGCACAATTAGAAGTAATAAAATCATGTCAGTCTCCATTTTTTTCTCTTATAGTTTCTTGCATCCATAAAAAATCAAATAATATAGGAATCTAACATCTTTAAGTTCAAGACATGAAAATATCAAACACAGAGGATAAGTCTTCAACAGGGCTTTGATGAGTTGCAAATGTCAAGTAATTTTACCCCAGGAGCTAGGGGATTTTTTTTGTCATTTACCTTTGTTTGATTAATTTTTTCACCCTTATGTATTCATTTAAATATGGAAACACATACTGATTAATGATCCCATGTTTGTTTTCATCAATCATTGACCTCATAGTACATGGGTAAGACAGAGAAACTTCATCCAGGGAAAAAGATGGATCACAAAATATGGTTTAACAGCTTAAAAATATGTATCCTTTTCATTAACATTTGCAAATTATTTCTTTGAGATTTCTTGAAAAAGTGGGATTAAATAAAATTACCAAACATGCATTATCCAACTCAAGAATTAAGGAGAAAAGACACATCATATAACTTAACTGTACATAGTTGTTTGCCATTTACCTGACCAAGGTTATTGGCTTCTTCAGGCAATCTGGTTTCCTCCACCGACAAAACTGACTGCCCTGTATAACCCATGTGCATATAAGGACATTAGACCCCATTAAAAAAAACAAAATCAAACAATCCAATTTTATGAATCTAGGACAAACACAAAGTCAAAAATGGAAAAGGATTGTGAATAATCTTCTTGGGTGTTCACAATCAGGAATTCTGCAAGCAATTTTAATTGGTAGAGGATGTTCTGAAGATTCATGTGTGCAAAGTTATAAAACACAAAAAATTTGACACTGAAATAATAAATCTTATGTGAGGAACAAATCTGGAATGCTAACTTTTCACTAATTTTGATGATTGAGTGGCAAATACTCCTATGGGGTCATCCTGAGACTTCGACCCAAAAGAGTTTTGTAGAGCATCTGAGGCTGAAGAGGGAAGGTCATTTTTTAATTTTAAGCCAAAACTCGATCTGTGCTTTCCCCCTTTTTCTATTTTAAGGATAAAAGAAGCCATCTGATGGCAATTAATAAGCTAACATGACATTTTAAATCAGATGAACTAAAACTCTTCAATAAGAATAATTATTGTGAACAAACAGATAAATGGAGGAAAATTATTGGTATTCTTAGCAGTTCTTTCTTAATTAGCAGTTGTACATCTCTAGGCAGTTCCAATAACTGTTTATGAAATCAAAGCACTTTTAAATAAGAAATATTTTATTAGTTCACTAAGCAGTTCTTAGCAGTTCTAAAAATCTGCTATGCCTTAATTGGAGACTTCCTATCAGCCATGTTTTGGCTGCAAATTCACATACAGATTGGAGAAGCAAAATGTAAGACTCATTCAAATATATGCTATAAACTCATAAAAAGATGCAAAAAGTAAGTTATTTTGCTTTTAATTTAATATCTAACTTTATTTAAAAATATTTTCGTCCCAAATTATAAGTAAAATTTATTATGATAAGATATTTTAAATGTTACATGTATAACTACAATGAAGAATCATCATGCGTGTGATGTTAATCTGTTTCCTATATAGAGCATGATCATGGAAGCTATACTAGTAGGTTATATTAGTAATAACAATGTGGTAACAAGTACATGTTCCACATATAACAAATAAACATGCTTAAACCTATGGAACGCCAAATTAACATATATTCAATTAATTGTACCTATCTTCAAATATTGAAGATATCTTCAATTGAATTATACCTATCTTCAATTCAATTATAGATATCTTCAATTCAATTATACCTATCTTCAATTCAATTGTACCTAGGTACAATTCAGCACAATTAAAGATATCTTCAATTCAATTGTACCTATCTTCAATTCAATTATAGATATCTTCAATTGAATTGAACCTATCTTCAATCGAATTGAACCTATCTTCAATTGAATTAAACATCTCTTCAATTCAATTGTGCCTAGGTATCTTCAATTGCACTTAATCAAATTTGTATTATAATATAATTCAATTGAAGATAGGTGTAATTCAATTGAAGATAGGTGTAATTGAATTGAAGATATCTTCAAATGAATTGGAGATATCTCCAAATGAATTATGGAGATGTTGGAATTAGACCTATCTTCAAGTGAATTAAAGATATCTTCAATTCAATTGAAGATAGGTGTAATTGAATTGAAGATATCTTCAAATGAATTGAAGATATCTTCAAATGAATCAATTAAATTGCACCTAGGTATAATTCATTTGAAGATAGGTTCAATTGATATGAAGATATCTTTAATTATTTGAAGATAGGTACAATTGAATTGAAGATATCTTCAAATGATTGAAGATATCTTCAATTATTTGAAGATAGGTACAATTAATTGAATATATGTTAATTTGGCGTTCCATATAAACCAGAAGATTTTGGCTTCTCAAAAAGCTTTGTCACCCTTTATTAGCCTAGCAAAGAATACTCTTCAATTTACTTTAAATTTTGACCACACAGAATAAAAGCATAGTATTGGTCGTCATCTGGCAAACAGGAAGTGCCCAACTCCTCGGACTTACCAGTATTTTTAATTAAAAGATTAAGTAATTAAGTGATATCAGTTCAGCGCGTCACTCAATAATGATGTGCATTTAGTCTCAAATAAACATACAAAATATTCACAGGGGAGATAATATTTTGTGACCACCTTTCAGACTGCATTGAGCCAAAAAAAAATTGTGGGGTAACATGGTTTAAAATGTCAGGAAGGTTAGGTATGAAAAACATTTTTTTTCTAGATTAATTGGAGTAATGGGAGACATTTCCAACTCTTAACAGCTCCTTGTTGTAAAATTGCCAGAAAACATAAGAGAATGTACTGTATAGGCATAAAATTTTAGCTACATGTAGGGGTAGGTTACCCTAAACACACAATTTTTGTTTGGCCTTGTAATTTTTGTTATGTACCTATACATGTATACCAATACCTGAGGCTTTATAATTTGTGGTCTAGTGAGAAAATGCACATGTATTAAATATAACAACTTATACTAATCAATTAATTGACTGGTACAATGTACATGTATGTACTTTTTGTTTATAATTGCTAATAATCAAATAATAAAACATATCTTGCATTTGCTGTCTTATTCTTCATTATGTTCATTTCTACATGTATCTGAAGATCCTTCATGTATGTATACATGTACATCACATACTTATTAGTTCTAATGAATATGGATAGAGGAGTTTAGGCAGTAACAAGTAGTTTATATGCTGTTATGATAAATATTCATTGAGTAGTAGGCAGTTATTTTACAATTTGCTTATGAATATTTATAAACAACTAGCAGTAATGAAGCAGCTTTTAGGCAGTACTCTTTAATATTCATGAACTATTAGCCAGTTTTGGACAACTAATTTACATTTTTGTTTTTTTTACTGCCTAAATACTGCCTATGAACTGCCTATTTCTCACAAACTGGCTATTTCTTTCTATTGCTGTTAAATGGAACTACTTACTTGAAAACTGCCTGTTTTGAAAAACTGGTAAGGCTTAATTAATAACTGCTTCAAAACTACCTTCCACTTTGACTTGGGAAGGTTAATAAAAGCGAAAAAAAGTACTTTAATATATTCTAGTATTGCCATCGAGTACTTGAGTATTGCTTTTATACAGTTTTGACATCCCTTGTGCAAATGTTTATCATTTGGTAGTCTTGATCAATTTGTATATGCATGTACTTACAGGTGTGCTTGAAGATGAACTCAAATCCTCAGGGGATGAATCTAATAGTGCATATTGTCTTGGGGTTTGGGGACTTTGTTGCTGTGAGATATTAGTAGTTTCCACCTGTAATTTATTAAATATTGTGTGGAAAACAAGATTACCCAAGGGCCTGTATCGCTCACCTGGCTTTTTGACAGAAGCAGAAGCTGCTTAATGAAGTCATGATTATTTCAAACCAATCAGGCTTAAGTAATGCTTAAGAAGCTTTACATTTTAGCAATTGTAAGTTTAAGTTAACCACAAGTTACTGTCTCTATCTAAGGCCCAACACTTCATAATTTTTACGCAGGAAGAATAATAATTAGAATTTCAATGAGATCGTTGCCTGAATGGGAAAAACCTTAATAAAAATGAGAAGAATAGAAGACAAAACCTCTTAAAAGTCATGATGGACAAAATACATATAACACATGCTGTTTGTTCACGAAATAGACCAGTTGAAATAAGTTATATTTACAGATACATTTAAAGATAAGTTCAAAAACTGAGAACCAACTTGAGTATACTGCCTTGAAGTGTGTGGACTTTGCTGCTCTAAACTATGAGATGGACTAAGCTGTAAATAAAAATGAGAAAAATAACTCATACAAAAAATGTGTCGGGAGACATCATAACAATTGTTTAAAACATTTTGCCAGATTCTTAAATAGAAATTATACTTTTATTCAATTTAAGTTTGTAAAAGGCACACAAAGCATGCTTGATTTAATGTTTAAACTGAATACAAATAATAAAATTTCTGTATTTTAACACAACTTTATAAATCAATCTTATAAACAGCACATAGATGGTAAAAAATACATATAACACATTGCTGTTTGTTTATGAAATAGACCAGTTGAAATAAGTTATACTTACAGATACATTTGCAGATAAATTCAAAAACTGAGAACCAACTTTAGTATACTGCCTTGAAGTGTGTGGACTTTGCTGCTCTAAACTATGAGATGGACTAATCTGTAAATTAATAGCTTTAATTTGATCTATTTAGATTAAAACAAAGATGTTTTGTTATAGCAGTACTAACAAATGGTCAGACATATTTCTTTAATCTTACTCCCACACTATACTGCACCATTACCGTACATTGCATACCAATTATCACATTTTCTTATTAAGATACAAAAGTTGTTTGGTGACTATATAATGTTAAAATTATGATAAAATAAGGTTCAACATAACATTGTGGCAACAGTTTTGCTTATAGGACACAGAATACCACAAAAAACTGATTCCAAACAGTAAAAAAATATTAACCATTGAATTAATTGTAATGAATATAAAAGCAAAAAATTCAAGAACCAACTGACCCACCAAAAATTTTAGTATTGTAACAATATCACATTCTTTATAAATCCTTAACCTGTATCATCTCTTGAGCTGTTGTCCCTCAAGTCCATTTAGATATTTCTGGTAGATTCATAGTAAAAGATAGAGAATTTTACATGTAATATTTATTTTTATTTCATATCAGTAAAATTTTGTTTCTTTTAATTGGATAAAACAAGGTCAGCTGGTATTAATTAATTTGTAGTAATTTGACGTGAGGGCATTATCACGCAGTGATAACGCCAGTGGTTGTGGTAATGCCCTCTCCAGTAACAAGCAACATAAAACTGTTTATTTTTAATTTATAAAATAATATATGTACATGCACAACCCAAATGAGGGAAAAAATGAAATAAAGTTTAGAAAACTAACTGTGCATTGCCTTAAAAATGCCAAACAATGATATATCATGACGCCAAACATTCAAATTATACAGCAAGCAAATACACATACATAATACAGTCTTAAACACATGGTTTCTTAATTCTTCAATAAAATAAATATAATACTGTGAAATACTTTTTATTCGTGGGGTATCAATTTTCGTGGTTTTCGTGGAGGCCTCGGACCACGAAATTAAAAATCCAACGAAGAATCAAACTTCATTAACAGATGGGAACTTGGGAACAACGATCCGAAAATGTCCGAGATCGGACATATATTTGTAAATGTAACATATGATTTTGTGGTTCGATCCATTACTAATGTTCAGCTCAAAATCCATCTTAATGATTATGTTACAGGTTTCATGTTCGAATTGTGTTTTTATTAAATGAAGGTATTATTTAATTGTAAAGCGTACGAAGAAACATCGACTTCCGTTCAAGGTGGGGATATATGAGGTGTTCATTTTCGATGTTAAAAAGTAACAAATTATTATCGGAATTATGAGTTTGGTTGCTCCTTTGAACATAAATTAAAATAACCAATAAAATATTTAAAAGATAAGCTATACTTTATCTTATTAATGCATATCAACGACACGATATATAAAATGGATGTTGTGATAATACCGATCGTGTTACAAATGACATTAAATTACACCTTTGTATTTATTGCTACTCAACACATGAAGTGACAAATGCCCTTCGGCTAGGAATGCTTCTATAGATAACAATTAGAGAATTAAATAGACTCAAAGTAGTTTTTATTGCAATTAATCAATTAATTAATACATTACCGTGTTTATAATTAGCTATTGATTTCCGTGTTGTTAATTTTACATTCGTTACCATGCGCGTAAACAACATCAGGTAATGAAACTGTTTTGTCTTCTTTATATGTTGATGTTTATTATCAACAGTGAACATGATTCTGCTGTAATCATTTATTTTGATCGCTACCTCACTTTTTGCATTTTTGGAAACCGTCAGTCCACGAATTTAAGGACCCACGAACATGTCAAATTTCACCAAACGACGAAAATTGATACCCACGAATTTAAGTACTTTCACAGTAGTTGCTTATATAGTTGGCATTGTCATGATACTTGACAGCACTTGGGACAGTGGTATTGCCTTTAACATTGCAGGCAATACCACTCTCCCTTGTGCAGTCAAGATATCTTACTTACTTACTTAAGGGGGTTTTTAATGTCCTTGACTACAGTAAAACGGTCTCGCACAGACTTGCTGCCTAATGGCTTTTATTAAAAAAAAATTTACAACACTTACATGACCTGTATTTACCGATACAGGTTGATTTGGCAATGCTGAAGCAAGTCCTGAAGTGTGTGACCTATGCTGCACAGAACTATAACTAGGCCGGACCTAAAAGTAGACAAATTGACCTGTTTAAATAATGTAATCTATTTACATTACTTTAAATATATTACAGGTTTATTACAATTTAACTTTTGATAATGCGATTATAAATTGTCACCACAAACCCAAGGTACTGGTACATGTTTTTACCCCTTTTATGTTGATAAAACACTGACATGCAAAATTAATTTATCCCAAAATTGTTACACAGATGACAATGTGATGTCTTGTTTTCCCGATGAACCTTATTTTGATATATTAAAAATGTGAAATCTCCTCCCCCACCAAGGTTTATTTTTAAAAATGATGTACCTGGCTGCTCCTCTAGATAAATTTTACTGGAATAGCCCTTAATTGCAATGATTGATATGAGAAGTTTATGTACCATTAAAGTTCATGCCAGGATTAAGCTAATTAATTTGATATGCTCATGCATGTAATTGATTTCATCATCATAAGGTTAGGATTTAGTCAGTTTGTAGTTTTATGTTCTACCGTTTAGGTGTACAATAAATAGTAGAAAATGAAGATTCGCCACATTAGACTTTTGAAGAGCATAATGAGTTAAACATTAAGCAATTGATTCTTTTTTTTCTATCTCTTATTATTCACAAATTATTGGCGGAAAAAAGCAAAAATTGGTATTTTTAATGTTTCAACAAAGATAACTTCTTCAAAAGGCCTGACTACTTCAACTTAATGGAGACATTAGTACAGCTAGATGGGCTGAACATTTGTTTACTCCAGGGCAAAACTTTTCAAATTTTTAAATTAAAGAAAAAAATCTTATATCGATTTGCATACAAAACTAGTAAACACGAATGACAACTGCACAAAGAAACAAACAACACACAAACAACTGAACAGCAATCAACAACCCGATCTCAAGTAGTAACAAGAGGGAACACAGGTGCTCAAGAAGAGTAAGCAGTTCCTGCTTGCTATAGCACACTCGTCGCTTTGCCAAGGTCTTGATTTAGGTAATTCTCAACCCCCCTTTAAATTTTCCAAACGCCTGTTTTATTTCACCTAAAATATAAAAAGTCCCTTTATTTTTTTAGGTAAAGGGTGGAAAAGCTGCCCAATTGTGAGAATCCTGCAGTAAAAACTGAATTGACTCTTTTCTTCCGTACCTCTGCATGTTCCCAAGTTATAGGCTAAAAAATGACACAAATAATTATTTTTGACATTTCAAGAGATATAACTTGTACAAGGAGTGGTCCGACAACTTTGACCCAATGGAGACTTGTGTAGAGCTAATCAAGCATAACAATTCAGCAACTGAAAGTGTACTCGGGCACCTTCAATACAACACTTACATGACCTATATTTACCGATACAGGTTGATTTGGCAATGCTGACGCATTTCCTGTTACAAGTCCTGAAGTGTGTGACCTATTCTGTACAGGACTATTACTAGGCTGCACCTACAATTTGATAAAATGACATATTTAAATAATCTCTTCTATTAACATTCTTTTAACATATTTTATGTTTAGGTTTATTACACTTTAAAAAGATTAAAAAGGGTGGTCAAGTCACAAATAAAAGATAAAACCAAACACAATAACAAATTAAACTGTCATTTGTTCTGAGAACAAATGAGAAGGTCTTTCCCACTGTTCCTATAAAGTCAGAAAATTAAGGTGAAGTTATGGGATTTTGTGTCCTGCTATAGCACAAAATGTCACTTCCAGTCATAAAAATGAGTTTTATGATTAGAAAAAGTGGTCCCGAGCCAAAAAATAGATGGTTGATAAGGACTTTCATCCCGTTGCTAGGGACAAAAGGCCACTTCTGGTCATAAAATCACATATATCAATAAAGTACATCATTTTGATTCTAAAAATATATGTTTGCTAAGGACGTTTTATAAAGGTCACCTTGTTGCTATGGTATGACCTTGACCTATGACCTTTGGCTCAAAGCTCTTTTCCTGCTGATCATGTTAAACCTATATTTTTACTATATTATCTCTAATTCTTTTCAAGTTTTAACCGAAAAACCTATAAACCAAAACATGTCAAGAGCAGTAACTCGAAAACGGTTCATTGCACAGCTTCCAGTCAAATGTACCAAATCAAGGCCTCAATAAGAGAAGTATTTTTCCCATTTATTATCTGCTTCTATCTTTCATGGTTTGTGAGATATAGTGCTAACAAGACCTATGATGACCTTTGACCTTGACATTTTTAAATGTAACATATGTCACTTAGGATCAATGGTGGTGATCCCGTCTCTAGGACTTATGGTTTTTGAGAAAAAAATGTTGGCGCGTTGCGTCATTCTTCATATCAAAAACGTGTAACGAACAAATCATCGCCATAGGTCCAGCGACATTTTGTACACTTCAGATTTTAATAATCGGTTTATCTGCTAACAAGATTTTCATGTTCGGGCAGATAACTCTGTTACTAAAAATAGATAGGTCTAAAAGCATTAGCCATGTCATCCCCTGATATGACCGATTAATGTTACCAAGTATCGAAATGATACATCCACAAACTTTTGAGCAAACCTCAGCGGAAGAAGAAAAAAAATATAATAATCATAAGAAAGACAAGAAGGTCTTTCCACTGTAGTGGGAAAGACCTTAATTAAAACAAATTGCTCCTTTAAAATTGACAATGAGAAATGAACAAATAAATACGGTGACAAACAATCCTACAAAATGTCAGCAAAATCCATACAGAGGTTTTAGAGTCAACAATTGTGATGGATATACACACAGACAACAATAAGAGAAAAGGTTTTGAGTTTTAAGCTATGTGGTTTTTATGTTTTTGTAATTGGCTATTACATTTTAACCATTTGGCATACTCAACTTTTATTATTCTTTCAATTTTTTATTCCGCACCAAGCAACTCTCATTAGTATAAATCATTTACAGTGTTTACCTGAAAATCCATTCTTGTTGAATCTGATTCCTCTCCTGAGGATGAAGTCAAACATAACACATGGGGAATCTAGAAAGACAAGATATTTTTTTTCTATTTATGTAAATGTTTAGTTGTCTTATTCATTTGTACAATCTCAATTCTAATGCAGTTCTTGATGTAAAGTCAATTCTGATTGGATAACGTGAATAATTTCATGGCATCAATTCCACAATTGATGCTGTCAGATTTTAACACAAGAGCAGACGTTAATTCCGGAAAATAAAAAATTCCAATTTTAATCTGTTAATTAAGTTTTTTATTGTCGTAGCATTAGAGTGGAGATAACTGTATTGTATTTGAAGATTTGCCGGCATCAATTGGTGATTTGATTGTCTGAAATATCCGTTTACTGGCTCCGCTTACACATCGCCAATAAACTCAATTTCCGACCATCAAATCATCAATTGATGCCGGCAAATCTTCAAATACAATACAGTTATCTCCTAATTTTACCACCAAGTACATGTATTTTTTTCCACTGTGTTCTGTGCCTTTCGTTCTTTTTTTACTGAATAGAACAGATAGTTTATTATTTTACTTTGAGTAAGTTAAATAATGATACAAATGATCTTTCTTAAGATGATACATTTATCATGCTGAGGGCCCATACAAAATTTGAAGTCTTACACATTAATTATATACAGCATACGAAGTGGGCACCTTCTGAGATTTAAGGGGAAAGTTCATGTTTGGTTAAGGGAAACCCCAAATATGGTTCTGGTCAAAATGTAAACAATCTGGTTCACATGGGCACAGCATGCGAAGTGGGCACCCTATGAGATTTAAGGGGAAAGTCCATATTTGGTTAACGGGAAACCCCTTATATGGTTCTGGTCAAAATGTAAACAATCTGGTCCACAATGGCACAGCATACGAAGTGGGCACCCTTTGAGATTTAAGGGGAAAGTCTTTACTCAAACTTACCCAAACACACATTAAAATAACATTTTTGCATTTCTATTATGTTTAAATGTTTTATATACTATATTGTTGATGGAAAATCTTATAAAAGTGAAGTTAACATGAAGATTTTCGCTGTTAAAGTCGATTTTAAAAAGCCCCTTATGATCGTGAAAAATGTATACCCAAACACTCATTAAACTGACATTGTGGTGGTAAATAAACAATTAACAAATAGAAAAAAAAGCGCTAATATTATGTTAAATAATGAATATTTAGTAGACATTGCAATTTTAAAACAAAATAACCCAAAAATAATTGTGTGACCACGCACTGCAGTCATTTGATGCCTTGATTTTAGAGTGAAAGATGTGGTGCGAACAATTGCATATTATATAAACACTTGTGACATGTGATCTTTATTGATTAACAACTATTACTAAATAAACATTTTTTTAGTAACTGGCTAACTTTGAAGTATTGTTTGATACACGGCTTTATTTTTGTTTTGTTTTAAAGAAACTTTGAGGTGGGATATTGTACCTACAAATTTGATGTAGGAACTACAACTTTCCCAGATAGCAATCACACGTTGGGCCAACGTTGGGTTAATGATGGCAACTTCGTTGGGCCAACGTTGGCAGACTACGTTGGCCCAACGTAATTTTGCTCATCGGCCCTACGTTGGGCCAACTGGTTGGGCCAACGTTGGCCCAACGAGACATAGCCAACTTAGACTGCACACTGCCAACATCTTGCCAACATGCTTGTGTGTGAATTGAGGTTGGGCCAACGTTGGCCCAACTTGATTTTGCCTGCTAAGTAGGCAGTTTGCCAACATCTTACCAACAAGTTTGTGTGGGATTTTCTCAGTGAATAGCTCAAAATTGCTTGTTTTGTACTTATCATCTTTTAATCAAGTCAAAGGATCGGTGATCTCTGCTATAAAACACTGAAATTTGTTTTAATTGGTATATAAATGTATATTTTGGTTGGTTGTCAATTACAAGAACATTAAAGTTATGATCAACTTTATTACAATTCAGCTTTATCAGCAGCTTCTCTTCTCTTTTTTACGAAAGACTTTTTCTAACTGCACTCTACATGTATATCTCTTGCGAATTTTAACCAGTCCTTAAGTACATTGTCAATATGACTGTCACTAGCTGCCCAGATAGCAACACTACGTTGGCCCAACGTTGGCCATTTGTTGGCATGGTTGGTAAATGGTTGGCGTTGGCGTTCTAACATCGGCCCAACGTTGGCCCATCGTAATGTGACCAACTGTTGGCTTGCCAACATCGACCCAACGTTGGCCCATCGTAAGGTGACCAACTGTTGGCTTTCCAACATCGACCCAACGTTGGCCCATCGTAACGTGACCAACTGTTGGCGTTCCAACGTCAACCCAACATAAAATGTCCACACACAAAAATTAATGCTCAATTAAATTAAACAATGTAAATGGAAATGTATGACATAAAAAGTGCAGTTAATAATCAAATATGAGTGCATTTAGATCAGAATTCAACACATGTGGACATCTGGGATATATATTTATAGTTAAATCTGATGACCTTTAAATTGTTAGAACAATTAGTGTGCAGATTAGACGCGGGGCATTAGTATCCTATTTCAGATAAATTTCCCGCTAATCCATAGCATCATCTGTGTCAGGAATTCACATCGGTCGCCATTTTGGACAGTTTGGAATATTTTATTTAACATAAAATAGAATGTAAGTACATGAATTTATTAGTTTAAATTCTCAGTTTTTATTATTAACCATGTATTTTTTAAGCTAAAATATTCAGTTTTTTTTATTAATGAACAATGTATGTTATTTAACTGGATCCTACTTTTCCACATGCTTATTTTGTTTTGTTTATTTTTCAACTTGTGTTTATTATATTTCGTAACATAATGCAAATATAAAACATATAAGTCTTGTAAAAAATATTCCAGAAAGTATACACGGAAGAATTAACACATTTATTTTATTTATATACTACAGTGTACTAGTATTCCTGAATAAATAATCGAGACCCATGTTACAGGAATAGGGTAGGCGCACAATGAAGAATACGTGCACGCTAGAAAGGGCAAGGGATAAAAGATCCTACAGTAACAGGTAAGTTCATGTAAGTTTTTAGACTATATCTACGTTTTTATGTGCATTGTTGATGAATCGTTTATATAAAAAATTACAACAATAACAAAAACAAAATGACAAATAAAAATACAATATTGAAGGTATTTTTATGACAAAAATATATTTTACATTCTATGTTCCATTTTTTACAGGGTATGTGAGGAAGAAGGGAGTAAGTGTTCGTTACCATTGATAAACTACTCAAAATGAGTAATATATGAATTCATATAAAATAAATGCATAATTGCATTATTTCAAAATTCATTTCTGTCTTAACACTTCATGTTATCCTTAATATAGGATTTGATTGTAAAACTAGCACTGATCGCACGTGCGCGACAAAAGGGGTACATAGAAATACCGCAAACTAATAGTTAGTGCACTAACAAGGAGACAAGTGCACTAACAACATGAAGGATAACAGTAATTACAACTGCAGTGCGTTGTTCTTCAGTCATCGGCAACTTATTTTTCACATAATTCGTCATATTGTCTTTGATATGTTTGGTGCATAATAGTCTTGTTGCGTTTAGGAAAACTTTGTCAACAGCTTTAGTTAAACAGCCCTCGTCGTCACTGCCAATACGAATATCACATTTAGTGTCTGTCTGTAGTCGGTCTTTGGCATGAGAGAAAAATGTATGATATGTGTAATAGGAGCTATCCCAATGAAATAATGTCGGAAAAATGAAAATTTGAGGTTCACGCGAGGACTTTTTCACAGCTTTTTATACACAAAGTTTGTAACATATGCTGGTCCGACTATAGACGTTCTGTCAACTCCAAGAACACAGTCTTTGTCTTTTTCTAATTGAAGTTTCATATCTTCAATTTGTTTTTTAGTATAGCATATACATATAGTAAAGATGGAGGTTCGCCGTTACATAGACATATACCAGTACTGTTTATTTGTGTAGTCGATGGCGGCATTTTTGGTTGGACATTACCTTTTTTTCATTTTTACTATTTTCTGTGATAATTATACGTGATTGTTATATTTACCATGTTTTTTTAAACTGAAATTTCTTATGGAATAAATTTGCATTTAAATGCTTTTGTTGTTTATTTAGTACCAATCACGTCATTTTAATGAGAGTTTGGATAATACATTTTTCACGATCATAAGGGGCTTCATAAGATCGATTTTAATAGCGAAAATTGTCATGTAAACTTCACTTTTATAACATTTTCCATCAAGTATATAGTATATAAAATGTTTAAACATTGTAGAAATGCAAAAAATATTAGTTTAATTTGTGTTTGGGTAACTTTGGGTAAGTTTGGGTAAAAAGTCACTTCCCCATGTTTGGTTAAGTTTGCAAAGTCTCATCTAATTCAATGCAGTAGACTTGTGAAGATCCGTTTTCTTCGGCTTAACAAAACTTTCCAGTGTCCTGAGGTATTAAATTGTAGAGGCGCACGGCTACATTCAGTAATTTTTGTAATTGTTAATAACTATAGAGATCGTTACATTTTTAATTTTATATCGCATTAAATATCACTTTAAAGGGCCATAACCCCTATAAGAGATCAGGTGACAACATCGACCCAATGGAGACTTTTGTAGAGCTTAATGAGCGGAATGCATTAGTTTTCATTCTATAGGTCAAAAACATGACAAAACGCTATTTTTTATCTTTAAAGTGCCATAAGCCCTACAAGGGGTGGTCATCTGACAACTTCCACTCAATGCAGACTTTTGTAGAGCACCTTAGTGTCAAAGCAGTCTGTCCGCTCCTAATATGTACAGATATGTCCCCGCCATGGAAAGTAATAATAGTGTTCAGATGCCAACACATAAACTGTAAGTCACCAAAAGCCGCCTTGGATAGTAGTCCATTGCAATTGCATGAAACTATGCCTATAGATCAAATTTGGTTGGCAAGTAGACATTTTTGCTGATTGTGGTTTTGTTGTGTGTGTGTGTTTTTTTTGTTTGTTTTGTTGTGATGATTATATGTCTACCGATTTTGTCCGTCTTTTCAATTATCGACATTTCATTGGCCCTTTGGTACCGCTTTGTTTTTTTTGGAAAATAGACCTTGAAGGTGAAAGTCAAAGGTCATCCAAGGTCATACGTTGAGGCATGGAATACATCCCCTTGTGCTTACTTACTTACATACCAAATAACAGCAACCATCAATAAATCGAAATTTCAGTTAAGAAATACAACTGGCCATCTTGGATTCAAACAACTGCCATATTAGTCAAGTATTGCTTACATTGCAACATCAAAATCTGCCATGAAACCAAATTTTGATAAGCACTTTAAATTTTTGGCAGCCAACTATGATTCAGAAATAGTCTAAATTGTCTAATTACAATTTTTGTTATAGAATATAACTCACAACATCATAATCAACCAGGAAACAAAATTTTATTACAACCATAGCACTTCAAATTATTTAGTGGCTATAATGGATTTAGAATTTTCTAGAAATTCAACCCAGGTGTCTGACATAGAGCAATGTCCTTTATTACGGTATGACATTTTCCTGTTTTCATGGTAACAGCAGCCATGTTTTTGATTCAGGCCCCTTGTGTCAAAACTCAAAGATTTCAAAGAGTTACAACTTCAAGACACAACAAACTATGACCAATGACAGGCAGTGATCTCAATTAGCTCAAATGAGCTCTTACCAATTTCAATAAAAAAATGCAATTTTGTTTCCAAATAGTTTCACAATCTTGATAACATAATTCAGATGGTTATATTTATTTATTTCTTAATCATAAAAATTAAAAACATAGGTATATTCCTATGGCAAAGTTAAGAAAAAATACAAAATATATCCTTACTTGAATCACTTATGCTCTCATGCACATACATAGCACTAAATAAACATACCCTTAAAAGCAGTGTAAAATTATTAATTTTTCATTTGCTATATATAAACAAGAAGGCCCTATGGGCTTGTATTGCTCATCTGGAATTTTTTCATTTCAAGAGTAATAGATCCTACAGGAAGTCATATGACAATTCAAACCAATAGACAATTAATAAAAATCACTATTTATGAATATTTTAGTATTATAACCCCTTCAAGGAGTGGTCTGAACACTTCAAATCTATGGAGACTTTAGAAGAGCTAAATGAGCTGAACATTTTAGTGATTAAAAATTTTCTTTATCTATTTTTATTTTCAAGTTACTAATACAGGCAAAAAAAACTAATGGAGTAGGTGAGCTTTTGATTCTGAACAAGGAAGGTTACTTTGGATTTCTCCTACCTATTATACTTTTTGAGTTATGCTCCAAAGGTGGTCATACCCTTATGTTCAATTTTTAGCAACAGCAGCCAGGTTTTTCAACAGATCAAATCTTCAAACACTATTTTTGTGCAGGGCACCATAAGAAACAACCATAACAAATTTCATTAAATTAGTTTCAGAGGAGAAGATATTTGAAAAGGTTTAACAGACACCAGATGGACGAAGGACACCAAGTGATGACAAAAGCTTGCCTGGTGAGCTAAAACACCACAAAATTTATCCACAATAAACTCACTAATGCTTTCATGCACAAACATAGCACTAAATATACCCTTAAAGACAGTGTATAAATATTAATTTCTCATTCACTATATATAAAAACATAGATGCATCTCTATAGCAAACATAAAAAAATAACAAAATTTATCCACAATAAACTCACTAATGCTCTCATGCACAAACATAGCACTAAATTTCTCACTAACTATATATAAAAACATAGGTTCATTACTAGAGCAAAAAATTTAAAAAAATAACAAAACTTATCCACAATAAACTCACTAATGCTCTCATGCACAAACATAGCACTAAATTTCTCACTAACTATATATAAAAACATAGATGCATCTCTATAGCAAACATAAAAAAATAACAAAACTAATCCACAATAAACTCACTAATGCTCTCATGCACAAACATAGCACTAAATATACCTTTAAAGAGAGTGTATAGATTCTCAAACATATTCATATAGTAAATGTACTACACATTTCCAACTTCGACAAAACTTTTGTTTTACTAAACATTTTCATTAAAATGATCTTTATTGGAAATAAAATTAGAAGTAAATGGATTTGACACCCCTGATTATCCCTCTGCATTGGGGACATGGACTCAAATTTGTTTAAGGCACTTTTCTTATTGGGTAAATACCAAAAGAGAACTTTTTAAAGAAAAAAACAAACATTGTCATTGACAAATGGTTCAATTTATATGCTTTTAAATGCCAACCTACATACCTGGCCTCAGGGCTACAAATTAGGAATATCAAGTTAGGCCTAGTTGTCCATATCAACCAGACATTCTAGAAATTACAACTTTGTGTTCAAATAAAAATTCACAAAAATTTAGAAGTCCATGAAAGAAAAGTGTTGCTTATTTTAAGATGTTCATGAAAGAAAAGTGTTGCTTATTTTAAGATGTTCAGACCCCAATTATACAATTGAGAAACTTTTGTATCCAAAACTAACAGAGTTTTAATATATCAACAAATGTTTAATATCATTATACAAGTACTTCAAAAGAATTTATATGTCTTTATATTGAATAGAATCTAGTATGTGGAAATCAATTTTAAAATGCCTAGACAATTATGGCAGCTGTGCTAATGTTTACCTTCATTAAAATGACCTAAATAACAAGTACATATGTTCAATACAAATTACTTTCTGGTTCTACAGTACTGAACAAGTTAAAGAAATCACATACTTAGACAAAAAGTTTCTCAGTCTACATTTTTCTTATACAACATGTAAACACATGACATATTATGAAATTTTTTAAATAATTTTCCATATCATTTAACAGGTTCTTGCATTCAATGTCAAAAAAACATGGACTTTACTTCTTCTATAGGCCCTCTGCATTGGGGACAATTCTGTCCCAAGGATTCTATCTGTAATCCACAAACTAAACAAAGAGTGTGGATACAGGGTACTATAACTGCATCACGTTCCCTTTCAAAACAGATTGGACATCTTCTGTCTACTGAAATCAAGACCTAAAATTAAAAAAAAAAAGAACTTCACAGTAATGTGTATGTAGACCAAAACTTTGACAAAATAAGGATATGTAGAAACAACAATGGTGTCCCAACTGGCCCAATCAAAACTGGAATTCATTGTCCTTGTTAGGATGCAAAGTATGCAAGTTTCATACAAACAAATGAATGGACAAACTGATGAAGGGACAAAATGAAACATACTAAAAAAGGTCATAATAAACAGGTAATTATGTTAATTTTTCTAAAACAGTGTGAGTTACAATTTAGTTTGTCCAGAGAGAAGATAAGCTTGTCTTTACATGTGTTTCTGTTGAAAATTATAGCAATTTAAGTTGTCCTTCTGGCAAGTTAGTTTCAACTTTTACTTGTCAGATGTACTTGTCCTGGGCAACAGGACAACCTTTAATGTGGTACCCGGATAAATATCCGCCTTAAATAACATGACCAATATGCCATATGCTGATGTACTTACCGAAGGTGTACCTGCATGAACACTTATACCAAAAGCATTCTGTGTAGCATTAGATGGCCCAACCTGTAAACAGGTATTTTATTATTAACTATAAATAAAACAACATTTTCTTATTTCTAATAACTAGCCTTAAATGCTCCCCTGACTAAACAAGTATCTAATTTGTTTTAATCTGTAAATTTGGGAATCTGCTTTCAACTATATACTAAACTGGTTTGTTGAGCTGACCAATTTTGTAATGAAAATTTTTTTCAAGCTATTTTTAACAGGAGTGTACAAGTATGTCTTGCCTGCCTGCACAATTAGAAGTAATAAAATCATGTCAGTCTCCATTTTTTTCTCTTATAGTTTCTTGCATCCATAAAAAATCAAATAATATAGGAATCTAACATCTTTAAGTTCAAGACATGAAAATATCAAACACAGAGGATAAGTCTTCAACAGGGCTTTGATGAGTTGCAAATGTCAAGTAATTTTACCCCAGGAGCTAGGGGATTTTTTTTGTCATTTACCTTTGTTTGATTAATTTTTTCACCCTTATGTATTCATTTAAATATGGAAACACATACTGATTAATGATCCCATGTTTGTTTTCATCAATCATTGACCTCATAGTACATGGGTAAGACAGAGAAACTTCATCCAGGGAAAAAGATGGATCACAAAATATGGTTTAACAGCTTAAAAATATGTATCCTTTTCATTAACATTTGCAAATTATTTCTTTGAGATTTCTTGAAAAAGTGGGATTAAATAAAATTACCAAACATGCATTATCCAACTCAAGAATTAAGGAGAAAAGACACATCATATAACTTAACTGTACATAGTTGTTTGCCATTTACCTGACCAAGGTTATTGGCTTCTTCAGGCAATCTGGTTTCCTCCACCGACAAAACTGACTGCCCTGTATAACCCATGTGCATATAAGGACATTAGACCCCATTAAAAAAAACAAAATCAAACAATCCAATTTTATGAATCTAGGACAAACACAAAGTCAAAAATGGAAAAGGATTGTGAATAATCTTCTTGGGTGTTCACAATCAGGAATTCTGCAAGCAATTTTAATTGGTAGAGGATGTTCTGAAGATTCATGTGTGCAAAGTTATAAAACACAAAAAATTTGACACTGAAATAATAAATCTTATGTGAGGAACAAATCTGGAATGCTAACTTTTCACTAATTTTGATGATTGAGTGGCAAATACTCCTATGGGGTCATCCTGAGACTTCGACCCAAAAGAGTTTTGTAGAGCATCTGAGGCTGAAGAGGGAAGGTCATTTTTTAATTTTAAGCCAAAACTCGATCTGTGCTTTCCCCCTTTTTCTATTTTAAGGATAAAAGAAGCCATCTGATGGCAATTAATAAGCTAACATGACATTTTAAATCAGATGAACTAAAACTCTTCAATAAGAATAATTATTGTGAACAAACAGATAAATGGAGGAAAATTATTGGTATTCTTAGCAGTTCTTTCTTAATTAGCAGTTGTACATCTCTAGGCAGTTCCAATAACTGTTTATGAAATCAAAGCACTTTTAAATAAGAAATATTTTATTAGTTCACTAAGCAGTTCTTAGCAGTTCTAAAAATCTGCTATGCCTTAATTGGAGACTTCCTATCAGCCATGTTTTGGCTGCAAATTCACATACAGATTGGAGAAGCAAAATGTAAGACTCATTCAAATATATGCTATAAACTCATAAAAAGATGCAAAAAGTAAGTTATTTTGCTTTTAATTTAATATCTAACTTTATTTAAAAATATTTTCGTCCCAAATTATAAGTAAAATTTATTATGATAAGATATTTTAAATGTTACATGTATAACTACAATGAAGAATCATCATGCGTGTGATGTTAATCTGTTTCCTATATAGAGCATGATCATGGAAGCTATACTAGTAGGTTATATTAGTAATAACAATGTGGTAACAAGTACATGTTCCACATATAACAAATAAACATGCTTAAACCTATGGAACGCCAAATTAACATATATTCAATTAATTGTACCTATCTTCAAATATTGAAGATATCTTCAATTGAATTATACCTATCTTCAATTCAATTATAGATATCTTCAATTCAATTATACCTATCTTCAATTCAATTGTACCTAGGTACAATTCAGCACAATTAAAGATATCTTCAATTCAATTGTACCTATCTTCAATTCAATTATAGATATCTTCAATTGAATTGAACCTATCTTCAATCGAATTGAACCTATCTTCAATTGAATTGAAGATCTCTTCAATTCAATTGTGCCTAGGTATCTTCAATTGCACTTAATCAAATTTGTATTATAATATAATTCAATTGAAGATAGGTGTAATTCAATTGAAGATAGGTGTAATTGAATTGAAGATATCTTCAAATGAATTGGAGATATCTCCAAATGAATTATGGAGATGTTGGAATTAGACCTATCTTCAAGTGAATTAAAGATATCTTCAATTCAATTGAAGATAGGTGTAATTGAATTGAAGATATCTTCAAATGAATTGAAGATATCTTCAAATGAATCAATTAAATTGCACCTAGGTATAATTCATTTGAAGATAGGTTCAATTGATATGAAGATATCTTTAATTATTTGAAGATAGGTACAATTGAATTGAAGATATCTTCAAATGATTGAAGATATCTTCAATTATTTGAAGATAGGTACAATTAATTGAATATATGTTAATTTGGCGTTCCATATAAACCAGAAGATTTTGGCTTCTCAAAAAGCTTTGTCACCCTTTATTAGCCTAGCAAAGAATACTCTTCAATTTACTTTAAATTTTGACCACACAGAATAAAAGCATAGTATTGGTCGTCATCTGGCAAACAGGAAGTGCCCAACTCCTCGGACTTACCAGTATTTTTAATTAAAAGATTAAGTAATTAAGTGATATCAGTTCAGCGCGTCACTCAATAATGATGTGCATTTAGTCTCAAATAAACATACAAAATATTCACAGGGGAGATAATATTTTGTGACCACCTTTCAGACTGCATTGAGCCAAAAAAAAATTGTGGGGTAACATGGTTTAAAATGTCAGGAAGGTTAGGTATGAAAAACATTTTTTTTCTAGATTAATTGGAGTAATGGGAGACATTTCCAACTCTTAACAGCTCCTTGTTGTAAAATTGCCAGAAAACATAAGAGAATGTACTGTATAGGCATAAAATTTTAGCTACATGTAGGGGTAGGTTACCCTAAACACACAATTTTTGTTTGGCCTTGTAATTTTTGTTATGTACCTATACATGTATACCAATACCTGAGGCTTTATAATTTGTGGTCTAGTGAGAAAATGCACATGTATTAAATATAACAACTTATACTAATCAATTAATTGACTGGTACAATGTACATGTATGTACTTTTTGTTTATAATTGCTAATAATCAAATAATAAAACATATCTTGCATTTGCTGTCTTATTCTTCATTATGTTCATTTCTACATGTATCTGAAGATCCTTCATGTATGTATACATGTACATCACATACTTATTAGTTCTAATGAATATGGATAGAGGAGTTTAGGCAGTAACAAGTAGTTTATATGCTGTTATGATAAATATTCATTGAGTAGTAGGCAGTTATTTTACAATTTGCTTATGAATATTTATAAACAACTAGCAGTAATGAAGCAGCTTTTAGGCAGTACTCTTTAATATTCATGAACTATTAGCCAGTTTTGGACAACTAATTTACATTTTTGTTTTTTTTACTGCCTAAATACTGCCTATGAACTGCCTATTTCTCACAAACTGGCTATTTCTTTCTATTGCTGTTAAATGGAACTACTTACTTGAAAACTGCCTGTTTTGAAAAACTGGTAAGGCTTAATTAATAACTGCTTCAAAACTACCTTCCACTTTGACTTGGGAAGGTTAATAAAAGCGAAAAAAAGTACTTTAATATATTCTAGTATTGCCATCGAGTACTTGAGTATTGCTTTTATACAGTTTTGACATCCCTTGTGCAAATGTTTATCATTTGGTAGTCTTGATCAATTTGTATATGCATGTACTTACAGGTGTGCTTGAAGATGAACTCAAATCCTCAGGGGATGAATCTAATAGTGCATATTGTCTTGGGGTTTGGGGACTTTGTTGCTGTGAGATATTAGTAGTTTCCACCTGTAATTTATTAAATATTGTGTGGAAAACAAGATTACCCAAGGGCCTGTATCGCTCACCTGGCTTTTTGACAGAAGCAGAAGCTGCTTAATGAAGTCATGATTATTTCAAACCAATCAGGCTTAAGTAATGCTTAAGAAGCTTTACATTTTAGCAATTGTAAGTTTAAGTTAACCACAAGTTACTGTCTCTATCTAAGGCCCAACACTTCATAATTTTTACGCAGGAAGAATAATAATTAGAATTTCAATGAGATCGTTGCCTGAATGGGAAAAACCTTAATAAAAATGAGAAGAATAGAAGACAAAACCTCTTAAAAGTCATGATGGACAAAATACATATAACACATGCTGTTTGTTCACGAAATAGACCAGTTGAAATAAGTTATATTTACAGATACATTTAAAGATAAGTTCAAAAACTGAGAACCAACTTGAGTATACTGCCTTGAAGTGTGTGGACTTTGCTGCTCTAAACTATGAGATGGACTAAGCTGTAAATAAAAATGAGAAAAATAACTCATACAAAAAATGTGTCGGGAGACATCATAACAATTGTTTAAAACATTTTGCCAGATTCTTAAATAGAAATTATACTTTTATTCAATTTAAGTTTGTAAAAGGCACACAAAGCATGCTTGATTTAATGTTTAAACTGAATACAAATAATAAAATTTCTGTATTTTAACACAACTTTATAAATCAATCTTATAAACAGCACATAGATGGTAAAAAATACATATAACACATTGCTGTTTGTTTATGAAATAGACCAGTTGAAATAAGTTATACTTACAGATACATTTGCAGATAAATTCAAAAACTGAGAACCAACTTTAGTATACTGCCTTGAAGTGTGTGGACTTTGCTGCTCTAAACTATGAGATGGACTAATCTGTAAATTAATAGCTTTAATTTGATCTATTTAGATTAAAACAAAGATGTTTTGTTATAGCAGTACTAACAAATGGTCAGACATATTTCTTTAATCTTACTCCCACACTATACTGCACCATTACCGTACATTGCATACCAATTATCACATTTTCTTATTAAGATACAAAAGTTGTTTGGTGACTATATAATGTTAAAATTATGATAAAATAAGGTTCAACATAACATTGTGGCAACAGTTTTGCTTATAGGACACAGAATACCACAAAAAACTGATTCCAAACAGTAAAAAAATATTAACCATTGAATTAATTGTAATGAATATAAAAGCAAAAAATTCAAGAACCAACTGACCCACCAAAAATTTTAGTATTGTAACAATATCACATTCTTTATAAATCCTTAACCTGTATCATCTCTTGAGCTGTTGTCCCTCAAGTCCATTTAGATATTTCTGGTAGATTCATAGTAAAAGATAGAGAATTTTACATGTAATATTTATTTTTATTTCATATCAGTAAAATTTTGTTTCTTTTAATTGGATAAAACAAGGTCAGCTGGTATTAATTAATTTGTAGTAATTTGACGTGAGGGCATTATCACGCAGTGATAACGCCAGTGGTTGTGGTAATGCCCTCTCCAGTAACAAGCAACATAAAACTGTTTATTTTTAATTTATAAAATAATATATGTACATGCACAACCCAAATGAGGGAAAAAATGAAATAAAGTTTAGAAAACTAACTGTGCATTGCCTTAAAAATGCCAAACAATGATATATCATGACGCCAAACATTCAAATTATACAGCAAGCAAATACACATACATAATACAGTCTTAAACACATGGTTTCTTAATTCTTCAATAAAATAAATATAATACTGTGAAATACTTTTTATTCGTGGGGTATCAATTTTCGTGGTTTTCGTGGAGGCCTCGGACCACGAAATTAAAAATCCAACGAAGAATCAAACTTCATTAACAGATGGGAACTTGGGAACAACGATCCGAAAATGTCCGAGATCGGACATATATTTGTAAATGTAACATATGATTTTGTGGTTCGATCCATTACTAATGTTCAGCTCAAAATCCATCTTAATGATTATGTTACAGGTTTCATGTTCGAATTGTGTTTTTATTAAATGAAGGTATTATTTAATTGTAAAGCGTACGAAGAAACATCGACTTCCGTTCAAGGTGGGGATATATGAGGTGTTCATTTTCGATGTTAAAAAGTAACAAATTATTATCGGAATTATGAGTTTGGTTGCTCCTTTGAACATAAATTAAAATAACCAATAAAATATTTAAAAGATAAGCTATACTTTATCTTATTAATGCATATCAACGACACGATATATAAAATGGATGTTGTGATAATACCGATCGTGTTACAAATGACATTAAATTACACCTTTGTATTTATTGCTACTCAACACATGAAGTGACAAATGCCCTTCGGCTAGGAATGCTTCTATAGATAACAATTAGAGAATTAAATAGACTCAAAGTAGTTTTTATTGCAATTAATCAATTAATTAATACATTACCGTGTTTATAATTAGCTATTGATTTCCGTGTTGTTAATTTTACATTCGTTACCATGCGCGTAAACAACATCAGGTAATGAAACTGTTTTGTCTTCTTTATATGTTGATGTTTATTATCAACAGTGAACATGATTCTGCTGTAATCATTTATTTTGATCGCTACCTCACTTTTTGCATTTTTGGAAACCGTCAGTCCACGAATTTAAGGACCCACGAACATGTCAAATTTCACCAAACGACGAAAATTGATACCCACGAATTTAAGTACTTTCACAGTAGTTGCTTATATAGTTGGCATTGTCATGATACTTGACAGCACTTGGGACAGTGGTATTGCCTTTAACATTGCAGGCAATACCACTCTCCCTTGTGCAGTCAAGATATCTTACTTACTTACTTAAGGGGGTTTTTAATGTCCTTGACTACAGTAAAACGGTCTCGCACAGACTTGCTGCCTAATGGCTTTTATTAAAAAAAAATTTACAACACTTACATGACCTGTATTTACCGATACAGGTTGATTTGGCAATGCTGAAGCAAGTCCTGAAGTGTGTGACCTATGCTGCACAGAACTATAACTAGGCCGGACCTAAAAGTAGACAAATTGACCTGTTTAAATAATGTAATCTATTTACATTACTTTAAATATATTACAGGTTTATTACAATTTAACTTTTGATAATGCGATTATAAATTGTCACCACAAACCCAAGGTACTGGTACATGTTTTTACCCCTTTTATGTTGATAAAACACTGACATGCAAAATTAATTTATCCCAAAATTGTTACACAGATGACAATGTGATGTCTTGTTTTCCCGATGAACCTTATTTTGATATATTAAAAATGTGAAATCTCCTCCCCCACCAAGGTTTATTTTTAAAAATGATGTACCTGGCTGCTCCTCTAGATAAATTTTACTGGAATAGCCCTTAATTGCAATGATTGATATGAGAAGTTTATGTACCATTAAAGTTCATGCCAGGATTAAGCTAATTAATTTGATATGCTCATGCATGTAATTGATTTCATCATCATAAGGTTAGGATTTAGTCAGTTTGTAGTTTTATGTTCTACCGTTTAGGTGTACAATAAATAGTAGAAAATGAAGATTCGCCACATTAGACTTTTGAAGAGCATAATGAGTTAAACATTAAGCAATTGATTCTTTTTTTTCTATCTCTTATTATTCACAAATTATTGGCGGAAAAAAGCAAAAATTGGTATTTTTAATGTTTCAACAAAGATAACTTCTTCAAAAGGCCTGACTACTTCAACTTAATGGAGACATTAGTACAGCTAGATGGGCTGAACATTTGTTTACTCCAGGGCAAAACTTTTCAAATTTTTAAATTAAAGAAAAAAATCTTATATCGATTTGCATACAAAACTAGTAAACACGAATGACAACTGCACAAAGAAACAAACAACACACAAACAACTGAACAGCAATCAACAACCCGATCTCAAGTAGTAACAAGAGGGAACACAGGTGCTCAAGAAGAGTAAGCAGTTCCTGCTTGCTATAGCACACTCGTCGCTTTGCCAAGGTCTTGATTTAGGTAATTCTCAACCCCCCTTTAAATTTTCCAAACGCCTGTTTTATTTCACCTAAAATATAAAAAGTCCCTTTATTTTTTTAGGTAAAGGGTGGAAAAGCTGCCCAATTGTGAGAATCCTGCAGTAAAAACTGAATTGACTCTTTTCTTCCGTACCTCTGCATGTTCCCAAGTTATAGGCTAAAAAATGACACAAATAATTATTTTTGACATTTCAAGAGATATAACTTGTACAAGGAGTGGTCCGACAACTTTGACCCAATGGAGACTTGTGTAGAGCTAATCAAGCATAACAATTCAGCAACTGAAAGTGTACTCGGGCACCTTCAATACAACACTTACATGACCTATATTTACCGATACAGGTTGATTTGGCAATGCTGACGCATTTCCTGTTACAAGTCCTGAAGTGTGTGACCTATTCTGTACAGGACTATTACTAGGCTGCACCTACAATTTGATAAAATGACATATTTAAATAATCTCTTCTATTAACATTCTTTTAACATATTTTATGTTTAGGTTTATTACACTTTAAAAAGATTAAAAAGGGTGGTCAAGTCACAAATAAAAGATAAAACCAAACACAATAACAAATTAAACTGTCATTTGTTCTGAGAACAAATGAGAAGGTCTTTCCCACTGTTCCTATAAAGTCAGAAAATTAAGGTGAAGTTATGGGATTTTGTGTCCTGCTATAGCACAAAATGTCACTTCCAGTCATAAAAATGAGTTTTATGATTAGAAAAAGTGGTCCCGAGCCAAAAAATAGATGGTTGATAAGGACTTTCATCCCGTTGCTAGGGACAAAAGGCCACTTCTGGTCATAAAATCACATATATCAATAAAGTACATCATTTTGATTCTAAAAATATATGTTTGCTAAGGACGTTTTATAAAGGTCACCTTGTTGCTATGGTATGACCTTGACCTATGACCTTTGGCTCAAAGCTCTTTTCCTGCTGATCATGTTAAACCTATATTTTTACTATATTATCTCTAATTCTTTTCAAGTTTTAACCGAAAAACCTATAAACCAAAACATGTCAAGAGCAGTAACTCGAAAACGGTTCATTGCACAGCTTCCAGTCAAATGTACCAAATCAAGGCCTCAATAAGAGAAGTATTTTTCCCATTTATTATCTGCTTCTATCTTTCATGGTTTGTGAGATATAGTGCTAACAAGACCTATGATGACCTTTGACCTTGACATTTTTAAATGTAACATATGTCACTTAGGATCAATGGTGGTGATCCCGTCTCTAGGACTTATGGTTTTTGAGAAAAAAATGTTGGCGCGTTGCGTCATTCTTCATATCAAAAACGTGTAACGAACAAATCATCGCCATAGGTCCAGCGACATTTTGTACACTTCAGATTTTAATAATCGGTTTATCTGCTAACAAGATTTTCATGTTCGGGCAGATAACTCTGTTACTAAAAATAGATAGGTCTAAAAGCATTAGCCATGTCATCCCCTGATATGACCGATTAATGTTACCAAGTATCGAAATGATACATCCACAAACTTTTGAGCAAACCTCAGCGGAAGAAGAAAAAAAATATAATAATCATAAGAAAGACAAGAAGGTCTTTCCACTGTAGTGGGAAAGACCTTAATTAAAACAAATTGCTCCTTTAAAATTGACAATGAGAAATGAACAAATAAATACGGTGACAAACAATCCTACAAAATGTCAGCAAAATCCATACAGAGGTTTTAGAGTCAACAATTGTGATGGATATACACACAGACAACAATAAGAGAAAAGGTTTTGAGTTTTAAGCTATGTGGTTTTTATGTTTTTGTAATTGGCTATTACATTTTAACCATTTGGCATACTCAACTTTTATTATTCTTTCAATTTTTTATTCCGCACCAAGCAACTCTCATTAGTATAAATCATTTACAGTGTTTACCTGAAAATCCATTCTTGTTGAATCTGATTCCTCTCCTGAGGATGAAGTCAAACATAACACATGGGGAATCTAGAAAGACAAGATATTTTTTTTCTATTTATGTAAATGTTTAGTTGTCTTATTCATTTGTACAATCTCAATTCTAATGCAGTTCTTGATGTAAAGTCAATTCTGATTGGATAACGTGAATAATTTCATGGCATCAATTCCACAATTGATGCTGTCAGATTTTAACACAAGAGCAGACGTTAATTCCGGAAAATAAAAAATTCCAATTTTAATCTGTTAATTAAGTTTTTTATTGTCGTAGCATTAGAGTGGAGATAACTGTATTGTATTTGAAGATTTGCCGGCATCAATTGGTGATTTGATTGTCTGAAATATCCGTTTACTGGCTCCGCTTACACATCGCCAATAAACTCAATTTCCGACCATCAAATCATCAATTGATGCCGGCAAATCTTCAAATACAATACAGTTATCTCCTAATTTTACCACCAAGTACATGTATTTTTTTCCACTGTGTTCTGTGCCTTTCGTTCTTTTTTTACTGAATAGAACAGATAGTTTATTATTTTACTTTGAGTAAGTTAAATAATGATACAAATGATCTTTCTTAAGATGATACATTTATCATGCTGAGGGCCCATACAAAATTTGAAGTCTTACACATTAATTATATTATATTCTTAATAACAAAACTGTAGCCTAGCATGATACCACCAAAGCAAGATGTATTTCTGGTATGTTGCAGTTTAGTGTCGATACAATTTGTTTTGAGCACAAAAAAATAATTTTCAAGCTAAGCTTCAACATAAGATTCAAATTCACTGACTGATTGTTGTGTTTTAAGTCCAGTACCCAGTATTTATTTCATAATCGGATGAGATCTTTTACATGCAAGAAGCATGGCTTCTCATCATATATGTTGGCCAACTTTGGTTCATGTATTCTGACCTGACATCTCCTGGAAGCCAAAGGCCACCCTATTCAACAGGAAGGGTAACCAACTTATATGCTCTGGGTTTAAGCATCTGACAATAAAATTTTGAAGTACTCATTAGATGCATGGCTTTTATAACAAGCTGAGCATGCTTTGGAACAATTCATGCACACAAACCGAAGACTCAAATACAATGCTTTGGAACAATTCATGCACACAAACCGAAGACTCAAATACATAAAGTTTGGTTTTTACTTAAAAATAAGTCTTTCCTGTTCCCCAGATGGGGCTATACCCCTAATATTAATTGGGGATAAAATTTGATTAACATGTACATAGCAAGTTCCTTGAAAATGTGGTTGTGCAGTTTCCAAAGAGTTGAGCTGACAAGTTGAATTTATGATTTTATTTAACATGTCAAAAGACCATAGCTCCTTAAAAAATTTAGAGGAACAAAATTTCATAAATAACTGCACCCACTATAAGCAAACTTCCATTTATCTCATTATTAGAATAATGAATATATCTGGTTTAGTAGTTTAGGGAATCTGATGGCTCTTGTGGTGTGACCATGCATACTTATATACAACGAATGTGGATAACAATGAAATTTAAACCCTAAATATAACACTTGGTTGCACTGTATCATTTTTCATGTACAGGTAAATAAGAAATAACTTTTGCCTCTCATTATTCTTCTTGAATTTTTGGTAATTTTTCTATAGAAAACATAGGTTAAGCCTAAAACCAAGCAGATTTTTTTTCAAGTACACTTGCATCTGTCAATGGTTGGAGGAATTGTTTATTCACTAGAATCAATTCCAGTAAAAATTGCCCTGTAGAAACTAATTTTTTTGATCCCACCAAGAGATAAATTTTACAAGTATATGTATATTAAAGATATTTATAATAAAGCTAAACATGAAATTTTACCACCCCCCCCCCCCCCCCCATCAATATAAAAAAAACTTTTTGAGATAATCCTATGGAAGGAATTTTTAATTTAAAAACCCCATGGGCTTATTTTACCAGGTTATCACATACAGGGTATTGACACAGTATTCATGTATATTAACTTCAATGAGCATGTAGTCTACAAACCCTTTCTTTAGCTAACAAATACAGTCTTGGAACAGCAGTCGAACATTCACTGACAAAGTTTCCAGGACTGAAATTTTCTGGACCCCATTCTTCTCCCATGCTGTTTCCTAAGGCGAGGATGAAGGACGAGCTTCTTCCTAATACTCCTCTTCCTCTTGGAAAGTACAGTTCTGTCATTCTCTGGAGTACTGAATCATAATCTAATGTAGACTTCAAAATTATAGTTCCAGTTGGTAGGCAATATTTTTTTTTGCTTCGCACTTGGATGTACTTTCTTTGTTCATATGAGTAGTTCTTCAAACCTGGAAATATCTTAAAAGAAGCTGGTGTATATTTAGCCTTAGGTGCTTTATCTTTACCCTATAAAAATATAGAAATATATATATATATATATAAGACCTTCAAGCTTATTCATTGACTGTACAAATCTTAGAACTGTACTGTAAATATTTGGAGTTTTAGTGTTCATACAGAATTGTTAACAAACAGACTCATAAACAGACAAAGTAATAATTTAAATGCATTGAGGTATAGTGTGTGTAGCAGAAATACAGTTAGCTATCCTTCCCATCACATTTGGATTAAGTGGCGTTTCTAACAAACGTTCAGAAATCAAATGTTGACAGTATATGTCCAATAAGTGATAAATATAATAATAGTCAAATTATTTTTTTTGATTAATTATACCATTTTCTTCTTTAACTTCCCAAAAGCTTCTAGAACTTCTTCAGTTCCTGTAATTCAAATTAAAATCAAATATAAACATAAGGAAAACATAAAAGCTTGATAAATGTTTTCAAATGTTATTGGGTTGACTCCAATGGTTTACAAAATTGTTGACGTAATATTAGAGGGTCCCAAGGGCCACACCTGGTTTTTGAGAACATTATTTAAGAAATCCCAAAGTTTTACAATTAAATGGGTTTTTACCAAAACAATGGGTTAAGGTAACTCAAAAACAGATCTTCAGACAATTACCAGCCTTTTGTATATCTCAATGAGACAATTTTGCAATGCTATCTTTTTTTCTAGATTGGTCAAGGTTCAAGGTCCAAGTCAAATTCAAACAACCTTGTAGGAAAGAAATTGTCTATATAATCTTTCCAAATATTAAATATAAAAGAAGGTAATCTTAAAATTTAAATATCAGTCTTAACAAAGTCAAAACCCAAACATAAATTACCCTGTTTTGTGACCTTGAGATGAAAGGTCATTTACATTGGAACTTAACACATTGTCTTGTGATGAACTGTGATGTCTTGTAAGTTCCTCAGACATAGGACAAATTAAAGCCCAGGTACACATTTGCCTTTAAAAACTTTGTGAGGTCAAAGTTCAATAACATAGGTTTTTAACCCTTGGTAGGCATTCACACAATTGTGTGAACAGAATCTAGCCAAATATGAAAACATAGGGAAAATGTTACAGCCCAGACACATTTGTAAATGACTAAAAAGGGGTTTGAACAACATATGTCATCCACCCCATAGAGGGGTCGAATTATTGTATTAGTTTCCTATCTCACTTAAACTGTTTAGTCTTCCAAATACGTATTAACCTCAAATTCTGCCTGTCAATAATATTGTATTTTGACTAAATGTAGTCAGTAAAATTACTGCATTCCGAGTCCAACTCCACAATTTATGAAAATCTACAATGTTTGTAGTATCTAATCTTAAAACATTTAAACATTTCTTGTTCATCTTGTTATGTTTTAATCCATTGATCCTATTAAATATGTGGTCAAAACACTTACTCAACTCAGCTGGAACCCCTTGAGATGTGCTCGGAATTGCCATATTAACTGGTGTCCACAACTCAAATTCTGTCAGTAACATTAGTGAGGAGTTTGGTTGTAGCGTTTTGAAATAAGCCTCATCAATTTCAAAACCATCACTTTCTGTTACTAAAACAACATCAAAATCCTCTGTTTGGAATTTTTCTTTACCTGGATTAATGAAAAAAATACTACAGAACTACTAAAAATAGTTTTATCACAGCTTTATAGTCTAGCGATCGTGGTAATACTACATAAAACTTTTCAAATTATTACTGGTCTGAACAATATTAAGTGGACATTGTTTTCGGTCAGACTTGGAAATCACTGAAGAACCACTTATTTCAGACTTGGTACAATATTTTGACTGGATCAGGATCTTGACCGTTAAATAAATCTCTGCAAAACTGATACATATTTTGTCTTTATCAATGCATGTGGCATGCTGTGGTCAAAATTTAAAAACATAGGCAAAACATATAAGTTTCATGAAATTTTATCACCTTCAAAATAGTTTTGCCCTAGAAACCAATTTCAGGAAAGCAAAATTCTAAAGTCCCCTGCTTTTGCAAAAGACAGGGACAAAAGCTGAACACTGCTTTCTGGTCTGAACTATTTTATTATTTGTGTTCAGTCAGACAAACCTTGGAAATCAAACTGAAAAGCAATTGGAAACCTTTTAAAATAATTTTATCTTTCGTAAAAAGTGTCTGAAAATATGTGTCTTTCTGTTTTAGTATTATTTAGATTACAGTTTACATGATTTAATTAACATATTGAAATGTTACCATTAGTACCATGTGAACCTACTCTTATCTTCAAAACAAACTGTATTATGTCATATGTCACTGACTGATGAGCTATTATAATACCTACACTGTTCTTTTAAATCTGCAAATGAGGAAACAACTATCCCTTTCCTTGTACTCCTGTCACAGCTGAATACCTTGAATGGTATTGCAGGTTTACTCTAAAATATAAACATTGGTAATCTAAATTATTACATGTACAAAGCTCATGTCCAAAAAACATTACCAGTCAGCATTGCCATTAGCTACATGTAACATTTAACTAGACTATAAATAACAAGCTTTATGAGAGACTGAGATTGCACTTTGCAGTATAAAGTACCCTACCAATTTACGCCAATAAACTGCAAAGGGTTTTATGTTCAGAGTAAACCAACCCAAAGTCGTCTATATCCAATAATCTAACCAACAATTTAAAACAATTCTTATATTTTAACTTCAATACTATGAAAAGAAATAACAAAAATAATAGTTTACAAGTAGTAAATTATTTAATATTTGCAATTCACAATTTTTAGTGTCGTCACTTGTTGTTTGCGGAAGAATCCATGTATAGTCAACGTCATCAATACTTTAAATTATGATGTAAACATTCAGTCATGTGCTCATATAGCAAGTTAGGTTACACGAAATGGACAATGTTGCTCAACTGTTGAATATTTAAAGGAAATTATAATATAGACAAAATATATAAAGTTTTTTTATTAAACATTTTCCTTGATTTTTTAATCAAAGATGCCAAATTTGGGTAGTATATTTACCGAAATTGGGTTACATGACGTCACACACTTAAGACAAATTGAAAAATAAACAGTACTGTTAGTATGAACAATATTTAGCCTGTATAAAATTGCATATAAATATAATAAATGTAGTGAGCTGAGAACAGGAAAAGACTTAGGTAATTTGTTAATTTAATAGTCACATGAATGATTTGTAACGGCGCAGCCATATCGTCTCTGAAAGTTGACACTGACAGCAGAAATTTTTATCATTTTAAATCTATGCAATTTAAAAACAAACATTTTGTTGAAGTCAGGTAGTTTTGACTTCAGTGGAACCTTAATGTCGTCCTTGATGGATATTCATTAATATTATTAAATAATTAAAGGTTTACTATTGATGCAAAACAGGTTTCAATTAGAGATAGTGAGCATACATTACATTACAAAGTACAAATACAAAGATGAAAAACACAACACGAACATTAACAGAAGCTTTATTTCATTTAAAGATTCAAAATTATAGTCTTTTAAGTTTAATTTTTCAAAAATCATATTTCACAGTGCCTGGTTTATATGGCATTGAAAAAAGAATTGATTCTCATCTTCTACTTTATTACAATAAATACATAATCTCTTATCTCTTGGTATCTTAATATATCTTTCAACTTCAATTTGAAATTTGTGGTCACATATTCTAAATTTTGTGAAAGTTTGTCTAACATGTGAATAAATGCCTTATTTATGGAATTACATAAATCATTTATTGATTTCCATAATTCAATTTTTGATTTCATCAATAGGGAATAAAGTCTACAACGGCTTGCCATAATGCATTATATATAACAAATATAACATATTGTTTTTTTTCCCTTGTATTATGTACATGCCTGGTTCTGCACATTGTTTGCTATTCTTATTAATTCACTTTGCTGAGAACATTTCATTGTAATTCCCTATTTTCGGAATACAAGAGTTACTTCCCATTTGCAAGAGTTGTCTTTCATAACAGCAGGTATCTACAGTAGTATTGAACAGATAGGGAAAAATAATGTTTTTAGTTTTTTTAAATAATGTCTGTGGACTGACTCTTCCAGTACAACTAAATAAACTGCAGAATTAGTTTGCATATCGTATTAAATTTTACATGATGCTTTTCTATATGTGAATAAAAAAATATTGTAGAAAAATTACTTTTTACCCACAGTAGGTACTATAAAGTACCTGCTCTAAAGAACAGATAACTCTGCAAATGGGAGATAAATCTTGTTTACCACAAGTAGGGAATATGTCATTGTACATTTGGTAATAAAGAATTTCTATTTCTATATGCTTGTTAATAAAAGCAGCAAGAAACATCATTAAAAATAAAAGAATGTGTCCATGGGACACAGATGGCCCCACTAAAAACAGGAAGTAGTTGTCTGACAGGTCTGAAGTTGCTTAGGACATACACTGCTGGCTTTTAAGCTTCTTTTTGCAAAAAATAAGGGCTTTTTTAGGGCTAAATTCTCAAAAAATATGGGGCTAATTTTAGGAATTTTTAGAGGTTTTTAACCAAAAATAAGGATAAAAATGTGCTATTTTCTAATGATTTAAGACTGAAAAATTAGATGTACTAACCATTTTGGGCACAGAACAATAAAATAAGTTACCAATTCAGAAGACCATTTGGATGACCATCAAATAGTCTCATGGGTGACAAATGCATATTTCTGAAGTATACTAAAGCTAGCTTTATTTAACTTTAATCTAATATGTTTATTTTTTATTTTTATTTTTGAAATGCTGTAAACTAACAAAATTAGGATTTTAACCAAAATAGTAGACTTTTCAAAGGATTTTACAGCTTTAATTAGGAATTTTACATGTAGGTACGTCCGTACGGATGGACGGACATGAGTAAAAACTTTATGCCCCCCCTCCCCCCCGGGCATGAAAAATCAGGAGTATTCTGTTCTTAGCGTTGTGCTTAATTTGAACCCTGCAATACTGTTTTACAAATAACGCTGTGACAATGCAAGTTCTCAAAACTCACCATTTTGCAAGCGACCAAAGCACGTGCAGGTCCAGGGATAAAATAGTGTAGGGGACTGAAATGTTAGTAATAACTATAGTCTGGTTACTTTCGCTACCCTTCACTATGTGCGTTTTTTAACCAATTATTTGGTTGAGAATAAAATTAATGCAATAGCACGCTTACCAATAACCAAAGTTCAACCAGGTTTAGGATAAAGTGAAAAAATGCCAAAAGACTGAATGCGTGTTTTTTAACCTTTAATCTGGTTTAAAACTTTTTTTCGGTTAAGCGAGTGGTTGGTATGGAACGTGCGGCAGGAGTGGGTCTTCTTTTTCGGTGTCTGGAGGTCTACGATTTGGGTGTACTTTTTAAATTCGAGTATATTTTTGGGTAGTAAATTAAAAATGAAAGTACTCAAGTAGGTACCACGGGGTTGTGGGGAGGGGGTGTAACTCCAAGTATTTTAGGGTACAGATGTGCGGCCCAGACATTTTTTACCCACCCCAAACAGTTACAAACATGTCCCCCTTAAAATATAAAGTTTTTAAAACTTGTAACCAGTTTTTAACCATAGATTTGAATTTAAGGCTCCCGTTAACACTATTTGCGAGTATTCAGATATGTAGCATGCTTATACGCCCCCGGAGCATTTTTAAAAGTTGCCAGGTCTTTGGTTTAAATCTTTTTTATAAGAAACAAGTAATAACAACTGAGCTTTTAAATAACAACATCGATCGGTTTGGATATTGAACGCCGTCTTAACCGGTTCTCGCGTTGCCATGACTTCTGGGGGGGGGGGGGGGGGGCGGTGCTGTTTTGCCATACTCAGGGGCGGATCCAGGATTTCGCATAAGGGGGGGCGCAGAAAATCGGCGAGGGGTCTGGGGACCGCTTAAGGTCCCAAGCAGGTCCAAGGAAGCTCCAGAGGTTTCAGCATTTACTGGGTGTTTTTGATAGTCATTTTTAGTACCAAAAAATTTAATCACTGGAAATAGAAATTTTGATGAATTGGGGCAGGACGTCAATAAAAGTATAAAAAGAAAATCTAGCACTTCTTTTTTTCCTGCTGTACAATACTTGACCCACTTTTTACATATTATCTTAAGTCGAAACACACATTTTTATTTTCAGCTGTAATCATTTATAAAAGTTAAACAATTAATTGGACATATTTAAGTCAAAAGTCTCTCTCTCTCTTTCTCTCTCTTCCTTTTTTTCCTTTTTTTAGGGGGAGGCGCACGCCCTCCACGCCCCATCTTAATCTAATCCGTGCCTGTTACTTAGTTTTTATTCATTTTTGCCTTTTGAGTGTTAGTGTTTCGTGTGTTCAGTGTTTTTGCCTTTGTTTTTTTTTCACCGTATTTATTTGGGGTTTTTTTATTTCTCAGGTATAGTTAGGTCCAACTCCGGTCAGGTCAGTGAGGCGACCGCAGCAATATATGACAAACGTGTCGAAAAATAGCCGTCCGATCCAATGTTATTGGAGTATATAACTTAGATGTTTCGGGGTGAATAAATGATTTGGACATACGTATTTTAAAAAGTGAACTTACATCTCTATCTTCTTCCATGACTGGAACTGAACAAGAACGTGGGAACTGTGAGAACGTAATTGTCACAGAGTACTCAACTGCCGACTATTAAATGAATCAAAACTCTATTTTTTTTTAATTTGTACCTCTTTAATTAATGCGTGGTTATAATTATTTCAATTAAGAGCATCTTATTAATGATGAGTTGTAAGCTAAACATGCTTTAAGAAAGCATGCTTAATGTCTTCTTAAGCAATAATTTACAGTAAATAACACAATGAATTTATTCTAATAAATAAGCACGTCTTAATTAACCTTTCCTTAATTTTACTATTTTAAAGATGTGTTAATTAACCATGTGAAAATAACAATTGTTTGAAATTAAGACAAGCTTAGCTTATTATAACCCACATCTTCGTGTTAATAACAAGTTATTAACGTATTATTTAGGACAAACACGTGAAAAATAAAGCGTATTATTTTTAATAACCATGAAAAAATAAGTCAACTGGTGGCCCAAATACGCTTCCGTAGGCCGTTCATGTCATTGGCGCGATATTCTATCGCGTTAATAAAAATAACGCGTTATTTTGTGAAAACAACGCGTTATTTCTTTCATTTATCGCGTTAAAGACACAAACTATCGCGTTAGTGTATAAAACTAACGCGATACTCTAGTAAACCACAAATAACGCGATAGTTTGTACTAATAACGCGTAATTTTAGCAAAATAACGCGTTATTTCTTTCTGTAACCGGTTGATTGGCCCTTCATGTCATTTGCTTTCGCGTTAATAATATTAAATAACGCGTTATTTTGCAAAATATCTATCGCGTTATTTGACAAATCTATCGCGTTATTTGGTAAAACTAACGCGTTAATTGTTAAAAATAACGCATTAATTGTTAAAAATAACGCGTTATTTAACATATTTATCGCGTTATTTGGTAAAATAACGCGTTATTTCTCATTTTTATCGCGTTAGTTTCCAAAACGAACGCGATAATGTGCTTTTTTAACGCGTTAATTTTGAGTAGTAGTTCAGCATCCAATAGAAAACAGCGTTATTTGAGGTATTGGTATGAGAAGCAAAATGGCCGGAGTTCATGGAGATCGAGATAGATTTTTGGGTCGGCGGGCATTTCTCTGGGTTGGTCGGGCGAGGGGAAACAAACTATATTTTTATTCTGGCCCCATTACCTAAGATATAGAAATGAAGTTTTTCTGCGACCACCAAAGCAGTTATACAATAATGTAAACAAATTGAATATTATAAATTTTTAATAGAATGTTTATAGTTTTAAATTTATTGAATAAGCAAAGTATACATTTACAATTAGAGCCATAGCTACAATAATGTAGCTCCTTTTTTTTGATGGACGGAGCTACAAAGAGGTCCCATTACTCGTAATGGAGCAAAAACACTTTTGGGATTTACACATATTTTCCGCTATTTAACCTTTGTCTTTATTAAATAAATATGTTTTCTTTCCTCCGCCGTTCATCTGATATGTCTACAATGTCTAATTAAATAATTTTAACACTTTTTCGTAATCGTGGCATTGTTGACATAATTAAAATTGTGGAGTATAGAATTTCGGAATCGTATCGGTAAAATTTGTAATAAGGGGACATAATCATAATGCAAATGAATACAGCAATCGGATCACCTCGGTTATTTCCGCCTATGGTCGGAAAGTAATCTCGGAGGTAAGTGTATGGATATGGACCGAAAATCGGTCCAAATGTGATACGGTTAGCCTGTTTACACAACAAAAATATTTTAGTGCGATGAAATAGATTAATTATTTAACTATACAGATCTTTATCGGAGCAGAACTAAAAATCGGATAGAAGATTGTATTTTTAAAACTTTCAAAAAATTCCTTCTCCGACAACGTTTAAATGGATAAGTATTTGTTTACAATCTGACGTCATCAGTAACAATCAACTAACAAACCAATCAAATGAATGAACTGAAACGTCACAAACGAACTTGTGACGTAACTAATTCTTTGAAATGACTGAAAATAGTTCGAAATGGAGATCACTTACCTCCGAGGTCACTTTCCCGACCCTTGACGGAAATGACCGAGAGATGTTCCGATTGATGAATACAGCTGAAATCATCCGGAATTACATTTTTTACCAAATCGATTCTGATATTATCGAAATTATGCACTTCCGGAATTCATATTTTGTCAAACAATGCCATGATTACGAATAAAGTGATAAAACTAACGAATACGGTGTTGTGGAAATATCAGTAAAACTTCAAATACATAAAATAGTATGTAGCAAACCAGGGAAACAGTGTAATTGCTTATAATATGCATAAAACCCCCGGGTGTGAATCACTCCCGGGCTGCTCCATTACGAGTAATGGGACCTCTTTGTAGCTCCGTCCATCAAAAAAAAAAAGGAGCTACATTATTGTAGCTATTAGAGCCACCATTCTCTATCTATGTGAGTACTACGACGGACGCCAAAGAACAATAATAATACATTTGATTTAATATTTTACTATTTTCGGACTGAACTTGAAAGTGAAATTAGATTTTTTCAGTGTGTTGACTTACGGTTGGTCATATGTTCTTATATGCCATGAAAGTTGTGCTGAAAAATTGAGAGAATACTTAGGGGTTACATGTTGTCATGTGGCAGGAATATTTCTTTATTTGAAACAAAGGTAAAATGTTCAGAAGAAATATTCAAAATCAACAAATTTTATATAGCGGAAGAGGCGATAAACAATGGTGGTCCTATCCCAATAGACCAAATACAGGAATAGAGCTAGGTTATCTGTCCCTGATAAGTAACTCGGATAGGGTCAATTCATGGGAATCGAGCATTTTGGGGCAAATCTTCGTCCGTTTCCTTTGATGTGTTTTTTTTTCCTTTGATCTTTGAGTTTTTGGTAAATCTCACGAAACTCGACAGCAGTGTGTAGGCTTTGGGAGACCCGGGGTAATTGACCTATTTCCAGTTTTAAATGATTTATCTCCTCTTTTACTTCCAGTTAAAAAAAACTAAAGGACTTTGATATTAGAAATAAAGGATTTTGTATTATTTTTTTATTATTTGTCTAGACCAATTAAATTTTCATCTAATAAACATTATGGCAAAATGTAACTATAGCCATAGGCATCAAGTGCGGCTATAGCTGCAGTTTGTTCTGTTGAAAACTTATGAAATGGGCAATTATTTATTACCTTTGATAAATTTTAAAGCTTTATGTTAATTACGGGTGTCAAAATCTAATTGAAGATGTTATTAAAACCCCATGGCGTGTAAAGATGCTTGTTAATTAATTATCCACAATGTTTATTACCCCATTTACCTGATCACACCGACCAACCGACTTGGTGAGAAGATGTATGACACGATGAAAAAAGATATAAACAAGTTAGAAGCGATGAAAACGTAGGTAAGTTTTTAAATTTTTTTTTATGTTTTAAATTTAGTGTAGCGAATAAAATATATTAAAACACGATTTAGCATAGATTTGGCAATATATATATTCAGTTCTTTAAGCTCTTGCTTTTATTTTTGTCCAACTTATCTTATAAAATAAACGAAAAAATGCAGATTTAGTTATTAAATTGCTAAAATGACCTTTTATGATATAATTTTATTTCAAATCGGCCGTGTAATTGTAAAGAATATTCCTTTAGCTTTCGTTTGGTGCCAAAAATGTATCTTTAACATAATGCATTAACAATATAAAATTGATTTTAATTGCAGAGTCAGAGAAAGTACGATACGATATAAATCAGTTCAATGATACGACTAAAACAAGAAATATGACTTTGTATAAGCTATGAAATTCTGCTAACCAATTGAATAAGTATTCACTTTAAGAGTTCGTAACGTAAATGTGTAAATTTTTGATTTTCTTGTCAATATGAAGCGTGAAGAGGAGGATGGGGAAAATTAATTTTGATAACTGTGCATAAAATATACAATGAACAAATTGCGACACACAATAACATGCAGAAAAGCTTTCAAACTATACTTTGTATTTGTATGCAATTCTTATTTTATTATGTATACCAAACGAAGATAAATGGGAGACATATTGTTTTTGTCTGGTAGTTTACTTCATCTTCTTTTTTTCTTTTCTTCTCTTTTAAGGCTGATATTTTTAGCCAAATTTATTTGACCCTGCAAATCCCATACTAATACACGTTTAGGATATGCAAGATAGCTTTATCTAGTGTTACATTCCCCTTTTCATTTTTTGAGGACGTTTATATTGGGTTTTTGGTATATTGTTGTCTGTCCGTCCGTGCATCCATATCAAATCGTGTCCAGAATATAACTTTTTATCCTCTTTTAGGTAAGCTTTGTGATATTTGGCATGTGGGTAGATTATAACTAATCGATGTTTCGCATGCCATGGGTGTTGACATTTAATTTGAAATTTGACCCCCAAGGTCACATCATTGCCTTTTGAGTGACTGCTTCGTGTCCGGAATATTTAACTTCGAAATTTGACCCCCCCCCCCCAAGACATGCCTTTTAAGTCATTGCTTCGCGGGTTATAACTTTCAAATAATTGTTTGACTGTTTGTTTGCTTGTATGAATGGTGTTTAATGCCACTTTCGGCAATTTTCCAGCTGTATGATGGAATCAACTTTTTATTGGGAGTGGAAGCCATAGTACCAAGAGAAAACCCCGACCTTCGTTAATAGTTTAAGCTTTTCATATTTGCCATGTGAGTAGATAGTTTTTTGTTTTTGTTTTTGTTTTTTTTTTTTTTTGATTGATTATTATTATTTATTATTGATTTATTAGAATTAACAATGAAAGAAAACGGGTGATTTAACCATAAATATAAATAATTTTGTAATAAAACAGTGTACATTTGTGTAAGTATGCTTTTACCAGATTCGTAGATTCTTTTCTGTGTATCTTCGGGTGTCTACAGGCGTAATACGCGATGAAAATTGTGTATAATTCGGTCAATTAAGGTCAATCTCGCGGTCTGTTCGAATGAAATAATATTGTCCTTAGTAACTACATGTCTTACACGTTTTCCTTTTCTGTTTTTATGTAAAAGAAAACTGTGGAATTCTCTAAATATTTGCAACCGATAATATTAAACATTATTAGACATAAGAAGTATCCGTGTTACAGTTAAATAGCATGTATTAATTCTTGAGATTTAACTCTCATTTGTACCCTAATTAACCTTAATTTTTTTCGACCTGCGTCTTTATTATAAATTTTAGGCAGCTAATTTGATAATGTTTGCCTAAATTCATACCTCGTTATTTGTAATAAAAGTTTGACATCAATATATTGACCTACCTAGTAGAGTTCCGTTTTATACTATTTAATGTCGACATAGTAGGAAATATTTGTAAAAAATCGTGTTCGTTATGTTGTTATTTGTTGATAGGTTCGAACTCATATGTAGAGCGTTATCGACATACAACACAGATTTCCGCTTAAGCCCTGCTCTGGGATTGTCTCAGTGAGAGCATTTACTTTATGTTTTATTCCTCACTATAGTTTTAAGTTGAATTAAAAAGCTGCTCCGCTGCTTGTTACCTTTTTCCATATCTAGTGATTTGTGTCAAGAATTTATACATCATAGTCCTATTGTATTAACAATTGTAGACTTTTTGTATAATACTCAATGATATACAGACATTAGCTGTAAAAAGTTATTGAAATGCCCCATGTGGAAGTATAAAACTAATCACTTAAGAAATACGTGGCTGTTTTCAATCGTGTCAAGGAACTTTTATTCATCGTATCATTATAAAAAGATGAGCTGATTTTTTCCGTTTCATTTTTTCAGTAAATGCGTAAAGAAAAATGATTCAAACTCCTAATAAATTGCAATTAGAAGAATAATTTTGGGGTCAGAAAAAAAGTTGAATATATGTCCTTTTGAACAAAAACACTTGATACAGAAATATATTGTGCAGAAGCGTAAATTTTGCATTTATTTGTTCAAATTTGTGATGCCAGTACCTTTGGAACATATTTTCAGATAAAAAATGAAAACATTAGTTAAAACGATTGAATATGTTAATGGACAAATATATGCCAAATAATGTTTTACTACACTATATATGATACAGTGAGTTTTAAACGTAGCGATTTGGAAAAAGTCATCTGTATACGTATAGGTCTTAACTTGTTTATATCTTTTTTCATCGTGTCATACTTCTTCTCACCAAAATGATATAAGTCGGTTGATCGATGTGCTGATGCTAATCAAAGGTAGAACCCCAACTGTTTTATAGCTAAATTAAACAAGCTTACGAGCGACATACTTGTAAGTTCCAATATTCAAACTTATCTGTTGCCTATGGCTATAGTAACATCTACTAATGAGGTTAATTAAATAATTTAATTGGCATAGACGAACAATAAAAAAACAATGCAAAATCTTTATTTCAATATCATAGTCTTTTAGTGATGATAGCCGTAGTTTTTTTTTTGACTGGAAGTAAAAAGGGAGATAAATCATGTAAAACTGGAAATGGGCCAATTGGTCCCAAAGAGTACTACTAACAGTAGTCCTGAATTAAAAAGGAATAACAGTACCCAGAAACAAAATCATCATCAGTTCCATGATCTGGAGCAAAGACGAATCTTTCTCTTGCTCGGTTTACCAAGCTGTGAATTTGCGCCAGAGAAATGCTCTCACAAACTGGTTTCTTAATGTCTATCGTATGAGGTAGTCTGGGAAATCATACTTATGATCTCCCTTGTTTCGTCTAACTGGGTCAACACATTACAAGCAACATGTTAGCAGTTGCAGAGCTGTTTTTGAAACTAAGGCGTTATTTTTCAACAAATATCGCGTTGATAATATTAAATAACGCGTTATTTTTAACAATTAACGCGTTATTTTTAACAATTAACGCGTTATTGTTACCAAATAACGCGTTATTTTAACAAAATAACGCGATAGAACTGTCACATAACGCGTTATTTTATATTATTAACGCGGTAGAAAAAAGCAAATGACATGAAGGGCCAATCAACCGGTTACAGTAAGAAATAACTCGTTATTTTACTAAAATAACGCGTAATTAGTACAAACTATCGCGTTATTTGTGGTTTACTAGAGTATCGCGTTAGTTTTATACACTAACGCGATAGTTTGTGTCTTTAACGCGATGAATGAAATAAATAACGCGTTGTTTTCACAAAATAACGCGTTATTTTTATTAACGCGATAGAATATCCCGCCAATGACATGAACGGCCACTCATAGAAGTATTGTTTGCTAGATGCTAAACTCCAACCGATCAATTAAAATTGTCATAGAAACTTCTTTTTGCTGATCTTATATTTGATAGTGTTTTAACCTTTTTGTTTTAAATGTTAAAAAATGACTGCATAGGAACTTTAAACCACCATTCTTCAAAATGCCTATATCAAGTCATTTGTAGTTGTTGCTTCTCGAGTTTGCCGGTGGTTTCGCGGACTTATTTGTGGATTGTCTTGCACTATCTGATGCTGAGCGTTATGTTTTGTTTAATCTATGATTGCTTGTCAGGTGTAAATTGGATTATGGTTGGTTCTGCTCGGAAGTCACAATCCTTGATACAATTCAACATCAAGGATAGTGACTATGCTTGAAGCGTTTAGAATCAAAGTTGAGGAAGGTTTATAAGTTGAAGCAAACAACCCTTTAAAGTATCAAAGGAGACTTATGCTAGGTTTGCAGTATGCAACCAAATGAAAACCTTATTCTTTCAATCCTCATGGCAGTTTTCAAATATCTTTATGTAACCGTTTTCGATAACCATCCAAACCATCTTTTGACTTGAGAATAAAACCTAATTTTGGAAAATTCTGCTGTAAATGTAACTGAAATAGCAACCATATAAATTTCAAATAAACCATGGTTATACCCTAAACATACATTAATTTCTGATCTTAGAAAATTACAAAAGTCGAACACTTACCCATTTTGATTTTAACAAAATTTTGCACAGATTAAATCATATGTGTTGAAAACCGACTCGGCTTCCAGCTGCATTTTCCGTATCGAGCAAACCATTTTCCTTGTATTGAAATGTTTTTTCGTCAGACGAGCGTAAGTTTGTTATCTGTGAATAACAAAATTAAAAACCCCTTTGTATTTACAAATCGTTGGTATCTTTGGGAAAGAGGTTTAGTTTTTCTGGCTTCCTAGTCAATGTGTTTCTGCGGCTCTCCTGGCTTCCTATTTTTGCTTTTTTAGATTTGGAAATATTTGACACGGATTGCGGTTGGTGTCAGCCGCAACTATTTTGATTGTTAGAGTTTCATTAGGCAAACTCGATTGAGGGTTACTTTCACAGCGTGTATGGGAGAATGGCGGAGCGAGAAGCTGAGCAGTCAATCAATCAGTGTGGTGAACCTCAGCAGGACAAACCCAAAATTATAAACGCTCCAGCAACTTATCGAAGTGTGGAAGTATTGTGGTTATCCCGCAGTAACGACGGAGGGCTAAAAAAATCTAAAATCTTTTGCAGTGGTGGATCCAGAGGGGACGGAGAGGACTCCCTCCCCCTTAAAAAGAGAAAAGAAAGAGAAATTGAGCGAAAAAGGAGGAAAGACAAGGAGAGAGAACCGAAAGAGCGAGCCAGTGTGTTTTAAAAAAATGTTAAAATTTGTAGTTCTCAACACCATCTCAATTGCTTAAATCTTACCAGAAGCATCTGGGGGCTTTGCCCCCAACTCCCCCACAAGGCCTCTGCAGTCACCAGACCCCTTGCCCGAATGTCGTACCCACTAGCCCGATTATCTGGATCTGCCCCTGCTTTGGGAGCGTTCCGTACAATTCTGGAACGACGAGTATATGAATACTTATTGGAAACGAAATAGACAGTGATGAAGAGGTGGATTGATTGATTGTTGTTTAACAGCAAGCAATGTTTCAGCCATATTTAGGACGTAAAATTTATAATTTTTAAATTATTAGTACGACACACACCCCTTTATATTAAAACGTGATCCCATAAAATAATACGAGAATGCATACACACAGACATAGTAGTTAAAACAATAAAAAGTATGAAGCATCACAATAAGTAGTGAAAATAAATTTTATTCATTAAATTAATTTCTTTCAAAACTTTAAAATTGTGTCGCCAGCGACAGTTTTAAATAATTAAAATACGTATCTACAGAATAGAAACGTTCCCGAATGTGGAACACATACACACAGTCCATCAAAACATGCTTAATGGTGTATGGACTGTTGCATTACTTAAAACATAACTATGTGTCGTCCTGGTACGACCAAGACGACATCGTGTTTAATAATTTGGTCTCTGCGATTTCTCAAATGTTTTAAATTATTTGTGTGCAGTATTGGCTGGATCTCATGAAGTTTATTTGTGACATTATTCTTTAGGGCGTTTTTAGCCTCCTGATTCAAGACTGTGTTTACACGGATTCCGACATGACTGGGAATCCAGACGATGAAAAACTCTTTTCTAAGGCAAAAAGAGATTTGTAACTTTAAATAATTTTTAAAATGTAAGAATTTTTAATTTTGAAATTTTTAATAGGCAGTAGATACGACAGGAAATTGGAGCAGATAACGAAGCGACCATTTTCATCGCAAGGAGAATATCTTGTGCAGACCGGAGATGGCCAGTTTCTACACGCTCTCCAAAGACAGCGGCTAATGCAATTTTATCACTGTCTTTTTACCCGTCTCTATAAATAGTACTATTGCCAGGGTTACACAATTTAATTTCTCCAAAGTGTTTATAGCAGGCAAAAGGTTGAATTTTATGTGGATGCTTTTAAAAAATGTTTTGTTAAAGTGGTTTGAAAACACAGTCGTGGGAGGGGTCGCCAGGATTTGCTCTTGATTTGATTGCATATTGCAAAGCGAGCTTTATTCTTCTTTGATTCAAAGAAGGTTCGCCTGCTTCTACATAGAAACTGTCTATAGGTGTGGTTCGAAAGGCTCCAGGCGTAGTCGCAATAGTTGACGATGAACAGCATCAAGAATTTTGACATATGACTTGTGAGCAGAACCATAAATGAAGCAACCATAATCTCTTTAAGATCGAACCAGCGATCTGTATAGATTAATTAAAGCATCGCGATCCGCACCCCAGTCTTTGCCGGATACGATTTTAAAAATATCTAATGCTTTTAGGCATTTTTTAACATTTGGATATGGGGAGAAAGTTTAGCCTTGAATCAAATATGAGACAAAGAAAAGTAGTTTCTTGTACAATTTTGCTAGGATTATTATATAATTTTAATTCGGGATCAGGATGCATCTTTCGTTTAATACAAAAATGTATCCTAACAATTTCAGCCGTGGAAAATTTAAAATCATTATCCAAGCCCATTTTTCTATTCTATTTAGACATAACTGAAGTTGACTTTCTATGTTATTCATGTGTTTTCCTTGGTAATATATTAGGAAGTCGTCAACATATAGAGAACCATCAATATTACCTTTTTAAACTTAAGCAAGGCTATTATTTGCAATAGTTAATAAAGTTACAGAAAGGATGCTCCCATCTCCTGTTCAAAAGGGTCATATAAAGTAGAATTGACCCTAACTTTATCTTCTATCAGGATAAAAAGTTTGATATTAAGGTTCATTCTTTTCTATATGTGGAATTTCAAAATCCAGCGTTTCCTGTGCCACGGAAGATGTGACGACTTCTATTTCCAAATGATTAAATAATATTATATTTCAACGCAGGTTGATGAACTTTTACAAATAAAGAAGGCTTCTTTTTAACATAGCTAGCTTCCCAAACGTTATTGGTGCCGTAGATGGGACCCTCATTCCAATTATTGCCCCTAGAGATGACCAGGCTAACTTTGCTTGCAGGAAAGGCTTTCATGCTATAAATGCCCAGGCAATTGTACTGAGATGCCTCTTTGAGGTACGCATTTCATTATAGCGTCTAAAAAATTTTATTTCAGCATAACTATCCTGTTGGTTTCATTATCTTATTTGAACCAATTTTCATTACACTTCATGGCCGTCGGAACACAATAAGTATTGTTATGTCACCGAGAATCAAAATATTTTTTAAGTCAACTTCAGCAGCATACATATGCAGGCGACAGCCTGTCATTTTTTAAACTTCAGAATGGCGCTAGAATTGCCTAAAATTTAAAATTGTTCCATTTAAAAAAAATGTTCAGACCCTCCTCTTACACTACACTGGATGATTTTGTTTGTTTCGTACAATGATTCATGGATTAAACTTAAAAGCTTGATTTGTCTATACAACAAAAAATCATGAGTTGTGAATTGCGTAATAAATGTTGGAAAATATGAAACTTTAAATATTTATAATTTCAATGTAATTAGCATGTGTATTTTTCCTGTATTCTGTTTGCTTTTTTTAACAACTTAGATACAAAGCCTTGCAATCCCCTTTTTACAACTTTGTAAAATCTAATCCAGAATTTATCGATTTGCGAAATACAGCCCGATAAATTATTTCGATACGTTTAATTCATCTATCGGATTGTTACACTATTTTTCCAGAATTTATCGGACCATTCAATTACAAACTTTACGTTTGGACTTGGAGTAAGTTGCAATGGTGACTGAAGGTCAAATCCTTCAACATAAAATGGATATTTTCCAACACTAAGTTTCATTAGACCAAGTGAACGCTTCCAACGTTACAAAAGTTCGTCTAATAAAATGTTTAAAATAAACCATTCAAAATTTCCGACAAACATTGACTGCTATTAAATTTATGTAATTGTAAACCGTTATATATTTAGATTTACAAACATCGTCTGTAAATGGCCGGGATCAGTCTATGATCAGTTTATATTTAACAACGTATTTATTTTTTACTTGTAAAGTTAGCGTAGGGAAAAACGTTTCGTAACTGACCACGGGGTTGCTACAGACGCCTTCCTCCAACGTTAGAGAGTTCCATTCTTAGTCGTAAGTCGCAACACTTAAGACTTACGTTTACGACTGTTTTGGTGAAACAGTCGTATACGTGCACGTAGGAAAATCGTAAGTGTAATCGTAGACTTACGATTTACGATAACTTGAGTGAAACGGTCGCCTGGGGTCTATAAAGTAGGAAGCTTAAGTCAAAATCTAACAATAACTCCTATAAGGAGTCATCTGACAATTTCAGACTTATATGGTGAATTGTAGGGCTTGTATTGCTGATCATTTTTGCTTTTAACAGTTTCACTCCAGCTGTTACAGTTTTTAAGTTACAGGACATAAACGGAAAATTTCATAAAAAATTGCCATTTATGGGCAATAACTAATATAAGGAGTTGTCTGACAATTTCAGACCAATCAAGTGAATTGTGGGGCCTTTATTGCTGATCATTTGTGCAATTAACAGTTTCAATCTAGCTGCTATAGTTTTCAAGTTACAGGACAAAAACGGAAAATTTCATGAAAAATTGCCATTGAAGGGCAATAACTCCTATAAGGAGTTATCTGACAATTTCAGACTAATACAGTGAATTGTAGGGCTTGTATTACTGATCATTTTTGCCATTTACAGTTTTACTCTAGCTGTTATAGTTTTTAAGTTACGGGACAAAAAGGGAAAATTTCGTAAAAAATTGTCATTTAAGGGCAATAACTCCTTTAAGGAGTCATCTGAGAAATTCAGACAAATTAAGTGAATTGTAGGGCTTTTATTGCTGATCATTTTTGCTATTTACAGAGTCTCACTCTAGCTGTCACAGTTTTTAAGTTACAGGACAAAAACGAAAAATTTCATTAAAAATTGCCATTTTATGGGCAATAACTAATATAAGGAGTTGTCTGACAATTTCAGACCAATCAAGTGAATTGTAGGGCCTTTATTGCTGATCATTTGTGCAATTTACAGTTTCAATCTAGCTGGTACAGTTTTCAAGTTACAGGACAAAAACGGAAAATTTCATTAAAAATTGCCATTTAAGGGCAATAACACCTATAAGGAGTCATCTGACAATTTCAGACTTAATGGTGAATTGTAGGGCTTGTATTGCTGATCATTTTTGCTTTTAACAGTTTCACTCTAGCTGTAACAGTTTTTAAGTTACAGGACAAAAACGGAAAATTTCATTAAAAAATTGCCATTTAAGGGCAATAAGATGTCATCTGACAATTTCAGACCGATTAAGTGAATTGTAGGGCTTTTATTGCTGATCATTTTTGCCATTTACAGTTTCACTCTACCTCTTATAGTTTTCAAGTTATATTGCAAATACCAAAAATTTTGTCAAAAATCGTCAATAAAGGGCAATAACTCGTACAAGAAGCCAATACACAACTTCACACTAATGGCAACTATTGTAGACCTTAATGTGCTGAACAATTTGAAGTAACGGTTTTCTCTATAGCTATTATAATTTTTGAGATAATGATCAAAAACCTGTGTTGACACCCATGTTCTATTTTTAGTAACAGCGGCCATCTTTGTCTGTTGATCAACACCCTGGGTACAAACTTGAAACTAGGAACCCTAAGGATGATTGTGGCCAAGTTTGAAAAAAATTGGCCCTGTGGTTTCAAAGGAGAAGATTTTTGAAAAAGGAATACGACGGACGACGGACGCCAAGTGATAGCAAAAGCTCACATGGACCGTCGGTCGAGGTGAGCTAAAAAGGTTTTTTCCTTAGCTCTCAAGTTTTTCAAAATATTGAGGACAAATAACAAATTGACAATTGAGGGGCAATATTAATAAACTCTAAAGCGTGGTAATACAACTTCAACTCAATGGAGTCATGTAGAGCATTCGATGAAACTTTGACAAAATGAAAGTTTTGAATAGCTTTTGATGCTGATCTCTTCAGTTATCCTGTATCGGTTGATTGATTGGATGTCTGCTTTACATCCAGCGAGCAGTATTTCAGCTATATTCAGGACGGGAGCAAGTTAACAAACAATAAACCAAGGGAAAATGGGGATGGGATGGGTCACAGGGAATACAATTTTGACTGCCACTGAAAAAGTATGGAGTTTTGGGTAGGGGCGGAGAATAGAGCCCTACTCTTTTTCAAAATCTACAAAAGGGGTCTTTATCGTGCAAGGAGTGTGGCACTCTCCAAACACGTTACCCACTACGGTCCGTGGTCAGGCTTTCCGTATTATGACCTGACAACCCCCAAGAGGGTCTCCCCTATTCGCCACCCGGGGACGCGCTGGGCTGCTCTGTGGGTCGAGCACTTGGAACCCTCCCAGTATGGTCCCAGTATCCTGTATCGGTTATACTTTTTAAACTATAAGTCAAAAACAGTATGTTGATGCCCTATTCCATTTTTAGCCATGGTGGCCATTTTGGTTGGTCTGTGACCATCATTTGAGCAATCTTGGTAGGGAACATTTTACTAATGATGTGTGCAAAGTTTCAGAGCAATCTCTTTAGTAATTTTGGATAAGATTTTAAAGAAAAGTTATGGGACAGGCAAACAACTTCAGGTCAGGTGAGCTAAAACAGATGACAGAATCTGTTCACGCCAACAAGGCCAGCTTTGTTTCAGTTACTCTGAACACAGGTTCTATGATGGATTTTGCTCAGTCACCATGAATGGATTTATTTTAATCCATGACAAAAATATCTGTTTGTTGATATAGTTAGAATTCAATTTGTGCACTTCAGTGTTTTTGAAACTTTTCAAATCTGGGGGTCATGATGACCCTCTGCAGCTGAGTTTAGGGAGTCAAATAAGATTTTCAAGGGTCATATTTATTATTCAGTTTTGATGATAAAAATCTTGTATCGAACAATCATGACAATGTTGCAAACTAGAGTAAACAATATATACCACAGCCTAAAATTACATTTAGAGAAATTGTAATATCATTTATGCATAAATTAATTATACCTCTTATATTACACACATATCTGGTGTATGAAAAAAAACGTTGTGTTTCATGTCAATATCCTAATACAATTGATTTCAATAATTGTTTATGAAAAAAGAATTTGATAGTATCATACATGTGTATCTAACCAGAATTTAAAAGAAGGCAATTATTTAGTGTTACTTCTCTGGAAACATGGCAGAGATAAGATGAAAGCTTATTATTTTCTGTTAGTTTCTTTAAGATAGACAAGGTCTGTACTGTAGTGTATGAAATATCACCAAAAATTTTGAAAATTGCAAGCCCAGTTATTAAGATGCCAATTTCACAACTTATAAACAAATCTTTTAAGACATCTACTTTTCCTGATAAACTTAAAATCGCTCAGGTGGTACCCATACATAAGAAAAATAGCACTATGGAAAAAGGTAATTATAGACCAGTAAGTGTACTGCCCACTATCTCAAAATTTTTCGAACGGGCAATAGATAATCAAATTGTAAATTTTTTTGATAACAAATTTAATGTATTCCTGTCTGCATTTAGATCAGGTTATAGCTGTCAGGACACTTTAGTTAAAATTGTTGAAGACTGGCGTCAGTCACTAGATGAAAATAAGTTAGTTGCTGCTATACTGATGGATTTGTCAAAGGCATTTGACTGTTTACCACATGAGCTGCTCCTATTGAAACTTGAAAATTATGGTTTATCAGAAAGTGCCCTTCTTTTACTAAAAAGCTATTTGAGTAATAGGAAGCAGTGTGTCAAAATTGGATCTGTTTATAGCTCCTTTTTGGATATTTACAAAGGTGTCCCCCAAGGATCAATACTTGGCCCTGTTCTTTTCAATGTCTTTATAAACGACATCTTTCATTTTGTCAATAAAAGCAATTTGTACAACTACGCTGATGACAATACTCTATCATATAGCAGCAATGACTTAGGTGATCTTGTAACAACTCTGGAAAATGAGAGTTATATTCTAATTAAATGGTTCTCAGATAACCATATGCAAGCTAATCCAGATAAGTTCCAGGCAATATCAATTGGTAAAAAAGCACACGATCTAAACATTACTTTTAATCTAAATGGAAACAACATAATGTGTGAGGATGAAGTAAAATTACTTGGTGTTACCTTAGACTTCAGATTAAATTTCAACAGCCATATTTCTAATATTTGTAAAAAAGCATCACAACAGCTCAATGCACTCAAGCGAATCGGAAATCAGCTAAGTAAATTAGGGAAATTGACAATTTATTACTCTTTTATATTATCTAACTTCAATTATTGTCCTTTAGTGTGGCATTTTTGTGGGGAAGGAAACACTAAAAAATTGGAAAAAATTCAGGAAAGGGCTTTAAGGTTCATTTATAATGATCGCTTGAGTACATATGATCAGTTGCTTGAGAAGTCTAAAATGCCATCATTACAACTTAGTAGACTACGTTTAATAGCTATTGAAGTTTATAAGATTATCAATAAACAAACACCCGTATATTTACATGACTTAATAACAAAGAAAGACAATACTTACTGTTTTAGGTACACAAATTTGATGACTATACCAAGGGTAAATACTACAAGGTATGGGTTACACTCTATAAGGTATGCTGCAGCAAAACTGTGGAATGATCTGCCAAATAATTTTAGGGAGGAAATGGGTTTAAACCAGTTTAAAACATTAATAAACAAATGGGAAGGGGAGGGGTGTTCTTGTGCGTTCTGCAGGTAAGTGCACTGCAGCATACCATATAGACATTAGCTGACATGCATGGCTCTCTGTGTTTAAGCTTGATGCTATATTAGTGCTAATCGTTTGATGTTTTATGTATTATTCTCTCTACACCTTAAGTTATGCTACCTTCATACTTAGCAATGTATATTTACAATGTATCTAGAGTGTCAGTCTGTATGTGCTTTTAATGTTTTATTTATAAACTGTTTCTCTGTATGTCATAATTCTGTAATGTCTGTGCAAATGCTTTCTTTTATTGCATTGTACTTTTAAGCTTAGCTCTAATCTGCTTAGTGCTTACTTTTATTGCTTTGTAACTTTTAGCTTAGTTTTAGTCTGCATAGATTGCTATATAACTTTTAGCTTAGTTTTTAGCCTGCATTAGTGCTAGCTGCTTTATGTTTTTATACATAACTTTCTTGCTCCACCTTTTTAACATGTGTTGCCTGCATGATCAGCAATTGTCTTATGTGTTTTTCATAGTATTTATTTTAACTTTTAATGCATGTCTTGTACCTATGTCTGTGTCAGTATATGTCTCTGCATTGTACTGTTATTTATCATGTAGTCTGTGTCAGCTTATGTTTTGTATTGTACTGTTTGCTTATTATGTCTGTTACATGTAGTTGTTATTTATGTCGGTTTTAAAAGCTCTACAGAGCTTATGTTTTGATGTTACATATGTCACCGACTTTAAATAAAATTTACTTGACTTGACTTGAGAGGGTAGAGGTATTGAACAGCGAAAATGACTAAAACTGTTGAAACTTTAATAGATATCTGAATGCAAAAAGGATAATATATTTTTGTCAAGTATATGATCATCAGTAAACCAAGGTCGTTCTAAAGCCGATTTCTGAAAGATTTTGGAACAGACGATTGCAAAAGTTTGCACTTCGTAGTGTTTGATCACTAAGTGCGCTAATTCGATCCTACTTCAAAAACAATCGTTTTTGTCATTCTCATTTTGGAATAAACTTATCAATTTTATCATCGCCGGTTGACTGTTTATTTGTTTAAAGTGTTGCCTTAATGAAATAAAATGTAGTGTAATTCAAAGTTAGGAAGCGTATCGTTCCACGATACAATACAAAACTTTTAGAGTTGAAGATAAAGTCCAAGGACTCCCGGAAGTAACGAACTGGTTACCGTTGAAAATAATCGTTTTCCTTATACGGCAACACAAAGGATACCAGCTTTTACATTTTTCCAAAAAGTATGCGTACGGTAAATAACATACGCTGCCTTGACGAGTAGTAAAACATTTTTGTTACATAATTTGCTGCGTCATGATGACCCTCTGGGTAATATTTTTGGGGGTCAAAAATGTTTTTTATGCGTAAATTACGCACAAATTTGCGTTAACGGAAACGCTGCACTTTAGGTATGGGTCTATGGGTAATTCTCATTGAAAAATGAGATTTGAGGTTTTTAGAGGGGTCCAGGATTGTAATTTGACACAGCCTTTTTAGAGTTTTTACACTCATTTATTAGTTAATGATAAGCTATGTGCATGTTTTCTGATAGGAAAGGCATGCTTCCATGGAACGACACGTCATAAGATAGGATGAGTCTAAACTCCACACAGGACTCCTTAGTGCTAAGGACCCAAAATGTGCACTAAGGACATGATGCATTTGTTTTAGATTAGATATAAGATATTAGTGAGGAAGCTCACAATAACCCATGCGTTCCCATTACATCAAGGTGGTTTTTGGTAATTAAATTGGTATATTGAAATTTCAAGAAAATCCATGAAGAAATGAAAGCGCTATCCAGGCGACAACATTGAATATACATGAACATGAGAGTTGACTAAGTCCCCTCCCAAAAATATGGCCCCTTTGACAAATTTCCCTGAAAACAATCCCATCCAAGAACCTATTATAACTTACAATTTCCCAAAGTTTGGTTAAATCCATAAAGAAATGAGAGCGCCATCCAGGCGACAACAGTATGACACACGGACGGACGGAAAGACTGACGGGACAAAAACATTATATCCCCGGCAACTTCTTTCCGTGGGGTATAAAAATTATCTTCCCTAGGCTGTCCGAATTGGCTACATGCCATTAAGCTTTGAAATTTTATATATATCCCAGCTCTTACTTGTGAAAAATGTGATCAGATTACAAGTGCAGGAATAATTGTTTTTAAAAAGAATTTTGTCCTCACCACCCCCCCCCCCCCCAAAAAAAAAACCTCTTAAAACTATTTTCTATATGTATTGTAACAACTCTCAAAAAATTGTGCTCAGAACAACCCAAATATCAAGAAATCATGAAAAATCTGGACTACTTGTACCAATGTATTAGAGTAGAATAATTTCTGTTTGATTTGCACCACAAACTTAGAAGAAACCTGAAATATCATTCCAATCAAGATCAGGTCACAATGGCACCATGTGAAAAAGATTCTATGATGACCAAGACCCCCATCACTAGATAACCCGGGGGGGGGGGGGGCTTTATATATGTAGGGCTACTTTACCTATTTCCCATAGGGTCCTATGTTAAACTATCTGGCGGTGGCCATCTAAGATTTAGGAATGACAGCAAAGATGTGTATTTCCACAACATCACAAATAAAACAGCCAAGTTGTTTGTCAGAAACGTTGTAAACTCAATCAATCAAACTGCATCAATGACCCTGGCAGCCATTCAATCAGACTGTATTAATAGCCCCTGCAGCCATAAATCAGACAGCTTTAATGACCCTGGCAGTAAATCAGACTGCATTAATTACCCTGGCAGCCAATCAATCAGACTGCATTAATGGCCCCGGCAGCCAATCAATCAGACTGCATTAATGGCCCTGGCAGCCAATAAGACTGCATTAATGGCCCCGGCAGCCAATCAGTCAGACTGCTTTAATGGCCCTGGCAGTAAATCAGACTGCATTAATGACACCTGCAGCCAATCAATCAGACTGCATTAATTACCCTGGCAGTAAATCAGAGTGCATTAATGACCCCTGCAGCCAATCAATCAGACAGCATTAATGACCATGGCAGTAAATCAGACTGCATTAATTACCCTGGCAGCCAATCAATCAGACTGCATTAATGGCCCCGGCAGCCAATCAATCAGATTGCATTAATGGCCCTGGCAGCCAATAAGACTGCATTAATGGCCCCGGCAGCCAATCTGTCACACTGCTTTAATGGCACTGGCAGTAAATCAGACTGCATTAATGACCCCTGCAGCCAATCAATCAGACTGCATTAATTACCCTGGCAGTAAATCAGACTGCATTAATGACCCCTGCAGCCAATCAGACAGCATTAATGACCCTGGCAGTAAATCAGACTGCGTTAATTACCATGGCAGCCAATCAATCACACTGCATTAATGGCCCCGGCAGCCAATCAATCAGACTGCATTAATGACCCTTGCAGCCAATCAATCAGACAGCATTAATTACCCTGGCAGCCAATCAATCAGACTGCATTAATGGCCCCAGCAGCCAATCAATCAGATTGCATTAATGGCCCTGGCAGCCAATAAGACTGCATTAATGGCCCCGGCAGCCAATCAGTCAGACTGCTTTAATGGCCCTGGCAGTAAATCAGACTGCATTAATGACCCCTGCAGCCAATCAAGCAGACTGCATTAATTACCCTGGCAGTAAATCAGAGTGCATTAATGACCCCTGCAGCCAATCAATCAGACTGCATTAATTACTCTGGCAGTAAATCAGAGTGCATTAATGACCCCTGCAGCCAATCAATCAGACAGCATTAATGACCATGGCAGTAAATCAGACTGCATTAATTACCCTGGCAGCCAATCAATCAGACTGCATTAATGGCCCCGGCAGCCAATCAATCAGATTGCATTAATGGCCCTGGCAGCCAATAAGACTGCATTAATGGCCCCGGCAGCCAATCAGTCACACTGCTTTAATGGCCCTGGCAGTAAATCAGACTGCATTAATGACACCTGCAGCCAATCAATCAGACTGCATTAATTACCCTGGCAGTAAATCAGACTGCATTAATGACCCCTGCAGCCAATCAGACTGCATTAATGACCCTGGCAGTAAATCAGACTGCGTTAATTACCCTGGCAGCCAATCAATCACACTGCATTAATGGCCCCGGCAGCCAATCAATCAGACTGCATTAATGACCCTGGAAGCCAATCAATCAGACAGCATTAATTACCCTGGCAGCCAATCAATCAGACTGCATTAATGGCCCGGCAGCCAATCAATCAGATTGCATTAATGGCCCTGGCAGCCAATAAGACTGCATTAATGGCCCCGGCAGCCAATCAGTCACACTGCTTTAATGGCCCTGGCAGTAAATCAAACTGCATTAATGACCCCTGCAGCCAATCAATCAGACTGCATTAATTACCCTGGCAGTACATCAGACTGCATTAATGACCCCTGCAGCCAATCAATCAGACTGCATTAATGACCCTGGCAGCCAATCAATCAGACAGCATTAATTACCCTGGCAGCCAATCAATCAGACTGCATTAATGGCCCGGCAGCCAATCAATCAGATTGCATTAATGGCCCTGGCAGCCAATAAGACTGCATTAATGGCCCCGGCAGCCAATCAGTCACACTGCTTTAATGGCCCTGGTAGTAAATCAAACTGCATTAATGACACCTGCAGCCAATCAATCAGACTGCATTAATTACCCTGGCAGTACATCAGACTGCATTAATGACCCCTGCAGCCAATCAGACAGCATTAATGACCCTGGCAGTAAATCAGACTGCGTTAATTACCCTGGCAGCCAATCAATCACACTGCATTAATGGCCCCGGCAGCCAATCAATCAGACTGCATTAATGACCCTGGAAGCCAATCAATCAGACAGCATTAATGGCCCCGGCAGCCAATCAATCAGACTGCTGTAATGACTCTGGCATCCAATCAATCAGACTGCATTAATGACCCTGGCACCCAATCAATCAGACTGCATAAATGACACTGACAGCCAATCAATCAGACAGCATTAATGGCCCCGGCAGCCAATCAATCAGACTGCTTTAATGACTCTGGCAGCCAATCAATCAGACTGCATTAATGACCCCGGCAGCCAATCATGTGGAATTTTTTTTCTGTACTAAAAACAAAACTTTGTAAAGTCCATAAAATTCAAAATCTTATCAGTACTTAACTTCTTTGTTCCAAACAAGGTATAACCTTAGGTAAGGCCATCTGATGACACAAACTAGTTTCCTACATCTTTGTCATCTACATAAATAAGGGTAACAGTCTAAAACTACAAAAATACAGAGTGATAAAACTATTTGATTTAATGAAAATAAACATCTATTTAAAGTTGTTTTAGCTAAATAAGCAACTATCATGTGACTGTTTGTTTGTTCGAATGTTGTTTAATGCAGCTGTCAGCAATTTTTTATTTCTGGACACCTATGAATATTTAACGGATTTGAAAAAATCGGAGTTTTTCATTATGAACGAGTTTGGTAAATCGGATTTTCAGCAATAAAATGGGGGGAATCCAGAAAAATTTGCAGTGGTTGGCATCTCTGCATAGATTTTTGTTTGTTTGAATGGTGTTTTTACGCCACTTTCAGCAATTTTTCAGCCATTTCATGGCGTCCAGTTTTTATTGGGGGAGGAAGCCGGAGTACCCGGAGAGAACCCCCGACCTGCGGTAGGAAAACTGGCAATCCTTGTCAATTAAGATTGGAGTCGAGTACACCCTGCCTGCAGTGAGAATCGAACCCGCAATCTCAGTGTTGACAGACCACGTGATCAATAGTAGACGAACTACCTTGACCACTCGGCCACCGAGGCCCCTCTCTGCATAGATACGACGGTGATTTTAACAACACCTGAGTATATGACAGCAATGCGTATATTGGTTGTGAAAAGACGTGTAACTGACTAATTAAATTCCAGGAATAATACTGATTCTGTTGATAATACCCGATATCCCCACACATGTGCAAAGGGACGTCACAATATTAACAGCTGAATTTTGAAGTTCTCATTAAAATAAAATCCATTAAATAAGACATATCGAGGGCACGTTATTGTAAAATATTCAATAAATGTTTTGTTAAAGTGTATTTTGTCCATCGTACAATGCAAACTTTAAAGGATTTCTGATGAAAATGGCAGCTAGAAAACCATGGCCTATAAGGTCCGCTTGAATAGGAAAACACAGGATTTTGTCATATTAGAAAAGTTATAATTCACTCTGGGTATAATGTTGTACTCATTTACACATGGGCTGGGCCTTTATATTGATATTTTCTACCTCGATATCGCTCGGTAAAAAAATTATCGAATATAAAGACCCAGCCCATGTGTAAATGAACATCATACCCATAATGAATTATTTCTTAAATAGAAACATTTGCAGCAAAAATTAAAAGTGGAATTTCACTTCAGGTTTCTTGCATATGGCCAACAATAATTAAAAAAAAACATAATGGAGTGAACGTTTACATTAAGTAGTTACATAATGGATATTTTTTTTTATGTTTGATCAATCTTACTGCTCAAGCTATTCCTACTATTCATTTAACTTTTGAAAAAACACTATACCATAGTATTCTGTTATGGGTTATGCAAAAGAGTTTTCCATTTAATGAACATATTGTTGTTGTCTTGATAGGCATAAAGACAATAGTTGAACTGCCATATATGTGATTGAAATAAAAAATAAAATATATTTGGGAATGAACAGTTAATATACGTTTTATAATTGTACTTAACAGTCTTCTTTTGTTAGCATATATTTCCATAATGAACAAATAACCTATGTTGGCACGATGGGAAGTCTACTAATGTAATGTAAACATATGCAACAGTCGGTTTTTTTTGGTTACAGAATCTATGTGAGACCCAGTGTACAAACTGTAATAATTACAAGTGTGGACACAGAAAAATGTCTCGCCTGCAAATCCGCATCAGTAACGAAAAAAAAAACTACGTCATAAGCATTAAATTGTAGTCATTAAAAATATACAGTTCATGGTATTGGTTACAGAGAAACGGACCTAATCCAAAAACTTTAACATAGTCGCTGGACCATGAAATTGAGGTTAAGGTCAGGTGACATCTGCCAGACAGTCATGAACTCTTCAGCAGCAACCTGTATATCAAATATTGTCACCCTACCATGCATACATGTAGTTACATAGGAACTGCCCTAACACAAAAACTTAAAGGTAGTTGCTGGACCGTGAAATTGAGGTCAAGGTCAGGTGACACTTGCCAGACAGTCATGTACTCTTCACCAGCAACCTGTATACCAAATATTGTTATCCTACCATGCATGGTTACATAGGAACTGCCCTTATACAAAAACTTTTATGTAGTCGCTGCACCATGAAATTGAGGTCAAGGTCAGGCGACACCTACCAGACAGTCATGTGCTCTTCATCAGCAACCTATATAACAAATATCGTTATCCTACCATGCATGGTTACAGAGGAACTGCCCAATAAAAAAATTTAACGTAGTCACTGGACCGAGAAATTTAGGTCAAGGTTAGGTGACACCTACTAGACAATCATGTACTATTCATCAGAAGCCTATATACCAAATATTCTCATCCTACCATGCATAGTTACAGTCAGAGGAACTGCCATAATCCAAAAACTTGAAAGTAGTCCCTGTACCGTGAAATTTAGGTCCTGGTCAGGTGACACCTACTAGACAGTCATGTACTATTCATCAGCAACATGTATACCAGATATTGTCACCCTACCATGCATAGTTACAGAGGAACAGCCTAATCCAAAAACCTTAACGTAGTCACTGGTCCGTAACTTGAGGTCAAGGTCAGGTGACACCTACCAGACAGTCATGTACTATTCATCAGCAACCTATATACCAAATTTTGTCATCCTACCATGCGTGGTTACAGAGCAACTGCCATAATCCAAAAACTTGAAATTGAGATCAAGGTCAGGTGACAGGTAACAGACTGGCAAGGACTCATCATAAGCTACCACAGGACCAAATTTGATGGACCTAGGGCTTAGGCTTACAAAGATATGAAGCAAGATGTCCAAGTGTTTACGCTGCCGCCGCCAGATTCCCATACATATGTCTCGCCTCCAGGTGAGACAAAAACTAAACATTCTTGAAACCATATAATTTATTCCTATTGAAAAACAGAAATATTTACAATCTACAAAGTCTAAAATAAGGATAGCTTTAATGCATGAAAATGGGTTGGAATATCCAGTTAGCACATGCCTTCCCATACACACCAGAGTGTGATTTGTTTCTTCTGCGTCACAAAAATTCTAGATGCCATACATAGTGGCAGGAAATTGCGGCGGTAAGGTCTTAATCCACAAGGGTTTCTATCGGAAAAACAAAGAGAGGAAGGATGCCATATGCCCCATTCCCCACCCCACCCCCCCCCAAACCCCAAAACAAAAAAAAAAAAAAAACAAAAAAAAATATGTATCCTGCAATCACTACATTTTCTGTACTTTAAATAAAGGTTATATGAATACCTTTTGCTGTTTTCGGCTTGTATCCTAATAAACTTCCTTGGTAACATTGTCTTCGTTTAAAACAATAGGTACTAGTTTCCGACATGTTTGTGTATAAGGTGCCGTTTTACTATTTATTCCTTATTTTTGCATATCAGGAATAACTGATATAAAATTGGGAATAATTAATAAAATAGCGCCTAGTATTTCTGACAAGATTTGCAATAAAATTTTCAACTCAGAAATCAGCTGGAAATGCCAAACATTGAATCTGTGCACTCACCAAACTTTTGGTTTGAGAAAATATATTTGAAAAAAATGGGATTATCGACAAATGGAGTGTCAGACTATTGGGGCGTAGTACTATTGGGGTGTCAGACTAATGGGGTGTCAGACCAGTGGGGTGTGGGACTAATGGGGTGTCGGACCAATGGGGTGTAGGACCAATGGGGCGTCGGACTAGCGGTAGCTGCCCCAAACCAGAGGCTCTTAACAGCATGTATAGCTCACCTGATTTTATAGGCAATGAAGGTGGCATTTCCCTGATGTTAAAATAAGTCCTGTAATTTTCAATAAACTTTAAAAAGGACCATCCAAACAATAATGCTCGAAAGTTTTTTTCCATTAGTTAACTGGTTTTATGGAGAAGATTTTTTTTTAATTTGCCCATAGGGTCCTATGTTAAACTAAGTCCTGCGGTGGTGGCCATTTTGAATTTCCAGTTGGCAATAAAAAATATAAACTTTAAAGAAAACCATCCAAACAATATTGTCAGTAAGTTTTGTTTCCATTGGTGAATCAGTTTCAGAGATGAAACCTTTTAAAACTTTTTTCCATAGGGTCCACTGTTAATCTATGTAATGCTGTGGTGGCCATTTTGATTTTCCGATTGGCATAAAAAACACAAACTTTATAAAGGACCATCTAAAATAATATTGGTAGCAAGTTTTGTTTCCATTGGTTAAACGGTTTCAGAGAAGAAGCCTTTTTGAACTTTTTTCCCATAGGTCCAATGTTAAACCAAGTCCTGCGGTGGCGGTCATTTTGAATTTCCAGTTGGCATAGAAAACATAAACTTTATAAAGGACCATCCAAACAATATTGCTAGTAAGTTTTGTTTTGAATGCTTAAACTGTTTCAGAGAAGAAGCCCTTTTAAACTTTTTTCCCATAGGGTCCTATGTTAAACTAAGTCTTGTGGTGGCGGCCATATTGGTTTTCCAATCCAAATGAAAAACACAAACTTTGTAAAGGTCCATCCAATGAACATTACGGCTAAGTTTGGTTTCAATTGGCCAGGTGGTTTCAGAGAAGAAGATTAAAATGTAAAAAGTTTACAGACGCCGACGACAACGACGGACCCAAAGTGATAACAATAGCTAACATGACCCTTTGGATCCGGTGAGCTAAAAATCTGCTAATTATTTATAATCCTTTATAAAGAAAGCTGAGAAAACTATTAAATTTAGAAAAAGCCTACACAACTTTTTTTTTAATGAAATGTCCGAAGTCCAAGGCCTGTTGTTTCTGTAAAAATCAGCAGGGTGGAAGGAAACATAAACTTAGTAACTTATCAATGTACACTCACATGCATAAAAAAGGTGAGGGTACGATTGACTCAAGATGTGCTAAACTCTAATCCTAATTTACAAGAATTGCCTATTTACACGCAGAAGGTTAGTGGTTAATACTGAATACTATGGATTTGTGTACTATTACAAACTGAATATAACTATGTGGCGAAACATTGCTAAAATGTAAACATATATATATATTTAAATATGCCTTAAATAACCTAAATGAGCATCAATTATCAAACTTACATGAACATCTTCAGCAGATAACTTACACATTGGGTTTCTGTTAAGTTGTACAAATAAAATGTCTAAAACAGCATTGTCCAACTTATTCTGTTCTGTAAAGTAGTCATCAAACCAACTCTAATTTCATCACCTGGAATTTACAGAAATTAATGTTACATTGTAAAAGTTTACACTACTAATTAAAGAACCTTAGTGAGCAAGTTCACAATACCCCACGCGTTCCCATTACAGCAAGGTGGTATTTTCTATTTAAATTGGTATATTGAAGTTTCATTAAAATCCATGAAGAAATGAAAGTGCTATCCAGGCAACAACATTGAATATACATGCACATAAAAATTGACTATGTCCCCCTCCCAAAAATATGGTCCCCATTGAAAAATTTCCCTGAAAATCAATCCCATGCAAGTAACTACTATAAGTAACAATTTCCCAAAGTTTCAGGAATACCTATGAAGAAATTAAAGCGCTATCCAGGTGACAACATTGAATATACATGTACATGAAAGTTGACCAAGTCCACCTCCCAAAAATATGGTCCCCTTTAACGAAATTCCCTGAACATCAATTCCATCCAAGCACTACCTATAAGTAACAATTTTCCAAAGTTTCATGAAATTCAACGAAGAAATGAAAGCGCTATCCAGGCGACAACATTGAATATACATGTACATGAAAGTTGACTAAGTTCCCCTCCCACAAATATGGTCCCCCTTGACGAAATTTCCTGAAAATCAATCCCATCCAAGCACTACCTATAAGTGGCAATTTCTCAAAGTTTCATGAAATTCCATGAAGAAATGAGAGTGCTATCCAGGCGACAACATTGAATATACATGTACATGAAAGTTGACTAAGTTCCCCTCCCACAAATATGGACGAAATTTCCTGAAAATCAATCCCATTCAAGAACTACCTATATAAGTAACAATTTCCCAAAGTTTCGTTAAAATCCATTAAGAAATGAGCGCAATCCAGGCGACAACAGCATGACACATGGACAGACTGATGGCCGGACGCACAGGTCAAAAACATTATTCCCCTGCAACTTCGTTGCGTGGGGTATAATAATATTTCAACTCACTACCAGGTACCTATATACTTGATGTACCAAGTTTGAAATGAATCCATCTAGCTGGTTTTCAGTTATTTCTTTTGGAGATAATTCAACAATTAACATACGTAGAGTTATGGTTCTTGTATAATGATCCATCCAATTCCAAGCTATTTGAGGTCAATACATCAACAGAGATCAGGATAGAGATGCACAGTGCGTTTTGTTCCCATTTGATTATAAAATTTCTATCTTGATGCGAAGTCCCATTAGCAATGGTTGTTTTCCTGGACAAACAATAAAGAAATTGTAGTTTTGTCTAAGTTCCGCGTTATCATGTTAGCGTGACCTAAATATCCGATAGTAATGTATGCAAGACTTGTACTGTGTTCTTACAGTTTTATGGATACTAGTTGAAAGCTGGTACCACAGAAAAAATTGAGTATTAATAAAAGTATCTCTGGCGCGGATATGGAAACTTTGTTCAATATATCAAGAATATGAATGCTGCTAGTGGTAGGCAAGTTTCTTTTCAATACAAATAATAGGATGAAAACATTCTATAAGACAGACTCGATTATTGCAAGGATATAAACAGACTAAAATAAAATTGTGGACGTCACATTCAAAATATGAACTTTTAATTTTTAAATTTACAAATTTGCAATAGGGGTTTCTTCATTTAATGTTTATATTTCGTACTTCTGCTTCATTTATAATTTTTTTTATAAACTCATGTACAGATGGAGAATCATTGAAAGAAAGGCATGCCTAATGAAAAAAAAACAAAACGAAAATATACTACAACACTTATATCCCTACTTATCCTTGTATCCTCAGAAAAAGTCTTTATATAATTTAAAGTTCTGCCTGGGAACTGTACTGTATATCATAGGGATTTCACTAAAATAAGGATTATTATTTTTAAGTGCACATTAATGTGCCAAAACTGCCCATTGAAAAATGCCCGTTACTTTTTGTTAACCATAGAAGACTAATCCCATCAATGAAAAACGTAAATGTGATTTGTGTCAAAAGGTTTTGACAGTAAGCTCCAAACAAAACTATGACAGACCAATGTACTGACAGACTGATGGGGAAAGATTTAAAAAACATTGTGATCTGCCATGAAAAGGCAAGTGGATGCAAAAACCAGATCAAGAAATAAAAGATATATTACTATTTCTTAAAAAGTGTTAAGCTGTTTTTGATAAAAAAGCTAAATCATTACTTTTGATAATTAACATTGAAATATTTCGTATTTAAAAAATTTTCATGTAATTGGTTAACTTGACGGGCATTTTACCTGACCACAGCTAGTTTTTAAAGTACATGTATAATCAGAAGCCTATAATATGTCTATAATTAAGGGTCAAAACTGATTTTTAATAACACAAAACTCAAATTCTTATATATATTTTGTCAGTGACTAAAACATTTAAAGTCGACTGATAAACTTGTTTGGTTAAAAGTTAAAAGCAATTCTTGACTAAAAAACAAAGTAAAGACTAGTGTTTTGCAAAATAACAAAATACCTCAAGTAACCTTAAGCAAATCAGAGAAAATTAACATTAACAAGAAGGATGGACTACTTTATATCTATAAGTGACATTTTTAAATAATCCAGCTTTAAAAAAAAAATTATTCTCTCATATTTGAATCCGATATATTTAAATAACCTGGCTTCTTTATATGTTTCTTTTCCGATTTCTGAATTAGAGATATTTAAATATTCCACATTTGTTATATTGATCTCTCAATTTCTGATAAAAATTATATACTTGTATATTACATTTCCAATGTTTCCATTACTTTTAATGAAAAATTATAAAAATAAATTTACATTGACCCATCCCCAAATATGGGAGTTCCAATCCCTAAGACGGAGGTAGAATGGGTGCTACATTATTATTTGTCGGTACCCAACTCTCCATACTTTGTAGTGGCAGTCCAATTTTGTTTTTATTGGTCATCCTGTTTTGGCTTATTGTTAGTTAATTTGCTCTCATACTGGACATTAATGAAATACTGCTCTCCAGACATTAAACAACCAAATCCTTAATCTGTACTGCTATAAAATTACAAATTTAAAATCTCCATATTTGGATCACAACCATAAATTGTAGATCTTGAGTTCCTGATCATTTATGATATTTTATGTTAATTCTATCCACTCTAGTTGCAACAATAATACACGAAAATGCAAAATGATTTAAAAAAAAATCATTAAAGGCCATTAAGGAGTCTTCACAATGTTTCCCCATTTTTTCTTCATTACCTATAATAGTTTTCAGGATAACAGAAACTCTAAAAATAACCAGACTTTAGTTTTTAATGGCAAAGCAGTTTATAGCGATGATTTTTAGCATTCTTTGTACTGATGTATAAATCCCCCTTTATTCTGATGAAAAACTTTTTGTATGTGAATAAAGTCAAATAAACCTCCATCCTTGAACAAGAAAGCACTAAGCTTTCTATTGTAAATTAATCACAGTTATGACTTTTTAATTCCAGTGATTAAAAAACACCTTAGAAATGATAACTTACAAAAGGTCTATTAGAAAACAAATTACCTTGTCTTTCTGATCACTAACACATGCAAGCTGCAGAAAAATATCAATTAGCTTAATTATATTTATACCATATATTTTTTCTGGTGGTAAAGGTCATTGTAAAAAATAGAGTTGAAAAAACTTGGCTCAATGTCACAATAACCCAATTAAAATACACATAAAATATACAACATCAAAAAACAATATACAATACAAAAGTCAATACATTAAAAAATTGACAATACACAATGTTTAAAGCATTACCAATACAAAACAAAGCATATACAGTATTAAAATAGAATTCAGTGAAACCTGTCATAACAAACCGCATGTGTAAAATAAACACTTTTTCATTTTGCCAGTTATATAATGAACATATGAGGACTTACGTTAATATGCAAATACCAAGTAAAAAAAAATTGCAACAAGTTCACTGTAGACAGGTTTCACAGGTCTATTCAGTCATAAAAATAATACAAATACATCTAGCCATGTGGCAATGAGCAGTGCAATTATATCAAATGTATAGCTGCTGAAATATTCACCATGTATTGAATTGTTATCTTAACCTTTGAAACTGGGATACAAGTAATAATTATGTGGAAGTCACACTGGCTGTAAATACAGGTATTTAAGGAAAAATATTCTAACTTGTGTCTATAAGCAGTAGGAGAAGTGATTGTATGCACTGATATTTTGAATAATGGTCCTAATGTACAGGTGGTGTCTAGAACATGATATCCAAAAACATACATTTTAAGTCTGAAATGCATTATGTATGGGTAATGGAATTCACCTTTGAGCAAATGAGGGATTTTTAGAATTCAGAAAAGCGGGGGGCTTGTGCAAGGGGGTAGGTGGGTAGAAATAAATTTCTATTATTTACCACTAAAATAAGCAAATCATATTATTTCTTATTTTGTATTATAATTTAATTTCATATTAACTGCCACAATATATCCTAATTAATTTGATTAAAGGTAATTATTACATGAATAGAATTTTGCGTGTTTTTGATTGGTCTAAAAACTTTCAGGTCACGATAAATCACAACAGTACTAAAATTAAAATGTTTGTAACGCTGCACGATTCCGCTGCATACAATGTAGTAGTCAAGCGGAATCCGATATCGACCTTGGTTTTATGTTTTAGCCAATCAGAATAGCCGTCTTAATAAATTCATTCGTCCAATCAAATCGATTGCATTACTTGTACACAATTCATTGACGTCAGCTATACATACATCGAGCGTGTCAACAACAAATGGGAGAAACGTCGGTTCTGCGATATATTGATTCATGTATACTCTTCTCAATATTTGAAACTGGAATTTCAGGATTATCAGCAAATTGATATCATAATGCATTATTAAATAAAAAAATATTAAGTGTAACTAGCATTACAACAATTACAAAATGTAAGCAGGTGCTCCAGTAGAAAAGGCATCCTCAGTTTTTTCTGATCAAGGGAGATGGTGGTTTTATTCATGTAATAAAACAATTAATGACTTTGATATACGGTCGCTATCAGGATTTATCAGCCTTCAAAAATGTATAGCGGCTCGGTGAATATTACATTTTCTCTGGCTGATAAATCCTACCTTTTTGATTATTGACCACATAAGTTCGGTACTCTCTGGATTTGTCGATGATGCTATGAAGATTGTATAATTGTAAACAAAGATATGGTCAAACAAAACAACAAGAATCAATTCCGTTTTAGATTGAGATCCTTTTCTCATTGTGTGAGAGCGTGAGTACCTTCAAAATTGCACAAGATTTTGTCTCGCATCACATGTATGGGACTACAACAGTATACATGTACTGGTACCCTTTCTGCTCATCTCAGTTTTACCACATTTACAATATTATAAAGTGAATAATTTTACTAAAAAAATGTAAAATATCCACATCTAAAGAGTAATCTTTCTAAAATACATAACATAATGTGTGAACCAAATATACATATTTACTTAAAACTTGACATAAATGGGCAAGGCATTCATCATCCAGTTCAAGTCCTAAGTCATCATTTGGTCAACTTAGCTATCTGTAAAAATAACACAAAAATATTTGGCAATAATAATAATAATAATAATAACAATAATTCCAAGGAAGACACCTTTAGAAATAAATTGTGTGAGTTCACACATCTCTCAGTCAGTTTCGAAATGTTCAGGTTTATCCTTGGAGATCAATGACTACACAAGATTACAGACAAAAAATGACCTGTGGTTATAAATTTGCTGATGACAAAATTTATAAAGATTGCCAGTTTCCTGCCAGATGTCAGAAAAATTTGAAAAATAGAAATATTTTAAGCATTTCTGGCACTTTCTGAACTATGTTTTTTTTTAGTATGATATTTCATAAATGACTCGATGTTGACAGCTATCTACAATATAGAATTTGACTAAAAAGGTTTCTAATTTTATGTTCTCTAAAACATAATTTTTGGTGTAAAAGTAGTGTGCAATACACACCCCCGTTTTGACGGCTAAGATCAAATGTAAAAATAATATATCATTTTCAAGAAATAATTGCTCTCATTAAAAGAGGTGGAAATTGTAATGCTGATCACATGGTTTTATAAAAATTTAGGACACTTTCAGTGGAAAGCAATAACATTTGAAATGAAATGGGACAGTTTAAGAAAGAAAAGGCAAACCCAAACCTGTGCTGTGCCAGGGTGCAAAGCCCACACTAAACAAATTTATGGAAGGGGGTCAAGTTTTATGCCATTTTATGCAATACACACAATATTAAAAGACAGTATGTTAAGGAAAGTGCCATAAATAAAATCATGTGATGGGATACATTTAACTACCTATCTTAAAAACATTGAATTGCCCACATTTTTCGGTATAAAACTGTCACATGATTGTTGGGGGGGAAGCAAAAAAGTAGTGAACTTAAAGCATTAATTGATCTTGATGTACAAGAAAATTGGAAACAGAAGGACCCAGATGTTTTGGATCATGATAAATTTTGTCAGTCTTACTGATGTTATAGGGTCTTTCGGAAAACAGCAAACAAACAATATTTTAATTTAGGAGAGGTTTTAAACCAGGATGATTATTATTATGGCTTCCTCCATCAATAAAATCTTCACCCCATGATATAGTTGAAAATTTGTTGTGATTGGTATTAAACCACATTTAAATCAACACAAATTGAATCACTTTTCTCCATATATAAATCACTGCTGTTTACTAGGTCATATCTATCACTACTACAAACTCTGAACACGTGTAAGTTTTACAACAAATCCGTTTTAATGAATTTAAGTGCTTTGGCAAACTAACACTCATGATTGATTGATGTATCTTAGTAAATGAACATCAAAAAGCATAAAAATTGCCCCAAAAACCAGATATTGCACCATATCTGTTGTTAATGTCCTGAAATTTAAGCACTGTTGTGAAATATCTTATAAAATGTGTTTACTTTGAATTGTTTAATCACAGAAATAAGAAGTGAATATCTAACAAAGGGAGATAACTGTTGATTTAAAAAAAAAATCAGACATCAATCGAAAATTTTATGGCTGCTAATTGAGATAAGTAGCATTAAGCTGAGGCTGATTTATTACTTTGAAAATATTGGTCAGTAGTCGTCTTTATAAACAGCATCTATTTACAAAATTTATAGATTTTTTTAACTTACCAGTAAAAGCAGATTTTCAGTTTGCTTGTCCTTTACATCTTTCTTTTTTTATTTTAAATGGGGTTTTCACCATAAGAAAAGCTGTTAAAAATTATTCTGATAATTTAATTTTTCTAATCTCATAAAAGTTGTGCACATGCATTTTCCATTGTAATATTTTAGTTATTTCAGGTTGTATGAAAGGCAATAAACAAGTTATATTTCTGCAAACACTTGTGTTTTTTTAATTCAAAAATTTCATGCAGTGCTGTGTGTAACTGCATATTTCTGATTACTTAATAAAGGACAAAAACAAAATATCATAACAACAATGCCTTTCGTAACAAATGTGTTCAAAATACAAGTACCCGTATACAATTAAAATAATAGAAATAAATAGATTCTCCCTTAATAATAACATGAAAAACATTTGTGCAAAACCTGTGTGCATAACCAAAAGGTTAAGTATAAACAAATGATGCTCTAGTTCGAGTTGCTCGACACAATAACCCAACTTTCAATATTAGTATGACACTGCTCCATACACATACACAAGTCACTCAAGTAACTAGAAGCAAAGAATACATTAAGCAGCCATGTTTTTTTTTTGAGGATCAAGGAAAATGGAAGACCTAAATAAAACATTTGAATGGGTTCTTATAGAGAAGATTTGTAAAACTGCAACCGATCTTATCCAACGACTGCCCGTAAAAGGAAATTACCATTTATTAAAGTTGATAAAAATTTGTGAGCAGAATTAATATATAAATGTCTATTTACCTTACAGGAGGATGGCAAAACTTCTTTATCAAAAGACTTTGGAATGAATTACAGAACTGAATCTGCAAAGTGAATAAGAGTCAAATTAAATACTATTCATGAAATTTAAAAAGTTTTCGTTTAAATGAGTTTTGTATTGGCAAAAATAATGAAAATGAAATTTTAAACAAGGGAGGTAATTTTGACCAAAAAATACCATTTTTACCACTTTTTGACCAATTGACAAAAAGTTAACTCAGAGACCCCTATTTTTCTTTCCATCACTAAAATCTATTCCAATTGCTTGACATTATATCAAAAATTTAGAAAATTTCATTGGACAGAATTTTTGTAATCTTTTATTTTAGTGCTTTTTATTCTCTTCTATGTATAATCTCAAGCAAACAACCATATCTCGTTCCTTATTACATATCCCCATTCAAAGTTTATTTACCTAAAATATATATATGATTCATCACAACTGTGTTATAAACAATTTAAAACAGCTACCATCCACTTCTTGTTCGACAATCCATTGTCTCACATATTAATAAATAAAATGTATCTGCTTTCTTTGTCTTTTTTTCGTCTCTTTGTCTAGGTTTTATCCTTAATTATCCAAAATATATATATCTGTCATTCCACTGTTGATAGTAGCACAATGTAGTTTCTGGATGTGAGATATGCCCGTTTGTCTACCCTGTAAATGATCTGGTTGTCTGCCCTGATATATGTGCCTTGGTTGTCGACCTGCCCGGTTGTCTGTTCTGAGATGCTTCTTGTGCTATTTCATAAGACTTTATTCATTTTATATAATAAATAGACGGAAAATATATAATTTTAACGCTTACTTTCAAAAAAAGCTACATGGAAAAGAAATTTGGAATCAAAAGAAATATGACTTCAAATATATCATCCTCTTTCAAAACTCTGAACAACAAATGTTGTATTCAATTTTTTTGTATTACAATTGTGAATATTTTTTTTTAGTAGAGAGCATAAACATGATAAAGTAATTAGTACATTAACAAGTTAACAACTGTGTCCTGCATAAATTACAGAAAATTATAAACGTGTAAAAAATATATCTATTAATACCATACCCAACCATTTTAAACTTTGTATTCTATGTTTTTTGGTACAGAGCTTAAAGCATCTAGGTGTTTGTAAATTATGTCCTGCATAAATCACAGTAAATTAAAAATGAATGCAAATAAAATGTTCCTAACTTCCCAACCCTTGAAAACAAGTTTCTTTAAACTCGGTATTCCAATTTTTTTGATACAGAGCTTAAATTATCTATGGGTAAAACAATTAACTTTAAACCCTGTATTACAATTTTTTTTTTGGTACAAAGCTGAACATCATAAGCAGGTTAAAAATTGATGTCCTGTGTAAACTAACATAAAAACATACATAACACAAATAAAAATATACTTGTATACAAAAACCATCTGTTGCACTTGATTTAAAAAAAAAAATTTATAAATGTATTCTTAAAAACCCACCCCATGCAAACATGTTACTTTAAACTCTATATTCCAATTTTTTTTTTGGTACAGAGCTTAAAATATCTAGGTGTAACAAATTACTTTAAACTCTATATTACAATTTTTTTACAGAACTTAAAGTAATTAGCAGATTAACAACTGATGCCCTGTATACAATTTGTCGTAAGCATGTTTTACTGAAATATCATTGTGCTTTGCACCACAAAAAACTTCATACCAAGGTATAGACAGACTTTACTCAGACTGTCTTCTCCCAATTTCAGCCCAATGCATAGTCTAGGAGTTCTAACTTGATATAATACATGGAAGTTTCTTGTGACAGAAAGCCATTTACTATACTTTAAGAACTTCACATGCCGAATAGAGACTTGTAAATGTCTGTAACAAAATTATCAGATAACAGTGGTGTCAAGTTCTCAATGTATGCAAGTTCAGTTTTCACCAACTGAACTGTTACAGAAATACTTCATAATAATACAAATATAAAATGGGAAATAACTCTAAAGAACAAGGAACATAAGATGTGCATATAGCTTTATATAATAATCTCTTGCCCAACCCTTCAAAATTGTTACTTTAAACTCCCTTTGTTTATACATTTCTTTTTATTTATTTTTTCTTCATTGTTCTGAGCTTTTTTTTTCTTTTTTTTCTTTTTTTTTGTATCTATTTTGTCATTTTCTTTTTTTTTCTTTTTCTTTTTTTTTGTAATTGCTATCATTACAGTCTAAAGTAACTAGTTTGCAACCATCTGATGTCATAACAAATCACCAAAAGGAAACATGACAAGTAGACATATTACCATCCCAATCACCCCATTCCCATTCTGTCTGTTTCCTAGTGTATCATACAATATTCATACAATGTCATAAAAAAACTTTGCATGAAGGACAGAAGCAGTAAACATACAAGGTTTACAAAGCATTTTATAGTGTATGCTATTGTAATTTTCCAAAATAAATATAGAACAAAAAACACAAAAAAATGCCCATTGAGCCTTAATAATGGAAGAATACTTACCGTATACTTACCATATGTCCAAAGTTTTTAATAAAGAAAAGTGTTAGAACCTCAAAAGTTACTAGTCTGATCAGGTGACAAGGTAAACGTTTCTAATTGACTTGAATATTTAGAAAACAATTGTATATACTCAATAAAGATAAATTTCTAAGTAGTTTTTATTCTAATAATACAACTACATTCTAAGCAGAAACACAAAAATTGTTGGCATACAGTCTAAACTGTGGGAGAAAACATAGCAAACATGACCCTTTCTTTAAATGACACCCAACACATACCAGCCCCTCCTTCCCACCCCCTTATCCCGCCCACACACACTCATAAAAGTAAATAAAAAGATATTCAAAGGTATAAATATGCTCAATTTTCACGACAAAGACAATTAAAACATTTGATAGAATGAAAAAGTTCAACCATAAATTTATAGTATGGGTAACTGAGTTAATATGAGATGAGATTGTGCAACAATCAGTATATTGGCTGTATTCTGGATAAAATGAAGTCAACTAACAATAAATTAACTGGACCAATCACCAGAAGCTTCAACTATCACAAGTACCGGTAAAGCATGGATTGCTGAATAGGGAAAAAAATTATCTTCCATTTTGAAGTGGCAAGGTGTATGGCACCCTCAGATGCCTATGTTTGGTGCAGTTTTTGTCATTCATTTTTTATGACTTTGTGATCCATAATTCACATATTTAACATTTTATTTATTTATTTATTTGTTGTCAACCTACAATTGATACGCATTTTTTAAAAAAACGTGTTACCTAAAGCTTTACATACGATCTTATATTTTTTTTTACTTTTTATGTTGTGAGCAAGATTTTACATTTTTAGAATTTTCCTTTTTGTGTTTTATAATTTTGAGATCAATTATGTATAAATTTACAATTTCCTTTCATTAATTTTTATCTTAATGTTGTGATAAGTAATTTACAGTTTCCTTTTTTATGTGCTTTATAATTTTATGATCAATAATTTACATATTTAAAATAAATTTCCTTTTATTCATTTTTTTGTATTTTATATTTTTGTGAACAATAATTTACATATTTACAATTATTTAATTTTATTAATTTTTCTGTATTTTATACTTTTGTGATCAATAATTTACATATTTACAATTATTTAATGTTATTAATTTTTTTATATTTTATACTTTTGTGATCTATAATTTACATATTTACAATTATTTAATTTAATTAATTTTTTGTAATTTTATACTTTGGTGATCAATAATTTACATATTTACAATTATTTAATTTTATTCATTTTTATTTTATTTTATACTTTTGAGAACAATAATTTACATATTTAAAAAGGATTTTCTTTTTTTCCTTTTTTTTATTTTAAACCTTTGGGATCAATAATTTACATATTTACAATTAATTTAATTTTATTAATTTTTTTGGTATTTTATACTTTTGTGATCAATAGTTTACATATTTAAAATTAATTTCCTTTTATTCATTTTTGTGTATTTTATACTTTTGTGATAAATAGTTTACATATTTAAAATTAATTTCCTTTTATTATTATTTTTTTATTTTAAACTTTTGTGATCAATAATTTTCATATTTACAATTAATTTATTTTTTTTTGATTTTATACTTTTGTTATCAATAATTTACAATTAAATTAATTTTTTTTGTTTTATTCTTTTGTGATCAATAATTTACATATTTACAATCAATTTTCTTTTTTGTTGTTGTGTTTTATAATTTTGGTGTCAAAAATTTACATCTCTACAGTCTTCTAGTCCTAAAACACATGCAGACCTTCCAACTCTTTTGATCGACAAAATTGTATTTTTCTTAAATGAAAATACCTTTTATTTCTGTTCTGTTGCATAATTTCAATACATGTACTTCAATCTTATGATATTATGTATGAGTAATATTTTCATGATAACATGCATGCAGTTGTTGCATACTGTCATATTCGTATATATTCCAGAGATTGGGATCTTTCTTGTTGATGGGATTAGTGCACTGTATTTACAAAAGCAATTAGTATTTTTCAAACTGAATAAACAGTTTGAATTGGTTTGTAGTAAATATAGTAAAAAACCTTAATGAGCCTGGCATCATACCCAGCATGGCCACTAAACCTGGTAACATACCCAGCATGGCCACATGAGCCTGGTAACATACCCAGCATGACCACATGAGCCTGGCAACATACCCAGCATGGCCACTAAGCCTGGTAACATACCCAGCATGTCCACATGCTGGTAACATACCCTGCATGGCCACATGAGCCTGGTAACATACCTAGCATGACCACATGAGCGTGGCAACATACCCAGCATGGCCACTAAGCCTGGTAACATACCCAGCATGTCCACATGAGCCTGGTAATATACCTGGCATGGCCACTAAGCCTGGCAACATACCCAGCATGTCCACATGAGCCTGGTAATATACCTGGCATGGCCACTAAGCCTGGTAACATACCCAGCATGTCCACATGAGCCTGGTAACATACCCATCTTGACCACATATTGGACACTAAGAATACAGGAAAAGTTCCAATATATTTAATTACAAAGTTCTGTTGTAAATTGACATGAACATTAGTAAAAGATTTAAAACACAAACACAACTCCCCCCACCCCCCCTTAAAAACAATGAACAAAGTACGAAATAATATTCACTTATCATTTTATAGAAATCTGAAATATAACTTGTGTACATTTCACTTTAAAAGTTTTACAAACTATTTTAGTAAAATACCTTCTTCAAATTTGTTGCATGGGGCATACAAAATATGTTAAGAAATTGTACAAAAAATGTCTTCATCTGTAGGTGTAACAGGTAAGTATGAAATGTGGAGATAAACCAAACCCCAGGCCATATCTCATTTAGTTTATAAACCAAACACCAGGCCCAGATCTCATTTAGTTTATAAACCAAACACCAGGCCAGATCTCATTTAGTTTATAAACAAAACACCAGGCCAGATCTCATTTAGTTTATAAACCAAACACCAGGCCCAGATCTCATTTAGTTTATAAACCAAACACCAGGCCAGATCTCATTTAGTTCTAAACCAAACACCAGGCCAGATCTCATTTAGTTTATAAACCAAACACCAGGCCCAGATCTCAATTAGTTTATAAACCAAACACCAGGCCAGATCTCATTTAGTTTTAAACCAAACACCAGGCCAGATCTCATTTAGTTTATAAACCAAACACCAGGCCAGATCTCATTTAGTTTTAAACCAAACACCAGGCCAGATCTCATTTAGTTTATAAACCAAACACCAGGCCAGATCTCATTTAGTTTTAAACGAAACACCAGGCCAGATCTCATTTACATGTAGTTTTAAACCAAACACCAGGCAGATCTCATTTAGTTTATAAACCAAACACCAGGCCCAGATTTCATTTAGTTTATAAACCAAACACCAGGCCCAGATCTTATTTAGTTTATAAACCAAACACCAGGCCCAGATCTCATTTAGTTTATAAACCAAACACCAGGCTCAGATCTCATTTAGTTTATAAACCAAACACCAGACCCAGGTCTCATTGAACACCAGGCCCAGATCTCATTTAGTTTATAAATTTATTTATTTTGTTATTGTTTTATAGTTGAAGCCCAAACTTTTAAAAAAATACAAAACAAAAAAATCATCATTATTTATAATCATTATCCGTAAAATAAATCTTTTAGCATTATTAAACTGTTGTCAGTGTGATTTGCTTGTTTCCTTCTTGTCAGTGGTCTAATAATCGTACCCAGAACATTTGTACATGTTAAACACATTTGTATAAGAATTTATAGAACGCTAGTCTTCGCATTAACATTGGTGCAATGTGCATCTCTATGCCGGTATCTGGTGGTCTGCAACCCAATATTGCAAATTTTATCACTGTATCTATAATAAAAGTATCATACAAGAAAAACATGAAGATTAAATGTAAACAAACAATAAAATGCCATTTCGCAAGTTTGACATATTTTATTTTATTTGTTTCTTTGTTTGACTGATTTTTAATGTTACATGCACACCATACAATCAGGATACAGTACCAGAAGATAACTGTTTCACAATAATGCCAATTACATTTATAGGTTCAAGTTATTCAAGAAGATTAATATGAAAACATAATAGGACTCTCAAAATAGTTGGAGAATTCAATGGTGCTCGAGCAAATCGAGTTTCAGCTACCCAAAGTTAGACTGCATACCATTTATATTAAATGATGTTTGGATACAAATATTTTATGTTTAATTCCTTACCTGGGCCGTACTTTATTGATGCAATTAGATAACACAAAAATCAACAGGTATGAAATACAAGTGTGGACACAGAAAGATGTCTCGCCGGAATTCCGCATCAGTAAGGAAAAAAAATTACGTCATAAGCATTACGTAAATACCATTAAATTGTTAATTATCATTTAAAATATACAATGCATGGTTACAGAGAAACAGACTAATCGTAAAACTTTAACTTAGTCTCTGGACCATAAAATTGAGGTCATGGTCAGTTGAAACCTACGAGACACTCATGTACTAATCATTAGAAATCTATATACCAAATACTTTCATCCTACCATGCGTGGTTACAGAGGAAGTGCCCTAATCCAAAAACTTTAACGTAGTCGCTGGACTGTGAAATTGAGGTCAAGGTCAGGTGACACCTACCAGACAGTCATGTACTATTCATCAGCAACCTATATACCAAATATTGTCATCCTACCATGCATGTTTACAGAAGAACAGCCGGATTCCCATACATATGTCTCGCCTCCAGCGACTATCGTCGCAGGCGAGACAAAAATGACAAGATCAACATCCACTTTTGACTCGGGACAGTATAGAGGCTGGCTCTTCCAATTATCACCCAGCCACCAGTAATTGGTGTTACCCAAGGTGTAAACTGATTCTAGACCCAACCAGTTACATCTGCTGACTTTCACCATGTTCATCTTCCACCACCAACCTTTGTGTTTCCCAATTCTCCCTTCTTCGTCCCTTCACTACATGTCACTGTCTCACATTTCCCCTTGCAAAAAGGGGGGGGCGAGACAAAAATTAAAAGTTGTTTTCAAAATTAATGTTTTAATGAAGCAAGTTTTTACACAAAAAGTGTCTGTCGAATCTTTGACGTCTGAAACCTTAAATATACAAATCCAAATATTCTCAGTCATGTTTGTTGTATAAATATTTGTAGCCCAATTTCTAAATATGGTATTTAGACACTTTCAAAATCTGTCAGAGAACAAAAAGTCATAAATTTACAAGCTACAGACAATGATGCTGAATGCATAAATATTGTGTGGAAATTTCAAGCTATGTATTGCTTGGACAGGATTACTGCCCTTGTTAAAAACTTCATTTTAATTGTCTTGCCTTTACTGGGCTTGTTTCAGCTACAGTTTTGTATTTAAACCTTTAATAAAGTGTTATGATAGTATAGATGTTATGTGATATCAATTACGAGATTTTCTTAAAAATGGCAGTTCAGACTTAAAAGAATTGGTACTCACTAAGTCATTGCCTAGTACCAAGAAGGCATGACAAGGTCATTACCATAATGTTCACTTGTGAGGAACTGACATGCCTGACATCCGTAGAATAAATACTACAAGACCTGTAGTACATGTACATGAATAATCAGAACAAGGTGAAACCTGCAACAATGGACACCTATAAGTATAACATACCAATAATGATAAAGGGCACCTATATAAAACACACCTCTGTTAATAAAGGGCACCTTGTCAACTGTAGTAAATTATATTAACCTTGGCTTCTTTGATAATATTTTATATATTTTCTACAACAAATCATTGTTTATAAAGGGCACTCTAGGTCAATGCTAATTTATATCCTGTACCTTTTAAAGATGGCAACCCCCAGCATAATGACGTTTATCTTTAATACAAATGACGGAGCTATGCAAATTATATTGTTTATATAATACAATACACGGAGGTTAACCTGTTTGGAAATCATGCACAGAAGGACCATTTTAACCGTGTTATTATTTATTATGTATTCTAAAAAACATACAACATGGTATTGTCATTCTTACATACATCCTTCTTATAGGTAACGTTGTGTCCAACCCAGGCCCTAGATTACCTTCTAGGTGTTAGGAACACAAACAATGGTATGACAAGGTAAACGCCACTGCGCTTTATCTATTACCTACACCCTGGGACACACATCCAACATTCAGACATTCCAGGAAAACAGCAGAAGATATGCAAATGCTCCCTCATGTGTGACAAAATTGTCATAGACACTTTAATGTTTAATAAAGATAAACAATGTCATAACCATTTTATTTAATGACAATTTACATTTAGGAATTCAGTACTGAAGCTATACAAACAAAAAGAAATTCCTGTGATCATATTTATGTTCTAGCAATTTTTGAATATTTTATGCATTTTTTTTGTTTATTTAGGTTTTTTTAAATTTTTTTTAAATTTTTGATCAATAATTTACATATTTACAGTTTTTTTATTGTTGTTTTGGTATTTTTTTCTTGTTTTATCCTTTTTTATACTTTTGTTATCAATAATGTACATATTTACACAAGTTTAGTTTCATTTTTACTTACTATCAGATACCATGATTCCATGGACTCGGAATCTATATAGACAGGTTACACTTCCTCCATAGTTCGATAAAATAATCAATTTATATGTTTTAAATTCTAAGTGTGATGCCTGCAAAAAAAATTTTTTAATCAATTGAAAAAATTCAATATAATAACCATTAAGTCTTTATAGAACATTAAATGTGTCTAATCAATACTGATGTCATGCTTGGCACATACTTGTAAACACAGCCTTTTTCTAATTTCACTCAAGTGTGGCACAGCCGTTAAAACTAGACAAAGTCGATCTAGCGATCACTGATACCCCCGCTTTTGTAAAAAGTTCTAACGTTTTTCGTGGACTCTGACCTTGAAATTTGACAAATTTCCCCGATAATGGATAGGCTTCTAAGCAACATAATATATAACAGTATCCCACAGTTTCATTCAAATCGAATGCAAACTTTTTGAGTTCTTGTCCAGAAACAACATTTTTTCTAAATATTTTTAAAGTTTTTGCGGACTGCGACCTAGATTTTTCACGGATTTCCCCCAAAACTGATAGGCTTCTTACCAACCTGATACATGTATATAACAATATCTTAAAGTTTCATTCAAATCACATGCAAACTTTTTGAGTTATCGTCCGGAAACAACTTTTTTGTAAAAAATTCTAACGTTTTTCATAGACTGCGACCTTGAAATTCAACAGATTTCCCCCATAATCAATAGGCTTTTTACCAACCTGATATATAACAATATCCCAAAGTTTCATTCAAATCGGATGCAAACTTTTTGAGATATTGTCCAGAAACAACTTTTTTGTTAAAATTTCTAATGTTTTTCGTGGACTGTGACCTTGAAATTTGACGGATTTCCCCCAAAATCGATAGACTTCTTACCATCCTGATATATAACAATATCCCAAAGTTTCATTTAAATCGGATATAAACTTTTAGAATTATCATCCGAAACCAAATGTGGACGGACGAATGGACGGATGGAAGGACGGACGGACATGAGGACCACTATATACCCCCCGACTCTGTTGGGTGGGGGTATAAAAATGCCGTGTTTTGTGAAGATGTGAAGTCATCTTCATTAAAAAAAGCTTCAGCATTAAGCTAAACCTGAAGTGGAACATTAGGACAGACGAAGGAATGAAAGGCAGAAAGGATAGAAATTTATTTCATGTTTTTTTTTCATAACAAATACATTGTCATAGTAGAAGGTAAATTTTATAACAACTTATGGAAACTACTGATAAAATGTTATTCTATTCATAACATTAAGAGTGATATAGAAGGTCCAAGAGTGGTGTTAAAGGTACGTTTGTTTGCATTAAGGAAGCCTTATATAGAACAACATTTCTTTTTATGAAGAATACATATAGGGAAGCCAACACATAATCGTCAATTATAATCACAAATTACAATTAAAAACAATGTGTTGGGATGCCAACACAGAAGTCGCCCAAAATCCCCATGGATAGTATTGCGTTCTACTCAGGACATTGAAATGTACCTACACATCAAATTTCATTAAAATCAGACGTTTAAAATTTGACGCGTTTTTGGTGGCCATTTTGAAACGCCAGGTGGGAAAAAAAATTCCAAATTTAGATTTTCACTCGGGACACTTAAATCCACCTCCACACCAAATTTTGTTGCAATCGGAGCACGTTAAATGTCATCGAGATCGCATAACGTTGAAAATTATACACGTTTTTGGCGACCATTTTGAAACCCGACTTCGGAGAAAAAATTTAAAGGTAGCGTTTCACTCGAAATACTAACGTCTACCTCCATACTAAATTTCGTTGAATTCGGACCACGGGAAAATTTTTGACATTTTGGGTGGAGGCCGTCAAGTGGCGGCCATTTTGAAATGGCGGCCATTATCAAAATTCTGACTATTGACTGCACCCCTCCATATGTCGATCTACAACTGTGCCAAGTTTCATTTGATTCTATTAAGGCGTCTCTGAGAAATGTGGCGGACAAGTTCACGGTCTAGAAAAAGTGGAAACCGAAATAATAATAATAATTAAAAATAATGTGTTGGGATGCCAACACAGAAGTCGCCCAAAATCCCCATGGATAGTATTGCGTTCCACTCAGGACATTAAGATGTACCTACATATCAAATTTCATTCAAATCGGACAACGTTTAAAATTTGCCGCGTTTTTGGCGGCCATTTTGAAACGCCAGGTGGGGAAAAAAAATTCTGAATTTGGATTTCCACTCGATACACTTAAATCCACCTCCACACCAAATTTTGTTGCAATAGGAGCACGTTAAATGTCATCGAGATCGCATAACGTTGAAAATTATACACGTTTTTGGCGGCCATTTTGAAACCCGACGTCGGAGAAAAAATTTAAAGGTAGCGTTTCACTCGAAATACTAACATCTACCTCCATACCAAATTTCGTTGAATTCGGACCACGGGAAATTTTTTGCCATTTTTGGGTGGGTGTCGTCAAGTGGCGGCACTTTTGAAATGGCGGCCATTATCAAAATTCTGACTATTGACTGCACCCCTCCATATGTCGATCTACAACTGTGCCAAGTTTCATTTGATTCTATTAAGGCGTCTCTGAGAAATTTGGCGGACAAGTTCACGGTCTAGAAAAAGTGGAAACCGAAATAATAATAATAATTAAAAATAATGTGTTGGGATGCCAACACAGAAGTCGCCCAAAATCCCCATGGATAGTATTGCGTTCCACTCAGGACATTAAGATGTACCTACATATCAAATTTCATTCAAATCGGACAACGTTTAAAATTTGACGCGTTTTTGGTGGCCATTTTGAAACGCCAGGTGGGGAAAAAAAATTCTGAATTTGGATTTCCACTCGATACACTTAAATCCACCTCCACACCAAATTTTGTTGCAATAGGAGCACGTTAAATGTCATCGAGATCGCATAACGTTGAAAATTATACACGTTTTTGGCGGCCATTTTGAAACCCGACGTCGGAGAAAAAATTTAAAGGTAGCGTTTCACTCGAAATACTAACATCTACCTCCATACCAAATTTCGTTGAATTCGGACCACGGGAAAATTTTTGCCATTTTTGGGTGGGTGTCGTCAAGTGGCGGCCATTTTGAAATGGCGGCCATTATCAAAATTCTGACTATTGACTGCACCCCTCCATATGTCGATCTACAACTGTGCCAAGTTTCATTTGATTCTATTAAGGCGTCTCTGAGAAATTTGGCGGACAAGTTCACGGTCTAGAAAAAGTGGAAAACGAAATAATAATAATAAAAATAATAATAATTAAAAATAATGTGTTGGGATGCCAACACAGAAGTCGCCCAAAATCCCCATGGATAGTATGGCGTTCCACTCAGGACATTGAAATGAACCTGCATATCAAATTTCATTAAAATCGGACAACGTTTAAAATTTCACCCGTTTTTGGCCGCCATTTTGGAAACCACGGTCGAGAAAAAATTTCGAATGTAGAGTTCCACTCGGGACACTTAATTCTACCTCCACACCAAATTTCATTGCAATCGGAGCACGTTAAATGTCATCGAGATCGCATAACGTTGAACATTATACACTTTTTAGGCGGCCATTTTGAAACCGGAAGTCCGAGAAAACATTTAAAGGTAGCGTTTCACTCGAAATACTAACAGCTACCTCCATACCAAATTTCGTTGAATTCAGACCACGGGAAATGTTTTGTCATTTTTGGGTGGGTTTCGTCAAGTGGCGGCCATTTTGAAATGGCGGCCATTATCAAAATTCTGACTATTGACTGCACCCCTCCATATGCCCATCTACAACTGTGCCAAGATTCATTTGATTCTATTAAGGCGTCTCTTAGAAACGTGTCGGACAAGTTCACGATCTAGAAAAAGGAGAAACCGGAATAATAATAATAATAATTAAAATTTACGTTTCCCGAAACGTTGAAGTCGCCTCCCGTTCCGCACTTTTGACCGAGTAGAGGGAACTAAAAGTTAAGAGCACAACTTCATAACATGAGCTTTCAGTTGGCCAAGTTTCATTTCGATCGGTTAAAAGATGAGCGAGAAAACGAGCAAAGTTTAAAACGGCCGCCATTTTGAAACCGGAAGTCGGACAAAAAATTTTTTTTGCAAAAATGCTCAGGATAGTTAGCTGTATCAGTATACCAATTTTCATTGAAATTGCTCTGGCCATAACTGAGATCTGACAACGGCCGCCATTTTGTAAAACTTTAAAACGGCCGCCATTTTGAAACCGGAAGTCGGACAAAAATTCTAAAAATAGTGGCACACTCAGGGTATCATAAGCTACCTGTATACCAAATTTCGTTTAAATCGGATGACGTTTAAATTTTTACAGTTTTAGGGGGGTGGTGTTGGGATGGCGGCCATTTTGAAATGTCGGCCGCGTCAAATTTTTTTTTGCAAAAATGCTCGGGATTGGGAGCTGTATCAGTATACCAATTTTCATTGAAATTGCTTTGGCAATTACTGAGATCTGACAACGGCCGTCAATTTTTTTCAACGGCGGCCATTTTGAAAATGGCGGCCATTTTGAAAATTTCAAAAGTGGATTGCACAACTTCAGGTCACCCTTATTATGTTCCCAAAGTTTCATTTCGATCGGTTAAAAGATGAGCGAGAAAACGAGCGGACAACATTGCGAGGGGAAAAAGGAAAACATAATAATAATAATAATAATAAGAAACGGAGTAAAAACAATAAGTCGCCCGACACTTCGTGGTCGGCGACTTAATAATAATAATAATTAAAATTTACGTTTCCCGAAACGTTGAAGTCGCCTCCCGTTCCGCACTTTTGACCGAGTAGAGGGAACTAAAAGTCAAGAGCACAACTTCATAACATGAGCTTTCAGTTGGCCAAGTTTCATTTCGATCGGTTAAATGATGAGCGAGAAAACGAGCAAACTTTAAAACGGCCGCCATTTTGAAACCGGAAGTCGGACAAAATTTTTTTTTTGCAAAAATGCTCAGGATAGTTAGCTGTATCAGTATACCAATTTTCATTGAAATTGCTCTGGCCATAACTGAGATCTGACAACGGCCGCCATTTTGTAAAACTTTAAAACGGCCGCCATTTTGAAACCGGAAGTCGGACAAAACATTTTTAAACAGTGGCACACTTAGGGTATCATAAGCTACCTGTATACCAAATTTCGTCTAAATCGGATGACGTTTAAATTTTTACATTTTTAGGGGGGTGGTGTTCGGATGGCGGCCATTTTGAAATGTCGGCCGCGTCAAATTTTTTTTTGCAAAAATGCTCGGGATAGTTAGCTGTACCAGTATACCAATTTTCATTGAAATTGCTTTGGCAATTACTGAGATCTGACAACGGCCGTCATTTTTTTCAACGGCGGCCATTTTGAAAATGGCGGCCATTTTGAAAATTTCAAAAGTGGAATGCACAACTTCAGGTCACCCTTAACATGTTCCCAAAGTTTCATTTCGATCGGTAAAAAGATGAGCGAGAAAACGAGCGGACAACATTGCGAGGGGAAAAAGGAAAACATAATAATAATAAAATTTACGTTTCCCGAAACGTTGAAGTCGCCTCCCGTTCCGCACTTTTGACCGAGTAGAGGGAACTAAAAGTCAAGAGCACAACTTCATAACATGAGCTTTCAGTTGGCCAAGTTTCATTTCGATCGGTTAAAAGATGAGCGAGAAAACGAGCAAACTTTAAAACGGCCGCCATTTTGAAACCGGAAGTCGGACAAAAAATTTTTTTTGCAAAAATGCTCAGGATAGTTAGCTGTATCAGTATACCAATTTTCATTGAAATTGCTCTGGCCATAACTGAGATCTGACAACGGCCGCCATTTTGTAAAACTTTAAAACGGCCGCCATTTTGAAACCGGAAGTCGGACAAAAATTTTGAAAATAGTGGCACACTCAGGGTATCATAAGCTACCTGTATACCAAATTTCGTTTAAATCGGATGACGTTTAAATTTTTACAGTTTTAGGGGGGTGGTGTTCGGATGGCGGCCATTTTGAAATGTCGGCCGCGTCAAATTTTTTTTTGCAAAAATGCTCGGGATAGGGAGCTGTATCAGTATACCAATTTTCATTGAAATTGCTTTGGCAATTACTGAGATCTGACAACGGCCGTCATTTTTTTTCAACGGCGGCCATTTTAAAAATGGCGGCCATTTTGAAAATTTCAAAAGTGGATTGCACAACTTCAGGTCACCCTTAAGATGTTCCCAAAGTTTCATTTCGATCGGTTAAAAGATGAGCGAGAAAACGAGCGGACAACATTGCGAGGGGAAAAAGGAAAACATAATAATAATAATAATAATAAGAAACGGAGTAAAAACAATAAGTCGCCCGACACTTCGTGGTCGGCGACTTAATAATAAGAAACGGAGTAAAAACAATAAGTCGCCCGACACTTCGTGGTCGGCGACTTAATAATAAGAAACGGTGCAAAAACAATAAGTCGCCAAAACTTCGTTTTGGGCGACTTAATAATAATAATAATAATTAAAAAAATGTGTTGGGATGCCAACACAGAAGTCGCCCAAAATCCCCATGGATAGTATTGCGTTCCACTCAGGACATTAAGATGTACCTACATATCAAATTTCATTCAAATCGGACAACGTTTAAAATTTGACCCGTTTTTGGCAGCCATTTTGAAACGCCAGGTGGGAAAAAAAATTCTGAATTTGGATTTCCACTCGATACACTTAAATCCACCTCCACACCAAATTTTGTTGCAATCGGAGCACGTTAAATGTCATCGAGATCGCATAACGTTGAAAATTATACACGTTTTTGGCGGCCATTTTGAAACCCGACGTCGGAGAAAAAATTTAAAGGTAGCGTTTCACTCGAAATACTAACATCTACCTCCATACCAAATTTCGTTGAATTCGGACCACGGGAAAATGTTTTGCCATTTTTGGGTGGGTGTCGTCAAGTGGCGGCCATTTTGAAATGGCGGCCATTATCAAAATTCTGACTATTGACTGCACCCTTCCATATGTCGATCTACAACTGTGCCAAGTTTCATTTGATTCTATTAAGGCGTCTCTGAGAAATGTGTCGGAGAAGTTCACGGTCTAGAAAAAGTGGAAACCGAAATAAATAATAATAAAAATAATAATAATAATAATAATAAGAAACGGTGCAAAAACAAAAGTCGCCAAAACTTCGTTTTGGGCGACTTAATAATAATAATAATAATAATAATAATAAGAAACGGGGCAAAAACAATAAGTCGCCAAAACTTCGTTTTGGGCGACTTAATAAGAAAGTCCTGTGGAACCCAATACGAATTGTGTATAAGACAAAAATATATATCTTTAGAGAGGCTCTATAGAAACAACTAATATTAAAATAAAACAGTACCCAGTCTATAGGGAAGCCCTACAGATTGGGGCCCTGCTGTAGAGAAGCCCTACAAAAAATCTAACGTAAAAATGGCGGAATGTAATATGAACCTTGGAGCTCATCTGACCAGTTCAACTCGCATCCTGCAACAAAAAAACAAGCAAAAAGAGGCTAAAAGCAGGTAGTTACACGCCCAAAATGTGACATTGTCTTGAATCCAGATCAACACTGCATGCAATGCTGTGCATGTGAGGTTAACTTCTGTACGAATTGCACAAATATATCGCCAACACTGGCACTTGCACTCAAGGAAGACATGACACAAAATTTTAAATGGACTTGTAATGTGTGGAAACAAAACTTTCCTTGCATGACAAGCCTATCACAACAGCACAAAACCATTGATGAACAAGTGTGGACACAGAAAAATGTCTCGCCTGATTTCCGCATCAGTAATGAAAAAAATGATGTCATAAGCATTATGTAAATAGCATTATATTGTTATCATTTAAAATATGCAATGCATGGTTACAGAGAAACGGACCATATCCAAAAATGTTAATTTAGTCACTGGACCGTCATCCTAACAAGTCATGGTTTCTGTGTGGACACATTAGGACACAGAAACCCTGACTTGTGAGGATGCTGGACTGTGAAATTGAGGTCATGGTCAGTTGAAACCTACTAAACACTAATGTACTAATCATAAGCAATCTATATACAAAATATGGTCATCCTACCATGCATGGTTACAGAGGAACTGCCCTAATACAAAAACTTTAACGTAGTCGCTGGACCGTGAAATTGAAGTCAAGGTCTGGCGACACCTACCAGACAGTCAAGTACTATTCATCAGCAACCTATATACCAAATATTGTCATCCTACCATGCATGGTTACAGAAGAACTGCCGTAATCCAAAAACTTTAAAGTAGTCGCTGGACCATGAAATTGAGGTCAAGGTCAGGGGACAGGTGACTGACTGGCAAGTCCTCAACATAATCTACCACTGGACCAAATTTGATGGACCTAGGGCTTAGGCTTACAAAGATATGAAGCAAGATGTCCAAGTGTTTACGCCGCCACCACTGGAGTCCCATACATGTGTCTCGCCTCCAGCGACTATCGTCGCAGGTGAGACAAAAAATAGACAACAAAATAAATAGAATTGAAAAGCAACTAGAAGGTAAAGATGCAGACATTGAAGTTAAAGTCAAATCCGAAATTACATCATTAAGAGTATGTTTAGCTAATGAAATGAAGGAAGAAATCAAAACCTCACTTCAAGACGATGTATAAAATGAGTTGTATGAAATTGAAGACCAAAGACAAAGAGTATTAAACATCATCATTTTTAATATTCCTGAGTGCACAAGCAAAAACAACAATGATAGAAAAAAATATGACTGCCAAACCTTCGTAGAGTTGTGTGAAAGTACAGGTGTGCAGAGTCCGGACCTAAAAGTAGCTTTCAGACTTGGGAAATATAAAGACAAAAACAAGAGAAACCTGAAAATATTGAACAACAAAACACAGGAAAGAAATACTTGACAATGCATCAAAAATTAAACAACTACCCAGCTCCCATCCACTAGCTAGATGTATAATTGTAAAAGACCTGACACCAAGACAAAGAATTAAATAAATTGTTTGTTTGAAGAATGATGTTCAATGCCACTTTCAGCAACTTTTCAGCTATATCATGGCATCCAGTCTTTATTGGGGGAGGAAGCCGGAGTACCCAGAGAAAGAATTAAATAAAAAGAGAAGATAGAGAAATAAGTACACTAAAACAAATAAACAGACTGAATACATGTACAATGAAGAACCAATATGTGATGTTGCTGAGGACACCACCTCGGCAATATGTACCATACAAAATGTCCATCTGACAAATCATGACGAGATGGACCTCTCTTATCAACTATCCCAACCCCTTCTAGCACCAATAAAAATACTCAAAAAGGGAACTATATTTATGCTACCAGATTTACATGCAACTGGAGACAAAGGGGACAAAACAGTCACAGGGGCCATGGGCAGGAAAAGAGATGGCACTAACCCAAACACCTAAATGCCGACAGTCTTTTAAACAAGCTGGATGAACTACAGGCACTGGCATCATGTAACCAGTATGCCATTATAACTATTAGTGAGATTTTCACAAAAAATAGTAAGGAAGATGTTAATGAAGTTATATGGAAATTACTAGGATACACTACTAGAATTTAGTGGGTGCATAATATATACCAAAGAAACATTAAAAACATTTCAGTTGAAAAATAGCAAAGAAAACCAACCGAACAACAAGAGTCAAAAGTCAAGGGACAGTTACAAATCCAGATATAGACAAACGCAACACAAAAAACAGAAAGAGAGTAACACGAAATTGCACAAAAACTATGTTGAGCACCTGCAAGGTCAAAAGCTTCTTATATCATGTATATATAGAAGCCCCAGTGCAAACTCTATATATATTCAATGTATTGAAGAGTTAAACGATATACTAAAACGAAATAAACACCTCAACATAAAATTCTACTGCATGTTATACATGGGTGACTTCAATTTCAAGGAGGGAAACTGGCATTTACTAAATACAAATGCTGGGCAAGACCACCTAGCAAGTAAATTTGTAGAAATAGTCCAAGTATCATTCCAATCAAAATGTTAAATAGCAGGTGCACAATGGCACTAAGTAACACAGATTCTGTTAAAGTTTTATCAAAGCCCAATCAGTGGTGTAGTAGTTGAGCATAACAAAAAGTGTAACAGACGGACAGACACCCCTATCACAATATACCCCCTGCTAGGTATAATAAACATCATTCTACTCCCATTAAATAGAAAAAAATCGCAAAAGTCTGAAATGGCCGGGTTGCGAAGCAAGTGCCTTAATAAATATTAATGATTTACAATTTATTGGAAATAGGTTTTGGGTTTGTGTAAAAAAAATGTAATACACAAAATAGGCACCATCTTATGCAAATGTTCTCCAAAATGACTTAGTTCCAAAGTCTGGAAAATTAGGAAAAAAATCCTCAAACAGTTCCAGAATAGCAAGTGCACAACTTCAATACATGTGCAATCTTTCTGTGAAGTTCAGAGAGCTGGGTTGAAAACTGTAGTAGTTACACAAAATAGGTACCATCTTCTGCAAATGTTCTGAAAAATAACTAAGTTCCCAGGTCTGGAAAATTATGAAAAAATCCTGGAACACTTCCATAATTGCAGGTGTACAACTTTGCAATCTTTCTGTTTCACCCTCCCCCCTACCCCCCCTTTCTGACTTACAATACTATAACCTTGGTTTGCACTTTGTAGATTTGAACAAAAGAATGAGTCCTTATGTAAACAATATGGCATTAGACAACACTAGTCCACCTTGAAATTAATTGTGAACATTAACATGGTATTTGTAACAGTGCATTTTTAGTTTCTATTAAAAAACTTGCATATTCAGAAAATACTTCATTGATCACTGGTATGTACGTTTTTACAGTTAATGATGTGTGCAGGGTACCAGTCACCCCCTTTTGTAAATAAAGTCGCATAAATATTGTCAGGTTAACTATTCTTATTCCAGTCTCCTTAATTGTCTTACCTGCACAGGGAAAAACTGTAAAGGATTTCCATCATCTTGGAATGTAAAATGTCCCAATATTTCTCCGTTTGATTCCTTGTTCAAACCCTAAAATGTGTAACAATGTAATATTTTTACTCTTGATGATATATTGTTATTAATGAAAGAAGTAGGCCCATGTCATAATTAGTTGTAAAACATCTGTTTATTACAAAATGTTTTAAATTTAATGTAAAACATCTGTTTTAATAGTCTGTGTGGACAAAATGGACTAGTTCAGGACAAAGGAACTTTACTACAGCATTAAAATAATGTTAGATATGATATGTATCAACTGAAAACTGTTTAAAATGTCTGAATCTGAATACCTCACAACTTACCAGAACCATAAAATCTTTAGGAGCATTTGATATTTTACCATCAGGAGAAAGTGATTTAGGAATATGTTCCAGAGTAAATGCTGTTGGTTTGATGACTACAGCCAGTTCTATAACTAAGTAGCCCTGAGCTCCTTGGAATGCCCAACAGTTTCCTGGATAAACCTCAGGCTGAAATAACATAATATTTTCAAGAAAACAACATATAATAAACTAATATTGTTTTTTCAAGTTGGACAGTTTACTCTCAGTTTTCAAATATGCTGACCATCACAAAATTTTTTAAGTTTTTGAGATGTTTTGAATATAAATCTGATTTTTTTGCAGTATAATGCTTAAAAGCTATACAGACAAAACACAAAACATTTTGATTTTAAGTGCCAGTTAATATAACAATTTCACACTGTTACTATATAAACAATTCACATGTCAACCAATTATGATGACATACTTGAAAACACAATATGTGATAATTTGATGAGACATAATGATATTATGCTATAAACACTGTACATAATAGAAGAAATGGTTGATCCCTAATGAACTGATGTTGGATGAATTTATTAGTATATCAATTTACCTGTATGGCAGTTCTTGAAGGTTTTGTGGCCTACCCATCAGGAATCATCCCATATAAATAATAATATTTATTTGGTGAACTCTTTGGGTGACTGTCTATTATAGTTCCCCCTGGTGGTAATAAAGCTTATATACTATTTCACACAACTGAATTACATAAGATTAGAGGAAAAAAATTTTTATTATTAGCGACATTGTCCTTGCTTGTTTGTTTGATTTGGCATTCAATTTCAATAACACATTAATAGTCAAAATACAATGACCTGTCAGGTATTTTTTACCCTTTGGCCAATTATAGTTCTGAATACAGATAACAGCTGTTTAGAAAACTGCTTCAATCTATTCTTTTTAAAACTCTTCGTCAGTAATGGCTGGACATTTAAATTGCAGCTACTCTAGAACGAATAATCGTAACCTCGCTTTTTTTTGGTGAGGGTACGAATTTAGTCCCATTACTCGTAATGTAGCAGAGCAGGAGTGAATCACTCGATCCCGGCACTGTGATGTCCAAAAGAAGTTGCATATACTATCAGACGTGGTCAATCTTGATATCTTTCGACAGTGTCACCATTTTTGTATCGGTTTCACGTTTAAAAGGATCATTATTGATACGTGATGATATTTGTTGCCGTTTTTAATAACCCGCTATGAGTTGTGTATTAATTGACATTCGTGTCTCTTTTTGATTACGTTTACTACATGAAAAACATTGAGAAACCCGAAACTAAATGGCGTGTTGCATCTTGGGTAATACATATGCAAATTACTGGATTCTTACTAGGGAATGGTTGTTATAGTATGCAAATTAGCACGTTTATAATAAAATTAAGTCACATTATCCATATACGGAAAAATGATCAACAAAGCATTTTCCACATGCATCTTCAAAGACGAAAAAAAGAAATTTCTTTAATAAAAAAAATTGCTTCCCGTTAGTTACGGACTGTCTAAAGCTTTAATAACCTAAAGAAGATGAATATTATTTTTGAATTTTGTATAAATAGACCGAAGTTAGAATTTTTCATTTGCAACATTACAAGCAATAGGACTGAATTCTGCCGTTAATCCTACAAATCACAAAACTAACTTTGGATTATAATGGCAGTAAAATTCGGCCCACAGCTACTAATGCGTGACTCAGGTAAGTTTTAGATTCATACTAAAGCATATTGTCAGAGTGTTTAATGTTAAAGTAAGTAAAAAATTTATTTCACCTGAGTCACACATGAATAGCTGCAATTTAATTGTGGATCCGCTCTTTCTGATGAAGAGCTTGAAAGAAAACAGATTGAAGCAGTTTTCTAAACAGCTGTTATCTATTTTTGGAATTGATTGAGCAATAGGTAGAAAATACCTGACAGGTCATTGTATTTTGACTAAATAAGAAAGGATACTGTGAAAAATATAACCATCTATAAAGAGTTTCATGTGATATATCTATGCAATCACATCATTTGATATAGAATAAAGGTTCCTTATCTGCCGGTTACAACAAAACTATGACAATAACTTTAAATCTTTTCAAACCATGATCAGCAATTTTTAACAAAAATGCACACTGGTGTTTTTAATGACATGATTTTAGATGTGTCTGGTATTCATCATTACTATTCTGGGGCCCTTCTGCATACTTATTTCCATGCAAAGAGAAATTTATGAACATCTCTGAAATATGTTGACATCTGGTACATAGAGAGTATATATTTTTCCAAAAAAAGTTATATTTGTATATACAAATTTCTTAAGTGAATGGATATGTTTAAAGCTAACACTTATGAACATGAGATCACATTGCAAATTTTGATCCATGACAGTAAATAACCAAATGCATAACATACCTGCAGATTCTAATGCAAAGTCTGGTAATCCGATTCTCTCGGCACTATAAAGTTCTATTTCTTTGTTAATAATTGTCTTAATAAGCTGAAAAGATTCATTTACATTGTGTCCAATACAGTTAATTCATAAATAAAACTTTTAATCAACAAGTAAATCTGTGAGCAAATGCCTCACTAGGGATATCCCTGCTTTCACAAAAAGTATTTGGTAAACAGGAAGTAGATAACCAAGAAGCATAAAATCGCTATATGGGGCCTCGGTGGCCAAGAGGTTAAGGTATTTCATCTACTTTGATCACATGTTCTGTCAAAACTGAGATTGCGGGTTCGATTCTCACTGCAGGCAGAGTACTCTTGTACTCAACTCCAACTTAATTGACAAGGATTGCCAGTTTTCCTACTGCAGGTCGGGGGTTTTCTCCAGGTATTCCAGCTTCCTCCCCCAATGAAAACAAGACGCCGTGATATAGCTGAAAAATTGCAGAAAGTGGCATTAAAAACCATCAAACAAACAAAACAACAAACATAAAATCGCTATATACCATATGGTACTATAGGATAAGCAATATGCAAAATATTAGGCTTCTGCATCCTATAGTTGCTTAGAAAACTACCACAGAAATTTTTTATGTGGATGGAATGAACAGATGAGTGAAGGAAAGGATATAGGTAAAACAGTATACCCCTCTCTACTTTGAAGCGCAAATTTCAGAAAATTTCTATCCTAAAGCAGTACAAAAAATAAAATAAACACTTCTTCTTAAAATCTGGCTAAAGTGAAGGGTTACTAATTTAAAGTGGTGTACGAGATCTAGGGAGTCCGAAAATATGGGATTGTAGTAAACCAACATATATACATAAGGTAAAACATAAAAAATATGTTTGCTGGCCTTACTCTGACCCACAATTTTTTGACTGATTAGTGGCAAATTCTTTTATTATGGCCGATGCAAAAAAAGAGAGGGGTACAATGTTTTTGATGAGTCCATCAATCTGTCCATCAGTCAGTCCTATTCTTGTAGGCATAACTACTCTGTAACTACTGATCAGAATTTTATAAAACTTGGTAGGAATGAATGACACCATATGTAGAGGTGCATATTGACAGGAATAATGACACTTTTTTTCTTGAGAGTCCTATGATTGGACTTAACCAAGGCTTGAATCAGAACAAGTCAGATATGGGAAATATTTTTTTCGAGTACTGATGATTTCAGGTTTCTTTTGTAGTATTCAAATGACACTGTATGAAATGTTATTGCATTCATTTTTGCATAAATAAACGAAATAAATTACGCTTGTACATGTTTTGTTTATCTTTATTATTCTGCAATTCCCATGCAGGAAGTTTATTGTGCTTTATAAGGAATGGAAACAAAACCGAAGAGAGTAAATGTATTTGCTTTAGTATATTGAATATAATGGTCAATTAAGCATTATGATTTAGTTCAAAAACAAAAAATTGATAATCAGAAAAACCTCCCAATAAACAAGAAGGAAGACAACCTAACGAGAAAAATAAAAACTTTTACTGATTGTCATGAATTTTAGTGTTCCTATGAACGGAGTTATCATACAAGCAAATGAACATCCGGAACATAGTTTATATCTTTAAAAAAGGCTGCATATATTGTGGCATGGTTTTCGTGTATTTATATGAGTCTTTTGTTTCCAATCGATGCAGAATAGAGTAATAAAAGGTACAAACATTTATATGTTCTTTACACGCTGATTGAAGCTAGATTCTAAAAGAAAATGAGATAATAACCTAGGGACACTCTGTCGGTTAAGGCTTGGATTGATAACCTTTTCAGGTGACAGGTGTTTAGCCAGGTGTGCATAATACTTTTATTATAACATAATTTACAATTTCTTAAATAATTCCCTTTGAAGATGGCATGGCCTATCAGCTGAACAATGATGAATCCACATCACTCATGAATTCTTTGTGCTAATTTTAATTGAAAATAACCGAGTGATTCAGAAAAGAAAAAGAAAATGACAGACATCGAACGCATTGGCTCAGGTAAGAAAAATATGTGACAGCAACTATACTGACAACATAATACACTAGATAGTGATTACTATATGTTGACCTTGCTAAGCAGAAGAGATATATAGAGGTACCAAATTAGTTTGTCAACACATATGATGCAACAACATAGAGTTCACTTTACATAAGAATTACCTGCTTCAAAGTAGCTTTAAAATGTACCATATATATTTTCATTTCTTTTTCACTGAAATAAAATGAAACGACTAAGTGTATGCCGATAAGGATAAGTGAGAATTATAACTGTATTTTGATTATCTATGACTGTGTTGTGCATACTCTGACAAGAATGACATAAGGCTGGAAGTGAACACTCTGATGAATACTTGGCCAGTTGGCTTACAAGGATATCTTGAAGAGGTACAACTCCACTTATTTTCAATTACCTAACCTCTAATAAACATTGTGACTGTTTCAATTAAGCATTATATTTTCAGAGAAAAGGCCCATTTTTTAACTGTTAAACAGCCTTTATGAATTTCCAAATAAAATTACAAGAACCCTTTAATATTATAGGATTAAACACTGGGTTTTAACGACTCACTCACAAACTAAATGAAGTCCGAAGGACTTTATGTCAAGTTTGTGAGGAAGTCGCCGGAGTTTACACATTGATTAATTTCATAAACCCAGTGTTTAATCCTTATAATTCTGTAAAATAATCGTTTCGATTTTTAAAACGGCAAAAACAGCTATCGAAACCCATCTAGACTTCAAAACGTACCTAGGCCGGAAAGCGTAAGCATATGCAAAGCATAGTATCAAAGGAATCGCGGTTCGATAGATATTGAAAGGAAAAAAAACAAAATGACACACTTAATTGTATTTATATTATATTTTATTTGAAATCTCAATCGATTTAATTGGAAATCATTGCGGCAGAGAAAACATTGTCCCCGACGATACGCTTGGAGGAAGCCATCTTGTTTATATTGGATACTGAAAGTAGTCCGCTAAGAGGAAATATCGATATATAAATTATCTGAGATGACGCCATTAAAGTGTGTTTATCCAATCAAAGCACTTAATATAAATAAATTACAGCATGAATAGAATTATACTCGTATAAATTATTGTCTGATCATCTTTGCAGTTCCTGAGAAGCCTTCTGAACATTTTCACAGAGCATCCCATATAAAACCGAGTCCTGCATTATGAACTTCCAATCAGAATAAACAAGTGTGGACACAGAAAGATGTCTCGCATGAATTCCGCATCAGTAATGAAAAAAATTACGTCATAAGCATTACGTAAATAGCATTAAATTGTTATCATTTAAAATATACAATGCATGGTTACATAGAAACGGACCTAATCGTAAAACTTTAACTTAGTCACTGGACCATAAAATGGAGGTCATGGTCAGTTGAAACCTACGAGACAGTCATGTACTAATCATTAGCAATCTATATACCAAATACTTTCATCCTACCATGCATGGTAATAGAGGAAGTGCCCTAATCCAAAAACTTTAACGTAGTTGCTGGACCGTGAAATTGAGGTCAAGGTCAGGTGACACCTACCAGACAGTCATTTACTAGTCATCAGCAACCTATATACCAAATATTGTCATCCTACCATGTGTGGTTACAGAGGAATTGCCTTAAACCCAAAACTTTAACGTAGTCGCTGGACCGTGAAATTGAGGTCAAGGTCAGGTGACACCTACCAGACAGTCATGTACTAGTCATCAGCAACCTATATACCAAATATTGTCATCCTTCCATGCATGGTTACAGAGGAACTGCCGTAACCCAAAAACTTTAACGTAGTCGCTGGACCGTGAAATTGAGGTCAAGGTCAGGTGACACCTACTAGACAGTCATGTACTAGTCATCAGCAACATATATACCAAATATTGTCATCCTACCATGCATGGTTACAGAGGAACTGCCGTAACCCAAAAACTTTAACGTAGTCGCTGGACCGTGAAATTGAGGTCAAGGTCAGGTGACAGGTGACTGACTGGCAAGTACTCATCATAAGCTACCTCAGGACCAAATTTGATGGACCTAGGGCTTGGGCTTACAAAGATATGAAGCAAGATGTCCAAGTGTTTACGCCGCCACCGCCGAAGCCGGATTCCCATACATATGTCTCGCCTCCAGCGACTATCGTCGCAGGCGAGACAAAAACAGAAAGTTTATAAAGGACCATTCAATGAGCAATTAAAAAAAAATTTGTTCAATGGTCATACAAGAAGCCTTCTGAAACATTATTCCAACATGTATATATGTTAAAGTCTTGTGTTGTTATAACAAAATACATAATTCTTACTATATAGTATGGCTTAATTAGCTTTGCAGTTTCTAAACAGAAAGCATTTTCAACCAGATCATGCAGTACTTTTTAATTTCTGATCTTAATAAAAAGCTTTTTTTTTCATAGAGGACCATCCAATACACACATCAATTTTAATTGGCCCAGTAGTTTTAGATTAAAATGTCAAAGTTTGCAATGACAGTGACTGTCCATTGATGCTTTTTTATGTAATTAACCAGACAAACTGCATTATTTGTTTTTTTTTTATGTTCACCCTGTTGTCATGTCATAAAAATTTACCTAAGAAACTTGGGTACCTCCCTGTCTTGTGGAATCTGAAAAAGAGAGAATTGTTTTTTAAGTAATGACTTACATGTATATTTAAAAATATTCTAAAAATGATTTAATAGTGTATCGGGAAACATGAAATTAATCACACTATTTCTTATAACTAGCCCCTTAGTCATATAGTTATGCAGGCAACTGTGCCTTAATTACTGCTCAAGTGCGAGTTCGTAACAGATTTTTTTTAAAAGTGAACAATAAAACAGGAATTATTATTATTATATTATTAACTGATCTTAACAGAACAATGCTTTTCTAACTTTTAGTAAAATAAATTCTACAAAGAAAAAAATATCTGATTTCCAATCAAACATAAGCAGGGGCTTTTAAGTGACTGTATGACATGCTTTTTGGAAGACTGAACTAAATATTCCTTCAAAATTAATTCTTTCAAGGGATTCAGAAAAAAACATAAAAGCCTAAGACAACCCCTGAATAGTTTGGTCTAAATGTATGAAACTATTTTTGCATATAACCATTTAGTTTGTATTTCAAAAAGAGTTCTATGTAAAACTATCTTAATATCAAAAGAACTTTAGAAAATTTAAAATAAATACACATTAATACATTCATTATGTGTAGGTACAACTACCTGTATCACGTCTAGACGGTTGTGTACATTCATCACTACGAGACGTGCAGCGTCAAGTTGTGATGCGAACGCAAGTAACTGTCAAGATGTGATACAGTTTGTTGTACCACTCTTAAATGTATGTAATAATTTTATCTAAAATTAGGAAGTATAAAAAGGGCAGAACAAAACTGGATGTTAAACATTTAACATGCAACAAAGCATTTGTTTATAAAATATTGTCCCTAACGTTACACATATTATGACGTCATATTTCATTCATAGAATGACAGACATTCACCAAATCATTGGTTATATTCAATTCATTTTGACATCAGAAAGTAGTTCCGACAAAATTACATCTTGTATCACCTATAGAGATAATACAAGGTTTTGTATCACACGGGTCGTATCAATTGCTAATTTTTCAGATTTTGACAAAATACATACCCAATTTCAGATAAATATAGATATCTAAAATTTCAAGAACCTTGCCACACGACAATTGTGGGAACATGCAAATGTCTCGCCTGCGTTCTGCATCAGTAACGAAAAAAATGACGTCATAAGCATTACGTAAATAGCATTAAAATGTTATCATTTAAAATATACAATGCATGGTTACAGAGAAATGGACCTAATCCAAAAAATTTAATGTAGTCACTGGACCGTGAAATGGAGGTCAAGGTCTGGGGACACCTACCAGACAGTCATGTACTCTTCATCAGCAACCTATATACAAAATATTGTTATCCTACCATGCATGGTTACAGAGGAACTGCTCTAATACAAATCTTAAACGTAGTCACTGGACCATGAAATTGAGGTCAAGGTAAGTTGACAGGTGACTGACTGGAAAGTACTCATCATAAGCTACCACTGGACCAAATTTGATGGACCTAGGGCTTAGGCTTACAAAGATATGAAGCAAGATGTCCAAGTGTTTACGCCGCCACCGCCTCCGAATTCCCATATATATGTCTCGCCTCCAGCAACTATCGTCACAGGCGAGACAAAAAAGTAAAATTCTGTCTTTAGTAAATCATACATAAAACCTTGGCTTCCACATATGCCTACAGATATGTAGTTTTAGTTTATGACAATAAATTTTTTCTACTAAAGAACTAAAATGCAAATTATGCTACAGAGAAGAACAGGTTTATAGTATCCTAGATTTTCTGACCAGCAACATATTTGTAACATTAGAGGATGTGCTTTTCAGCAGACAATCAAATTCCAATGGGTACAAACTGTGCCCCACTCCTTGAAAACTTGTTCTTATAAAACTGAATTTCTTTGACGTCTTATTACAGACAAAAAGATACCAGTAGCTAGGTCCTTTAATTTTACATATAGATACAGCAAATTTTACCCTCAATTTGCTGGGTGGCTTCCGTTAATATATCCTTTGGAAATCATAGAAACAGCTTCATCTACATCATTTTTAGACACCTTCAATATGTTTGTTTGTTTGATGGTGTTTAACGCCACTTTCAGCAATTTTTCAGCTATATCATGGCATCCAGTTTTTATTGGTGGAGGAAGCCGGAGTACCCGGAGAAAACCCTCGACCTACGGTAGGAAAACTGGCAATCCTTGTCAATTAAGATTGGAGTCGAGTACACCCTGCCAGCAGTGAGAATCGAACCCGCAATCTCAGTGTTGACAGACCCCGTGATCAATAGTAGACAAACTACCTTGACCACTCGGCCACCGAGGCCCCTACCTTGAATACGATACCAACGGTTATCTTAGCACAAGAATTAGAGATAAAGGATAGTTTTTAATTTCAAAATAAATTTTCCTCGCCTATGCAGCAATATTCCAGCTTCTATTGCATACGGTGTCTACATTTCTCAATTGATCAGGTATGCAAGAGCTTGCAGTGAGTATACTCATTTTTCCAAACCTCACCTATTTCTTCGGGATAAACATTTAAACCAAGGTTACAAGAAAAAATGCCTTCATTGCGCTTTTAATAGGGTCCAATTTTAAACCAAGTCCTGCGGTGGCGGTCATTTTGAATTTCCAGTTGGTATAGAAAACATAAACTTTATAAAGGACCATCCAAACAATATTGCTATTAAGTTTTGTTTTGAATGCTTAAACTGTTTCAGAGAAGAAGCCCTTTTAAACTTTTTTCCCATAGGGTCCTATGTTAAACTAAGTCTTGTGGTGGCGGCCATATTGGTTTTCCAATCCAAATGAAAAACACAAACTTTGTAAAGGTCCATCCAATGAGCATTACGGCTAAGTTTGGTTTCAATTGGCCAGGTGGTTTCAGAGAAGAAGATTAAAATGTAAAAAGTTTACAGACGCCGACGACAACGACGGACCCAAAGTGATAACAATAGCTAACATGACCCTTTGGATCCGGTGAGCTAAAAATCTGCTAATTATTTATAGTCCTTTATAAAGAAAGCTGAGAAAACTATTAAATTTAGAAAAAGCCTAGAGAACTTTTTTTTTAATGAAATGTCCGAAGTCCAAGGCCTGTTGTTTCTGTAAAAATCAGCAGGGTGGAAGGAAACATAAACTTAGTAACTTATCAATGTACACTCACATGCATAAAAAAGGTGAGGGTACGATTGACTCAAGATGTGCTAAACTCTAATCCTAATTTACAAGAATTGCCTATTTACACACAGAAGGTTAGTGGTTAATACTGAATACTATGGATTTGTGTACTATTACAAACTGAATATAACTATGTGGCGAAACATTGCTAAAATGTAAACATATATATTTAAATATGCCTTAAATAACCTAAATGAGCATCAATTATCAAACTTACATGAACATCTTCAGCAGATAACTTACACATTGGGTTTCTGTTAAGTTGTACAAATAAAATTTCTAAAACAGCATTGTCCAACTTATTCTGTTCTGTAAAGTAGTCATCAAACCAACTCTAATTTCATCACCTGGAATTTACAGAAATTAATGTTACATTGTAAAAGGTTACACTACTAATAAAAGAACCTTAGTGAGCAAGTTCACAATACCCCACGCGTTCCCATTACAGCAAGGTGGTATTTTCTATTTAAATTGGTATATTGAAGTTTCATTTCAATCCATGAAGAAATGAAAGTGCTATCAAGGCAACAACATTGAATATACATGCACATGAAAGTTGACTATGCCGCCCTCCCAAAAATATGGTCCCCATTGAAAAATTTCCCTGAAAATCAATCCCATCCAAGTAACTACTATAAGTAACAATTTCCCAAAGTTTCAGGAATACCTATGAAGAAATTAAAGCGCTATCCAGGTGACAACATTGAATATACATGTACATGAAAGTTGACCAAGTCCACCTCCCAAAAATATGGTCCCCTTTAACGAAATTCCCTGAACATCAATTCCATCCAAGCACTACCTATAAGTAACAATTTTCCAAAGTTTCATGAAATTCAACGAAGAAATGAAAGCGCTATCCAGGCGACAACATTGAATGTACATGTACATGAAAGTTGACTAAGTTCCCCTCCCACAAATATGGTCCCCCTTGACGAAATTTCCTGAAAATCAATCCCATCCAAGCACTACCTATAAGTGGCAATTTCTCAAAGTTTCATGAATTTCCATAAAGAAATGAGAGTGCTATCCAGGCGACAACATTGAATATACATGTACATGAAAGTTGACTAAGTTCCCCTCCCACAAATATGGACGAAATTTCCTGAAAATCAATCCCATTCAAGAACTACCTATATAAGTAGCAATTTCCCAAAGTTTCGTTAAAATCCATTAATAAATGAGCGCAATCCAGGCGACAACAGCATGACACATGGACAGACTGATGGCCGGACGCACAGGTCAAAAACATTATTCCCCTGCAACTTCGTTGCGTGGGGTATAATAATATTTCAACTCACTACCAGGTACCTATATACTTGATGTACCAAGTTTGAAATGAATCCATCTAGCTGGTTTTCAGTTATTTCTTTTGGAGATGATTCAACAATTAACATACGTAGAGTTATGGTTCTTGTATAATGATCCATCCAATTCCAAGCTATTTGAGGTCAATACATCAACAGAGATCAGGATAGAGATGCACAGTGCGTTTTGTTCCCATTTGATTATAAAATTTCTATCTTGATGCAAAGTCGCATTAGCAATGGTTGTTTTCCTGGACAAACAATAAAGAAATTGTAGTTTTGTCTAAGTTCCGCGTTACCATGTTAGCGTGACCTAAATATCCGATAGTAATGTATGCAAGACTTGTACTGTGTTCTTACAGTTTTATGGATACTAGTTGAAAGCTGGTACCACAGAAAAAATTGAGTATTAATAAAAGTATCTCTGGCGCGGATATGAAAACTTTGTTCAATATATCAAGAATATGAATGCTGCTAGTGGGAGGCAAGTTTCTTTTCAATACAAATAATACGATGAAAACATTCTATAAGACAGACTCGATTATTGCAAGGATATAAACAGACTAAAATAAAATTGTGGACGTCACATTCAAAATATGAACTTTTAATTTTTAAATTTACAAATTTGCAATAGGGGTTTCTTCATTTAATGTTTATATTTCGTACTTCTGCTTCATTTATAATTTTTTTTATAAACTCATGTACAGATGGAGAATCATTGAAAGAAAGGCATGCCTAATGAAAAAAAAAACGAAAATATACTACAACACTTATATCCCTACTTATCCTTGTATCCTCAGAAAAAGTCTTTATATAATTTAAAGTTCTGCCTGGGAACTGTACTGTATATCATAGGGATTTCACTAAAATAAGGATTATTATTTTTAAGTGCACATTAATGTGCCAAAACTGCCCATTGAAAAATGCCCGTTACTTTTTGTTAACCATAGAAGACTAATCCCATCAATGAAAAACGTAAATGTGATTTGTGTCAAAAGGTTTTGACAGTAAGCTCCAAACAAAACTATGACAGACCAATGTACTGACAGACTGATGGGGAAAGATTTAAAAAACAGTGTGATCTGCCATGAAAAGGCAAGTGGATGCAAAAACCAGATCAAGAAATAAAAGATATATTACTATTTCTTAAAAAGTGTTAAGCTGTTTTTGATAAAAAAGCTAAATCATTACTTTTGATAATTAACATTGAAATATTTCGTATTTAAAAAATTTGCATGTAATTGGTTAACTTGACGGGCATTTTACCTGACCACAGCTAGTTTTTAAAGTACATGTATAATCAGAAGCCTATAATATGTCTATAATTAAGGGTCAAAACTGATTTTTAATAACACAAAACTCAAATTCTTATATATATTTTGTCAGTGACTAAAACATTTAAAGTCGACTGATAAACTTGTTTGGTTAAAAGTTAAAAGCAATTCTTGACTAAAAAACAAAGTAAAGACTAGTGTTTTTGCAAAATAACAAAATACCTCAAGTAACCTTAAGCAAATCAGAGAAAATTAACATTAACAAGAAGGATGGACTACTTTATATCTATAAGTGACATTTTTAAATAATCCAGCTTAAAAAAAAATTATTTTCCTCATATTTGAATCCGATATATTTAAATAACCTGGCTTCTTTATATGTTTCTTTTCCGATTTCTGAATTAGAGATATTTAAATATTCCACATTTGTTATATTGATCTCTCAATTTCTGATAAAAATTATATACTTGTATATTACATTTCCAATGTTTCCGTTACTTTTAATGAAAAATTATAAAAATAAATTTACATTGACCCATCCCCAAATATGGGAGTTCCAATCCCTAAGACGGAGGTAGAATGGGTGCTACATTATTATTTGTCGGTACCCAACTCTCCATACTTTGTAGTGGCAGTCCAATTTTGTTTTTATTGGTCATCCTGTTTTGGCTTATTGTTAGTTAATTTGCTCTCATCCTGGACATTAATGAAATACTGCTCTCCAGACATTAAACAACCAAATCCTTAATCTGTACTGCTATAAAATTACAAATTTAAAATCTCCATATTTGGACCACAACCATAAATTGTAGATCTTGAGTTCCTGATCATTTATGATATTTTATGTTAATTCTATCCACTCTAGTTGCAACAATAATACACGAAAATGCAAAATGATTTTTAAAAAAAATCATTAAAGGCCATTAAGGAGTCTTCACAATGTTTCCCCATTTTTTCTTCATTACCTATAATAGTTTTCAGGATAACAGAAACTCTAAAAATAACCAGACTTTAGTTTTTAATGGCAAAGCAGTTTATAGCGATGATTTTTAGCATTCTTTGTACTGATGTATAAATCCCCCTTTATTCTGATGAAAAACTTTTTGTATGTGAATAAAGTCAAATAAACCTCCATCCTTGAACAAGAAAGCACTAAGCTTTCTATTGTAAATTAATCACAGTTATGACTTTTTAATTCCAGTGATTAAAAAACACCTTAGAAATGATAACTTACAAAAGGTCTATTAGAAAACAAATTACCTTGTCTTTCTGATCACAAACACATGCAAGCTGCAGAA